>VYZM01002148.1:5174-67679 GCA_013398915.1 Dromas ardeola | reverse complement strand
TCTTTCTCTCTTTCTCTCTTTCTCTCTGTTTCTTCCCTCCTTCTTCTTCTTCTCCTTCTTCTTCTTCTTCTTCTTCTTCTTCTTCTTCTTCTTCTTCTTCTTCTTCTTCTCTCTCTTTTTCTTTCTTTCTCTCTTTCCACTCCTTTAGCAAGCTGGTCACCCCTATGCTTCCAGAATCTCCATCTTTCCTGGCATTAAGCTTTTTCATCCCTTAAAGTCCTTTCTTTCCTACCCCTCCTAGTTTGTTTTATTCCTTGAAACATATTTTTTGCACATTATTATTCACCTCTGATATATGATCTTGCCATTTTGGAACTGGTAGAGCCCCCCACCCCCTTCCTTCCCATAGGAGTTCAGGGAGATTTGTGGTTTAAACATTTACTCACTTGCTAGTGTTTCTGCGGCTGGTTTAATAGTATCTTTTTAATGGAAGGCCAAACACTACATTAACTATATGGAACTCTTTTAAAATTATTATTTTCAACAAAAAAAAAAAAAAAAGAGGGTTGTACCCTGTAAATTTTAAAACCAGCCTTAACTGTACATAAGGCTATTTTGTTATTGTGTATGGTTTCCATACATGCGTTGTGAGATATATGGATGTACGTATACCCAGGCAAAGTGAGATCTCAAAATAAAGAAAACCACATGCTTAATAGCACAAGCGGGAAAATTACTTCTCCAAGTTTTTAACCAAATAGTGGCCTCAAGACTTGAGTCCTCTTCTACGCAATCTGAAATCTAATGTATTCAAGGAGCAATAAAGTGAATTTCATTACACCTTTGCTGATACAGCGATCAAGTATTGGATCTGACATTCCGAAGCTCTTCCATATGTGTACGCAGGGAACCCGAACAGCTTGCACTGCCCCCCAGATTAGTGATGCCAATCTCACACTTTTATCAATCATCTTGGGGCAGCTGAAAGTAGCCCGAGTTCAAGGGTTAAGCAAGGTTAAATGTTAACAAACTTCAGCTTGTCAGCCTTCGCAGGCCGGGGCCAGGCCAGGCAAACCATGGGGCGGCAGGGCTTCTGTGGGAGACAGACTTGGGAGGCTGGTGTCTGATGGGGAGCCGGGATCCCCGCAGAGCTGGGGCTGCTCACCCCATGTGAGAGGTAGAGCACGCACGTATGTGTGCATGCTCTCCAGCTGCAGGCATCTGGGGGGGGGGGGGGGGGGGTAGGTGCCTGCATGCCAGGATGGGGTTCATGAAGATTTATTTGCATCTTCACTGCTGCGTGGACTACCCCGATAGAAGTTTCTGGAGGATTTGGGGTGCTCTTAATGGGGCGTTGAAGGGAAAGTTCAAAGGGAATGAGCAATGAATAGCCCTGTGAGAGCAGTGGAGCATTGCTGAAGCATGGCCTTCACTGCCTCTGGCACCCCCAGAGGTGCTGTGGCACCTCTCGCTTGTGCTGAGGATAAGAGCTACGGCAGCATCCGCAGGGCCATGTGGAGCCTGGCTGGGTGTTACGTGGAGACACAGCCCACTACACATTGCAGCCGCACCTTGCTCTCAGGCTGCTTGCTTCAGAAATGAGGACCAAGGTCTTCAGGAAACCAGCGTTAGGCTGGCTCTGGTTCTAGAAATTTGGAGGGGGGTTATGCATGTTAAACCTGGGTGGCCTTATGGGTGTCTCATTTTCCAAAACTGAAACAGTCAAATCACTTGAAGGTGCCTCAGGCTGTCAGCTCTTCCATGTGGCACCCAAAATCACCGTCTGCTTTATAAAATCATGTCTGCAAACGGTGTGTAACATACCAGTTCTTCTGTGTAATTACACCATGAAGTTTCCTCCCTGTCCTTGCACCCCTGGCTTTTGCAGTGAGGCTGCTTCCCCGTCACTCTTCATATCTGTCAAAATGTCCTGTCCTGTCAGCCGCCTCTTCTGGAGGATTTTCAGAGCTCTCCTCATTTCCACTTTCCTTCTCACTTCCATCCGGTCCTTGCTGCTGTTTAGGCTCTTTAGGCTGAACTTTAACCTCTCCTCCACCACCCACTGTTGCCCTGACTCATCATTTCTCTTCTTTGACCCTGTGCACCAATCCAAGTCCTAAAGCTGGCCTGCTACAATCTTTTTTGCAGCTTAAAAAAGCACTTTGAGTTAGTCCTGATTTGTTGTATTTCAGTGGGCACCTTTAAAACACTAACACATACCCATGATTAGTCGCAGAGGTACTTGGTTATTTCACAGAGCTCACAGGAAAGCTCTCAGGATATGACATTTCAAAACCATCAGGTGGCATCTCAGGGTCAACGTTGGCTGCTAATGCCAATGGTGTGGGGTTGTTAAAACGCTCTGCTGGGGTCTGGTTTGGGCTGGAAGCTAAGCCCAGGATGGTAAAATTCATTCTTCTGCAGCTCCACCGACTCCAGTGCCAGGCACACAGGACGTGCAGTTTACAGGTGATTGTTTCTAATGTCGTCCTCGCTGTGGCCAGCCCCTGTGTGCTCACCAAGAGCAGTCCCGCTCAAGATGGGTCACCTTGCTGCCTTTTTTCTTATTCTCTTTCATCCCTTTCTGTTATGTTTTCTTCTTCTCTTTCCACTCTTGCGCTGCTCACAAGGCCGATTGGGAAGTGCTGGGAAATAGCACAGAAACTGGTATTTACATACAAAACCAAGCAACAGATGTTGCATAAATAGCAGATGCAAAAAGCGCACCGCCGATGCTTGAGTCTACCTTCACCTGATTAGGGTGCCCCGATTAAGTGCTGGTAGCAGTGCCGCCTGGGCGACGGGACCGCGGTCGGTGCCTGTGCCGAGGCTGCCAGCAAAGATCCATGTTGTGATGGTTTATTTGTGCCACGGACTCCTACGAACATCTGCTGTGGAGCAACCGGTAAGTGGCAAAATGGTAGTAGCCCATTCCTGCATCCCATACGCAATCTTGCAACTTTAGACTGAGATATCCAAGTCCGTATTTTGCACATCCCCGTGCTTCTCAGGGCCTAACAATACAATTCCAGTGCTCCTTGACTGTGGCTTTGACCACTTCAACTAGTAACTGTATAGAAAATTGGATGCCAACCTCAAACACAACCAGTATACAAATGCAGTTCAAAACATGGGTCTCCATCAGTGGTATTGCATGCCACAGTGACCCTCTGTGCCAGTGTCACAAATCTCACGAGCGCCTCTGCAAGTTACCCAACATTCAAGAACTTTGAAAGAAACAGCTGGGATTTAATATTAGGTGCACCAACCTATGGTGACATGTTCAACCTTTAAAAAAATGAATGATTTCTTTAAAAGGTTGGATGTCTCATGCTAGCATCAGAACAAGCAACTTGGAGCGGGGAAAAAAATCAAAAAGCACCACAAATAGAGAAATGAGGAAAAAAAACCCAGGTGTGTGCTAAAATGGTGTGGAGAAAATTAATTACTGGAAGGCTTGGTATAAATAAGACATTACATGACCCCTTCTGCCAGTGGGGGATCTCTGGAGGTGACAGACAAGTAAGGCAGGGTCTTAATGAATAGCCTTTCCCTAAAATTCTTCTCTGTGGGCTCAGCATAAACCTTTGCATAAAAGTGGGAGCCTGTGAGCAGTAAGATTTACATTAAATGTGCTGCTCAGCAAAACATGGCAAAATTCCTATTCCCAACTGGAAGAAAATCATATTTCATGGCTGTAATACCATTAAGCAGGGTACAGCGATTGGCAGTGGGGAACATGGGTGGGAGGGAGGCCTGCTGGCCGCGGGAAGGGGGTTTTTGCTCCTAGAAGATGGGGCCCTGCAGGATGACTCCCCAAGTCAGGGTCTCACTGGGCAGAGAGGAGTGAAGGGGACAGGTGGAGGGGAGGAGCCTTTGCCTGAGACCAGAGATGGATTTTCCCTGAGGGAGAAAAGACATTGGACTTAATAGAGGTGAGCCCAGGAAGGTTTTATAGAGATTGCTCTAAAAAGGCAATAGGTGTTTAATGGAGGACAGGACTGCAGTTAAGACCACTGGATGAAATCCTACAGTGATTGCCGAAAGGTTAAATCTCCAGCTCAGACCAGGTCCTGACGTGGGTGACCAGGGGCTGGTGGGGCCTGAGCACTGCACAGGAGAGGTTCTTGTATAACGCGGGGACATGAGGTGTGAGAAGGAACAGGCACAGCTCACTCCACGGTCATTTGTGCTAACCAGGATGCAGAGCTGGGGAAGCAGGTAGAGATGTCAGCTCTCAGGTGGAGCCAGAAAAGTAATGTGAGCAAGACGTGCCGGTAGAAAGCATATGGGGAAGACAAGAACATGATGCTGTTGAATTTGGGAAGAGCCCAGCAGTAGCAAGACCTTGAAAGGGAGTGCCCCAGCTCTGAGGAGCAGTTTGGGTTTTGCATTTTGCTGAATTAGACCTTGCCACCTCAGGGCTGGGATGTGCACCTATGTGCTAGTGTGTGAGTGTATGAACAAACTGGAGGGCTGCTCAGGAATAAAACCAGTGTGAATGTCAACAAAATGGTTTTAAAAATGCCTATAGCATAGTGATGGTGGAATGTTAAATCCTATGGCCTCTCTTTTATCCCTGGACGACATGGGTAGACATACCAGCTGGGAAGCGCACAGCTCCCTTAGCACCACAGGGAGGAGAGGTCGGTATTTCCTTGGTGTTCAGTCCAGGGAAAGACATGGAGATGAGAGGAGATTTTTTTCCCTTGCTGGACGATCATCAACCAGTCAATCAAGTGAACAAGCCAAGACCTTCTCTTATTTTCTTGGGACGATACAAAGCCCCACACTCCCCATGGCGATGCTTGTGCTGCCCTGGCAGGAGAGGGGCTCTCCAAGCACCCCCACACCAGGCCAGCCCCATGCTTGGGAAAGGGTGGTGCCGATAGAGCAGGTCTCTGTGGAAGGTGACTATGCCTTGTCGGAGGGATTGCTCCAAGGGTGCAGAGCTGCATCTGACCAGCATGGCTCCAGGCTAGCGGCAAGGTTATGCAGGCAGCACAGCACTGTGGGCATAGCCCACGCTGATCCTCCCTCACATAGCTTCTTCCACTGGTGATGGAGCAGAGTATATAGTGCTGTGGGTACGTCCCTGCAGAGGTGTTTTTTTTCGAAGTGGGCAAATTGACAGGCTTCCCTCATAAAACAGTAATGCGGCTTATACATGAAAAAAAGATCATCAAAAATCAGTTTTCTCCCAAGTAAGATAATTCTGACATTACTTAAAATACTTCAGACTTGTCAGTAAAATCTCAATGTCATTAAAATTAACTGGCATATTTAAAGATTGACTTTCTTGCTTGCTTTCAACTCCCAGTCAGCCTGACATGGGGAGGGCACTTGCTATTCTTATCTTTTACATACTTGTATTTCTTGGCCTTTAACAGCTTCTTCTGCAGCGTATACTGCTCTGTCTGCCAGGGATAACGGGTGTCACTGGTTGCTGCTAATCCATTATGGCAAGCTGTCTAATTACCAGTGGTGTGGCAGTAAATAAAATGCGGGTTCACTTGCCGGCCTGCTCCTTATCCCTCATCTGAGAAGTGGGCAAATGTTGTATCACCCCAATTATTGCTCCATTTACCTGCATGTTCCCTTGACTATGGCACTGCTAATTACTTACTTTGTTAGGGAGAAGAAATATTAGGTATTTATTTCATTTGCTGTGATGATAAGAAATACAACTCCTATTATTTGTCCCCTGGACTAGAAAATTCCCTTTGCGGCAATCCTTCTAGCTTGTGTGCATAAATAAAACCTCATTTTACTCTAACACAGCTTTGGTACCTGAAAAGAGATCACATTTTGATCAGGAAAATGATCTCGTATTTTTTCTCTGGTATGGAAAAGGCAAGTTAGAGAGGTTTGTGAAGTGGGACTGGGTGTCGCAATGGACCAAATTGTTCATTACTGAAACAGCATTCTGCAAGATAGCCACATGAAATTGCTGCTCTTTAGCAAAAACAGTCCTTCTGGAGGTGTTTGTCTTTCGGTGAGGAATTGGAAATTGTGAGCAGTCTCAGCCTGTGTCCGAATGGGACTAGATGTGATTTTCATCTTAGACATTTTTAGTTGTTGATCCTAGTCCCCTTGGCTGCAGCCACATCTTCACTTGGACACCAGCATCATGAAATCATCCTCAGTAAAAATGCTGGTTAGTAGCTGGCAAAAGAATTTGAGTTAGCACTAAATTAAATGGCGAAGCAACAGAGAGAAAAAGCGAGTATAACCCCTGAAACAGGTGGATCACCCCAGGTATGGCAGCAGGAGGGGTGGCTGGGCAGAGCAAGAGCATCTCCGTCTCTGCTTTCCAGAGAGCACCACGCAGGCAGAGAGGAGTGACGTGATGCCTAATGAAAGCAAATCTAGAAAGGGGCCAAAGCTTCCTAAGAACCCAGCTGGTACTCTATTGGCCTTATTGATCATCTTATCATCTTACCCAACTTATAACAAACTCTTGATTTGTTATCAAGGGCAGATCACTAGGATCTCCCTTTGTAGCAACACAGCCTTAAATAAATCTTTTGAAAAGGTGTCCTGAAACAGGTGTCTGAGATGAACCCCTCAGTGTGTATGTAGGGGAGATTCGTATGACACATTTGGTGTGATGGCTCTTGGTCTTCTTCATTTTTGCAGTCCTCTAGAAATTTTCAGGTGGTAGTGCAGACCCCTTTAGAGATTTTGTATGTCTACGTGGCCACAGAGCCCGTAAGGACTTCCTTTTCTTGATCACCTTCCTGATCACGGGGTTTTTTTTTTGAAGGTAACCATTTCTGAGGTCCCCAGGTTTGAAACCCAGTGAATCCTGTATACTAGAATGTCCGCAGTAAATGGGTAATGGCTAAAAAAGAGGTAAAATGAATGGAGGAGAATGTGCAGGTTATTTAAAAATATTTGTATATTTATACACATGCACATATATTATGTTTTTCAGCTGAACGTCCTTCAGTTTTGTTACTTTTGTCATTCAGTGCATCTTTGTGCCATTATCCCTGGTTTCACTTACTTTGGAGCTTGCCTTTGAATTTCAAGGTGCCAACACGTGAAACAGAAATTTGGATCAGCAACATTGTTGGGGTTTCAATTCTGACAACACAAGAAATAAAGAATAAAGGGCTAGAGCTGGTTGAAATGAATGTCATATGCAGCCTCCCTTCTTAAAATATTCAAAACACTCATACCTCAAGGACGTAATTTAAATGTTCGTTTTAGCCTTCTGCATCGCCTTTAAACAAGGCGCTGGCATAACACAGCTGCCTCGTTTAGACTGGAGAATAATCAAAAATCTCTAGTATTTCCTGGCACTGGGAGGGAGGGTCTTTGGACATCCAGATTTTGATGTCTGGAAGAGTCTCGCCTTGGGACCATTTATTTCCAGGTGAAAGAAACATGCTTTAAATACTGCTACCAAAGAAAACCCAGTTAACTTGAAAGTATTTGATAGAAGAACAAAACATCAATTTCTTCTCAAAGCCATTTGAGAGAGGTGGATTTGCAGGTCAAGTGTTGGCTAGTTGAATTTGCCTTCTATGTCTTGCTGCTGAAGCCCCCTTCTTGGTATCCAGCGGGAAGGAGGAGGTTGTGGTGCATCTCCCCACTGGTGGGCCCGGCTGCGGCAGAGCGGGCCAAGCCAAGGGGGCTGAGGCAGAAGATCACCGCCCAGAAAGCAGCCTTGGATCCAGGAAAGGAGCCAGGACACTTCCGAGCTACCTGGAGAAAGATAAAGAAAATGGCATCAGGAAATGAGAGATCCTGAAAGGGTGTCCTCCAAAGGCTACCCCAAAAAATCAAACCGAAGGAAAAGAGGGAGAAAGCAGAAGCTCCTTCCTTCGCCGCCGTGTCCTGCGCCGCACGCCGAAATGCCCTGTCTGCAAACATGACTGACATCACTGGAGAAGAATGTAAACTTTGATTTGAAAAAAAAAAAATACCGCTTGCTGCTGCTCCTCTTTGGCAGCAGATCTCATTTCTTTGGAGTATTTTTATCTTATTACGTACGTATATGCACATATATAAATATTTTGTTAAAAGCAGAAGGATGCTTCTCTTTCTTCCCTGCACTTGCAACAGAGGCTGTGCACCGTTCAAAGCGGGCTCCTCCTGAGAGCCTCCACGCGTGCTGCTAGAGGAAGAGGAGAGCAAAATGAAAATTATAAAATAGTAATAATAACAATAAAAATAGCAAACAAGCCCAGTGAGAAATGGGGGACTAATTCAAGCTGTGTCCTTTATACCAATAATAAATGACCCAGCACCGGGGAAAGCGGATTGCTAAATTAAAACTAATGTGGGAGGGGGTGTGTGTGTCCCCATCCTCCCCCCCCATTACTCCATCCCAGCCATGAGGATCTGTGGTGGGGGCTCGGGTGTCTTCCCTCCCTCCCTTCAATCTACCTAGCCAGAGCCCTCTCCCTGCTTGACAGCTACCGCAAGCCCAAACTGACAGCTCTTCAAAATCCGCCGAAGAAACCCAGCATTAATTAAGTCATTGCTGGACTGTAATTTCCTTGAGAAGTAAAAAATTCTCACACAAGAAAAGGTTACAGAGACCTTTTCTGTGTCAAAATTACCATGCTGCATGAATATTAATGCTCTTAATGAAGACAACCTTTGCTTCATCAGGAAGGTTCTGGAGCAGGTGCCAAGCCTGAAGTCTCACTCTGTGGATTTTCTACTCTATGAAAGTCGGCACAATGCAATTTTTCCATTAAAATCAACATTTCCCACATGATCGCATTTTTTTTTTCCTTCTTTACAGATAGGCGGAAAGAGGGGAGAAAAAAATCCCTCTGCTTTGAAATCAAACATTTAAAGGTTTCATTCAACACATTAATCAGCGCTGAGAGAGAGGAGAGGAGGAGGAGGAGGAGGAGGAGGAGGGGGGCGGAGGGGGGAATCTGCCTTATTTATACAGATCTTGCACGCGCTTCCATAGATCACAGCCGCGTTCATGTTGCGCACTGCCCCGGGGTGCCGCCGGGCAAATCCTCTCCAGAAAGGCTCAGCGGGATCGCAGGGGGACACCGGGATGGGGACATCGGGAAGGGGCTGGGGGTGGTGGTGCCATCACTGCCACCCTGCTTGGGACATGAGCCCCCAGCCCCAAGCCTTCAGGCACTTGTGTCCCAGGGACCAAGGATGAGGACCATGAGGTTCGTCCATCTGGGAGGGCATGGCCAAAGGGCCAAAAAATGGGAGAACAGGGAAAGGGGGCCTACCCCATGGTGGGCACGGGAGGGAGTGGAGACTCTCAGCTATGAGGGCAACAAGGATGTGTGTTAGCACAAAATGATGGAGGAAAGGGCTGTTTTCTTGGCTTTATCTCAGGGAGGACAGGGTTTTCGATGGCACCGTGCTGGAGAAATTGCACTGCCTTTGTGCCAAGCCGTTTCACCAGCATTTAGCCTCAAACGAGGAAAGGGAAAGAAATTATAAGGAAAAGTGTGGAGAAACGCTGAGGACAGAATGGAGGCTGCAGCTTTAGAGGGGAAAGAAAATCAAGTAAAAGCCACCTCTTTCTCCCCCTTCAAAAGGAGAAAATGATATGAAAACTGCCCATTAATTATATCTTCTACTTCTACTTATTAGGCATTCATGATCTAATAATGGCTGTGGCTAACTTATAAAAAAAATCTGATTATTTTCTGTTGGGGCATGCAATGCCCTGTATATATTAAAAAGGTAAGCAATGATATATATTTATGGGTACTGATGTAATAGCTATTAGATTTATAATGCAGAGAAGAAACATAATTTTATTAGAAAGAGCAATAGTTCACAATCCTATTATTGTTTATTGCTGACGTCAGTGCTGAACTATAATAAGAATCATGTAACAACTGGAAATAATAATAAAAATGCCGTTTAGATTTGCAAGAAAGTGGATCCTCTAAAACAAAAATAGGGATTATAAACCCCAGCCCTGAGCTGGCCGAGGGATACCTGGCAGCAGCCGCTTGGGTTGTGGAACCACTTGGGACACAGGTCAAGGTTTTCGCTCCCCTGATCCAAAGGAAAATGTCTTCCTGACCCCAAATCTGCCATCAGCTTCACTGCCAACACCTGGGCAAGGCCTGGAGGGGGCCCCCCATGGTGTTCCTGTGGGCGGCCTGTGCAGTGTGGCCCCACAGGGCCGAACTACTGTCTCCTTCCCATGGATAGAGGGACACCTGGGGCAGCGGCATCTCCAAACCAGGCTCCCACTGCGAGCAACACACAGGCACCAAACTGTCCCTTTAGAGTAACCTTTTTAATTTGAGTTTATGAAACCTCAAATCCTAAGCCTTAGTAAAGTACTCGAACTACTATTATGCACCTTTTATGGCTAGCCTTTGTTTTATATGGGTGTATATATATATACTCCAAATCTTTCATTATAGTTGTCCTAAAAATCTGTTTCCAAGCTGTATTTGGAACTGTCAGTCTTGCTGGTCTCTACTTCTCTATGTTACTTTATTTTTTCCCCCTTTCCAGCAGTTTTTTTTTCCCTTTAGAGCAGTGTTTGCTGACCCTCAGACTCAAGAATTAACTCATTCTCCCGACATCTGTGAATTATTAATGAGGGTGTTTCAGAAAGTTCCTTAGCCACTTCCTTTAAAACTCCTGGGTGCAAATTAATAGAGCTGTTTTTGGGAAAGCTTAATTTTAGCAGGTGCTGCCTCAGATCTTCCTTTGTTGCAGAAATAAACGTTCTGCTCCTGCAGAAACGTCAGATGGGATAGATACACCCTCCAGCTTCATTGCAAATAGAGAACAAAAGTGTCTAGTCAACACTTCTGATCTTTCTTTGTTAATCCTTGCAGTGCTGTGAGCCATCTCTAGCAACGGTCCCACAACTATTCAGGGATTTTCCTTGCTCCTTTTGGAGTTTTCTGGGATCTTTTATTGTACATCATTCTGCTGGCCACTGATTCTGCACTGATGTCTTTTAGCTTTTTGCGTGTGTGTGTGTGTATGGAGGGAGGAAGAGGAAAAGAGGGTACAACAGTATCATTTTTTAGCATCTTTGAACATTTCCCAGTTTTCATTAAATTTCAGTTGACAGTCCCACTCGGTCATTGCAAGGATTGCATTAAGCTTTACATACCTGTCCATTTCTTTTTAGAACACTTAATAGTCTGTGTCTGGAGGAGATAAAGGCAAGGCTCCCAGTGACAAAGAAAGAGGCTGTGGGGCTCTCTGTCTGGGACGGCTTCAGTGGAGGTTGAGTGGGTGGCAGGCATGCATAGCGAGGGAGGACAATGCTTCTGAGCACATGTCCCTGCTCCCGGGTGGGATCCCAGTCCAACAGGTCATCTCACTATTGAGACGTCCCCTGTGGATCTATGCTGGATGGACAACTCTGACCCTCCAGCAGCCCTTGCCTCCTACACCGGTCCTCCCTCTATCCTGATGCTCACTAGCCCTCCTCTGGCCGAGCCCTTTCCCCCTTCTCAGTACTAGCTGGTACCTGCTGCTCCCTGGTCCAGCCAAATCTTCCACCCAAAATCCTAAATCCTCTACCATCCACCCACCATCAGCCACCATTGGCCTTGTTCTTTCCCTGGACCGTTAAAAATCTGGTCTAACCACAAGTCTACAGAAAGATGACCACCAGCTTCATTTCAAAATATTGATGGGCCCAGCCATAGGTAAGATAAGGTGAACGTAGGACACGCAGTCAGCAAGTGCCGCAAGCATAGAAATCTTAATCAATGACCAAAAACCTGCACTAAAAGATTCAACTGAGATGCCTCCATATGAAAGTGTTGGAAAGGAAGAAAGGTTTGCAAATGTTGGCAGAGCCAAAATCAAATGCTGAACCATAGCGGGAACAGAATATTTAATTCCTTGACTCCAATATATTGTCTGCATTAAAATAATGCAGGTGGCTGAGATAGATGTAAAAACATATAAATTAGTGGAATTTCAGATTTCCATGGAACAAGGTGATATTGTGTCCTGTAATGATACAAATATTCTTATGGGACATGATATCACACTTAAAACTGTAAATTTTTAAAGGTGATTCAGTTACTTTATAGCAGCAGAGTGTCTTTGGGATGAACTAGATTTGCTATTCCATCTGAAGAACAAAGAGAAAAATTTATAGAAGATCAAACAAATAAAAATACATTGAGAAAGACAGTAAGTGATGTCAACGCACTAAGAAATTAAAAACTTTGCATTAGTGTCTGAGCTTTTTTGTTGGTACCCAGGTATTATAAATAATAAACTAAACCGAAATTGTACATATTATAAAGCTGCGTTTTTCTGTAGGGGTTCTGGTGACATGTACAAACCATGCGAGCTTTACTCCTGTGGCTTATCCATGTCACTAATCCCCCTCTATAAAACTAGAGAAGGGAAGCACAGTGGGGAGGGGCAAAACTTGTGTGGAGCCGACTCCAGCTTTTGCCTACATTTGTTTCCAAATTGCTTGACAAGCCTTGCCCATGGCTTTCCAGGAGTCTGCCTTGGGATGAATGAACCTCTGCCGCAGAGAAATTCATCTTGTGAAAAATGCTTGGTTTGGGTCATTGGAACTATTTGGGAAATATTTGGCTGAAAAATAGAGGGGGAAGTCAACTCAAGTGGAAAATCTGAGGTGAAGTTTATTTGTGACTGATGAAGAATAATCTGTATTTTGTCTGGGTCAATTTTTTGTTCTTAAGACTATTTGTAATCAGGTCGGTTCAGTCTCAATTGATGCTTGCTTTCTTTTTCCAAGTAATTCCATCAGGCAGAAAAAAAAATGAGTTCATCATGAAGATCTAATTGTGATAAAATCCATATATTTTTAAGTATAACTTTCAAGTTAGCCTCTGACTGAGAAAGTACTGTGAAATGATTTCTGCCAGATCTATTTGAACTAGCTCTGGACACAATCGGGTCTCAGCTTCCATGGGTTATCTCAGGGAAGGCTGAGGTCTGCACCAGCTGCCATCGCTCTGTCACCTGGCACAAGTGCTCGCTGGCTTTGGGACGCTGAGATGGTGATTCTGATGCCTGCATCCCCCAGACCCAGGCATTGTGTTACAGGACGTCTCTTGAGGTTTTGGCCTGGGGAGATGGAGGCTGAGGAGACTTACCACCCGCTGTGCACCTCGCAGGACGGTGTTCTAACTTTTCTGTCAAAACAGAGGGGCGTTTTGTTCACAGGGAATCTCTTGGGATGCCAAACCCAGCAGTCCTGTGTCCCAAATGACAATGATCCTGCCAGGATCACTGCAGGATTCTCACCCCCTCCCCCCCACCACTCCTCATACCTTCATCCCAGAGAGATGTACCGGTGAATCTCGCTCCCAGCTCTTGTTGGCCTCTTAGAAAATCCCAGGCTTAATCAGAAGGCTTGTTTATGGTACAGCTCCTTGTCTCGCAAGTACTACAGATGCCACTTCGTTGCACCTAAACTGCTTACGAGACAGCACTCTTATCTAATAAGACATAGCACAGCCATACATATTTATTTATATTTGAACTCTTGCCCTCTGTACTATACTGCAGGTCATGCATCTGCTCCAACACCACCTTATTAATTTTCTACTACTCTTCTCCATGGTGGCAACAGTGTTTCGAAGCCTGAAAGGAATATTTTCCTTTTTTTTCGCTTTGATCTATCTCTTTAACTCTTTAGCTGCTGAAAGGAGGGGAGCCTGGGCTTACTGAGCACGGTATTCCAGCACTCCTCGTTGGGAATCGGGACACAGCAAGCTCTCCAAATAATGTCACTTCTCCGCCTGTGTAATACAATACTGTTCTGTTTTGTACCTTGCTAATTAGAAAGCAGGAAAGAAAAAAAAATATTTATATATAAAAGAGCTCCCATCTGACAGACTCAAATTACAAAAGTATTCAGATATAAATTATTTAATCAGTGGGGGGAAAAAAGAAAGTCACAGTACTAACTATCATTTCTAGACAGAGTATTAACAACTGTTTCTTTCATTGGCTTCTGGTGTCTTATTTTGCGCACCCATCACCAATAAGAAGCTATTGCATGATCCTTACCATAAAATATGACTTTCATCTCTTTGTCTTTGCATTCACTTGCTTCATTTACCTTCCTAATGTATAAAAAGTTTTTAATTTGCCTCCCTCCCCTCCACTTCTGTCACTAGCACTCTTGAAAACTTCTGGAAGAAAAAAGTAAAGACTTTAATTCATATATGGGACCCCATTCTGCCAGCCAGATCTGCCAGTCTTTGAAATACACTCCATGAACAAGGCATTGTTTGAAGGCGTGATCGTTGTTTTATGGTTAAGTTACAAGCCAGTGATAGGAAACCATCCTGACAACTGTGCTGATCTCCCAATCCATACCTCCTTTGAAGTCCTGTGATGATGGATGGTCACCAGAGGCCAAAGGCTTGCTCAGGATGGCCATCTCCAGCAGCAGAGGGAAATATGCCCAGGGCCCGTGCATTGCCAAGGGCAGAGATTCCCACACCGGGGGCTTGGATCCTACCTCTGTGCAGAGAGCAGCTAGCCATGATCAGCCTTGGTGCACCACCATTGTGTCTGCCCTCAGAGCAGGTGTCCAGAGACCAGGTCCTATGTGTACAGCCTGCTTTGGCAGGTGGCCGGAGCCAGGCTCTTGCCTCATTGCTCTCCTGGAGATGGGTCCATGTCTCTCACCACGCTCTGGAAGTCAAGCCCAAAAGTTCAACAATCCCCATCGTAAAGAGGCCTTGCGCAGCAGGGCTTTCACAAAACAACCAAAAATAACATGGCATAGCTGTGACACCAAACCGACCCAAAGGGCCTTCAAACTATTGAAAGACCTAGTCTCTTTCCAAAAGACAAGAGGTATCCAAGGACGTTCCACAAGAGCCCCCTTGTGTGAACATGTTGCTGCAAGGACAACATGGCTGAACGACAGCAAGGGGTAAAACCACCGCAACAACCTATAGGCTGGGGACAGACCCCAGGGCAAAATTTGTCTTTTGAGGGCCTGAGACCCTGAGCGAAATATTTTTTAAAAGACTGGGAAGGGTAATTCACACCAAAGCCCCGATTCGTGCATGAACAACTTGTGCCAAATCTGAAGACTGCTCCAGGAGGGGTAACTCCAGGGCCCCGCGTGAGTCAATGCTTGTGTCTGATAAGAGTACAAATATATTGTTTTCTGGTCCCTGTGGTGGGTGAATACCTTTTGATTGCCTGCTGAGGTTACATATAATAAAAAACAGAGAGAGCAAACTGCTTTTTCACAGTTATGTCACTACTATATATATATGTATTTGTATGTATTGCGAATTTAAAATCCATATCCTGTTGTTGGATAAGCAGCTGGAGCTATTGAGATTTTTGTGGAAATCTTCCACTTTTCTTCCCTCGAGCTGTGAGCACGGGGGGCGGGGCAGAGTGTTATCTGGAAAAAAATAATAATAAAAACAAAAAAAGGCACGGCGCGGTGGTCTCCGGGCAGCCCGAGGCTGCAGGGGTGTGAAGGCTGTGACCTGGCAGGGCTGCTCCCTCCAAAGTTGGGGCAATGCTGGTGCCCGACGGCTGTACCGGGGGGTACAGCCCAAGTGAGACCACCAGTATGGCCAGGTCAAACACCCTCGGACGCTCCGTGCTGGCCAGACCCTCTCAGGCTGTTTTTTTTTGGCCCAGCTGTGTCCCCAGCACCACCGGGGAGATGCAGAGCCTTCCCCCCAGCCCTCACGCCATCTTTATCCTCATTAGGCCTGGGCCCTCTGGCCGGTCCCTGCAGCGTCACCAGGAAGGTGGCGGTCACCAGCGAGTGACAAAGGGTCCGAGCTTGGTGGCTCTCACAGGGGAGGAAAAAGACCCAGGCTGGTTTTTCCAGCAGAGCTGCTGCTAATGGCAGCCGCCTCTTCTGCTCTCGCTCACTCCTCCTCACCACCACCAGACGCTGGAAGTATGAAATAAAGCTCATTTTTTCTGACATAACACATTAAGATCTTGAAAGTTTATGCCACAGCAATGTAAAACGAGTACCTCTTGGCACAACAGAGGCGAAGTGCTGCCTGTTTGTTAACAGGGAGGGGAGTTCCCGCTCCCGTAAGCTATCATGCTGGGCAAAGGCAACTGGCAGCTGCCTGCGGCCCAGCCCTCGCCTTCCCCACTCCCTCCTCCTGCTCCGGCGAGACGAAAAGACTTGTGTTCAGAGGCAGATGAGGCTCAGGATTTAAGAGAGGGGGTTTTTGTGCCTCACGGTGCTGCTCCAGAGGAGCTGCCTCACCCTGAGCCAACATCAAGGGACCCCATCCCAGCAGCGTGGCCACACCAAACCCCTTTGGCCTGCAAGCCGCACCCTGGCCGATGGTGGCCACTCCTTTGGCAAGGATAGGGAAAAGAAAGGGGTGCCTCCTGCTTGGTACAGAATGAAAATATGAGAAGCAAAGAGCTACAAGCCCCAGGTTACTCAGGGTGGACTGGGAGAAGCCACCTTCCCCCACGGGAGTTGTTACATGCAGCTTTTAATCATGTAAACGGCATCAGATTGCCAAACCCAGCAGCAAAGGTGGTAAATACTGCTCCTGGGAATCAGAGAGAACCGAAACAAAACCTCGGAGGGGTCTTGGGTTTGTCACTGGAGGAAAGCTCAGTCTTCGTTGGCACAAAGTGGGGGCAGGCACACAGGTGTACCCTTTTATTGGGTTTTGTGTACAAACACCTGTAGCACCTCCCACCTGCGTGGGAGTTTTATTGTCTCATTTGAAAAGTACAAATTGAGAAGTCAGGGCAATATTAAACAGCGTTTATTAAACAAGGGAGGATTTAATCTGCTCTGCAGATACTAAATAGTTGATTTAGCAGAAGCTTGGAGAAATAAAAAAAAAAAGCACTTCTAATTCGTTGAATTACGTTTTCCTGAGGAGAAGGTGGGGCCACCTAATGCTAGCAGCTGAAAAAGAGAGGATCTTCCTTCCCTTCAAACCCAGCACATCAGAGGTGTGGGAGGAAGAGGGGTTGCTTTTTTCAAGAAAACTTTCAACCCATGTAGTCTGGGGCAGGGTGAGCAGTACCCCTTCTCCAGGTGATGGAACGGGTAAGTGTTGACATGAACGGTCACTTGGAAAAATTAGGGGAAACAGGTAAAAAAGTGCTACCAAAAGAGAGTGTTCACAACCATAGAGAGAGCCATAAATATTTGAAGAGGGGTATGACGTGCGCTCATCCTCTTGCTGTGCCTGTCCCAGGGCAGTAGCTTTGGATCATGTTGATCATCGGGCAAAGTACAGGGCCCGGTGGATTTTGGCCTGGTCCACTCTGGCTGCTCTTATATTGTGTTCAGATGAACTTGTAATGATCGAGTTAAACCAGTGGACATTTACTGTGGTTGAAGAATGATGTGCTTTGCTCCAGCCTGACACCAGTGCTAATTAATTTAGACTAAACAGAAATAAAAATGGTACAAAGTGCCGTAAAAGTATCCAGCTTGTAGTGATTTAACGAAATCAGTTCACTCTCAGATAAAACCAGCGCAACTCAGCACACAGATAAACACCGAGGGAAACTGATTAAATGTCCAAACAAAGGAATAAAAACATGAAATCAGTTGGACAGTAAAGAGGGTCAATTGTAAAATAGATTATATTCTTCCAACTGAGTTGACTTTTTTCTTCTTTTTTTTTTCTTTTTTTTCTTTTTCCACTGATGTTGTATTTTTTGGTTTGACTTTGGTGTGGTGCTGCTCAACATTCCCACCTCAACCTCTCCCCTCGACAGAAAAGTCCGGAGTATTTCCTTGCCCTTTTCTCCAGACACCGTCATTCCGGTCTCTGCATCAGCTGGTACCACCTGCTCAAGAGCAAGCGATCTTAGAGGAAGAGCAAATATCCCATGGGCAAACTGGTTTTATTTGTTTATAACACTCTGTCAAGCACATTTTGAAAGGTAGGGTGTTGGTTTTTTTTTTAAAAAAGATGGCTTTAGAGCCAAGACCCTCCAAGATTTCCACAGAGTTTAGTCAAACCGCATCTGACTTCCATCCAGCTTTTGTGAATGCAGCTGCTTGCTCTGAAGACACCCAGACTTACATGGTGTGCTGTGCAGACAGATGCTAAACCACTGAGGTATGCAAACAGAAAATGTGGGTTAGGGGACGGGGGGCAAGCGTGACCTGGAGTGGCCAGGAGGCTGGGGTTCCCAGATGAGCCAATATATGCCCTACAGCATCATCAGGATGAGCACAAACAAATGAATGCAGATTGCTACTGTAGCTTTCACCAGACTGGATATCTCCACGGGGAAAACAAAGAGGTGCAGCCACGCACAGGGAGGGGGGCACAGCGGCTTGATGTGCATTTGTGGCATGGCCCTCGGGCTGCCACCCCACCAGCCCGTCCCTGCGTGGAAGGTGGTGAACATGAACCCAAAGTCAAGAGGGAGCCAGATGTTCCCCTGAGCCTTCATGGCTCGGCAGGGCAACCTGCTCGTCTGCGAGCCCAGGGGCACGCTGTGCGGTTTGGGAAGGCAGGTCAGAGCTCCGCAGGGTGATGCAAGAGCGTGAAACAGTTCTCGCTCCTCTTACCTAACACCCTCCCCATTATACCTGGAAAATACACTTTGCCCTAAGCGCTTCAGCTACTGGATGACTTCTACCTTTCACTATCAACACATCTTTCACCCTTTTGCCGTTTCTAAGCATCTTTTCAGTGGCTGGCAAGTGACGCCAGATGCTGGTTTTGAAGCACTTTGTGGGGAGGAGTTAAAAAAAAAAAGATTTGATATATTTCAGTGTATCTATACCAAAATTACCTTTGAGAGAATTCAAATATATGTCTTCTCTTAGACTTCAGTTTGGTATCAAAAACTTCGGACTCTCTTTTGTCTACACTGGTTGCTGTATTCTGGTTCTCATCTTGCCCAGCAGACCTGGCGTGGCTGGGTATCTTCTGAACCCTTACGGGCCCTGTATGACTTATTCTGTTTATGAATCTGTATTGCATGGACTATGCTTATTCTACATGCAGCTCTTCAGTGATGACAGTGGGAGTTGTTGCACACAGAGACCATGGCATTCACTGGCAATCCACAGAAGCCCTTTTTTTTTTTTTTTTTTAATGTAGTATGGAAAAAACTCTTCTTAGGAAAACAGATAATATCAGTGCCTGAGGCCTTTGCCCTAGGTATCCCAAAGGGAAAGGCACTTAAAAAATGTGCAAAGCAGCAGTCCAAACCTCCCACAGTGCTGAAAAGAAGACTAAATATTCTTAGGGAAATGTTGGGTTTATTCCAGTTTCTCCAGAAACACTTACTAAACCCACTTCCACATTTTCGGGCATTGGTTCTGGGAACTCAGCATTTAGGTACTTTGAATGAAAACAGCATGGTCAGCTGGACCACCTTACGTGAACATTAATTTCCATTCACTGGACCTGAATCTATTTTGCCTGTGAAAAACCTGGAGCAGCTCCACAGGAGCTGTTTGGAGTCGCACTGCTGTAAAGCCAGAGGAGACTCCAGCCTACGAGATGCACTTCACTTTGCAAAGCGTGTGCTCTTAATTAACCATGAGAAATAGCTGCTCGTTTACTTTTCAGCTACACGGAGATTAAATGTTTCCTAACTCAGCATCAGTCTCAGCTATCCCTCTTCAAACTTGCTCCGCGAGGCTATCCACCGAGGCCAGGGTGAGTAGGTGAGTGTGCGCAGCAGGAACCACTGCGCTGTGCTGAAGAGAGCTGAAATTTTAGGAGAAACCAGCCGTATGTCAAAGGAAGAAAACCCATGATCTTTCATCAGTTCTGAGCAGGTCATCTTCAAAGAGAAGGCTTCTTGGAAAGTAAAATGGATTATTATTTACATAATCAATCACCAGCAGAGCAGGGGCACCCGTACATGGCGAGGATTTAGATACCTGCAGACCGAAGGGGTTCTGATTTTCCTCTCTGCTGCTTGTCCATCCTTCAGGCCAATAAGACTTTCTGTCACAGTTTCTTATCTGTAGTCTTAACATACATCTTCTCTGAAATGCTGAGGATGATACTGGGGCATCTTGGGAAATGCAAACAAATAGGAGACGTGATGTGCAGCAGTTCATAAAAGCCTGATATCTTGGATATGCTACTTCTAAGAAACTGCCAGATTTTTTTTCTTGGAACCACCCTAACTAAAAAATTGATACAAACAACACAAATGAAGCCTTGTGTGGTTTGGAAGCCATAAAGACTCTCAACCACTAGACTGGCCCAGTTCCTCCTGTTCTTTGCTTTTGGTCTAGTAAATTGAAAGGCCACCACAGATGTTCGTACCACAAATATTCATGTTCTGCCCAGAAATGGAACCTTTTTTAATTGATGATTTCTGCAAATGAGCATGGCTTTTCACAAGGAAGAGGGGATACAACAAGATTCTGGGAAAGGTTATCAGCTTTTCCAAATGGGCCCCAGTAAAAATTTGCCGTTTTCTTAGTAAAGGAGCTCCCCCTTTTTCCTTTCTTTTTTTTTTTTTCCTTACATTTTTCAGGTTTTACTAAACCTCTCTGGCAGGCTGGTATTCCTTCAGGTAAGGCTATTTCCTGCTTTCTTAAACTATTCTTATATGTTAACTTTTTGTATATTTTATATACTTTCCCAGTGCCTCACTAGGCCCATGTGGCTTCTATCAGAGCTAGTCCCTCTGATTGCTTAACAGGCAATGTACCAAATCGTCAGATGACCAAAGGTCACGTTATCTCCTTAGATATTCACGTGCAGCTCTTCTCTTCAGTTGCAGAACAAAACTGTCTGTGGTAGAATTTGCAGAAAACACACAGCTATGGAGAAAAGAGACCCACGGGGACCCATGCAGTATGTCTGAGAAGATTAAAAAAAAATATTGGATCTTAACTAGAATAACTTATAATGCAAGAAGCAAGGTTTTTCTTATGCAGGCATAATGTGAGCAACTTGGATCCCCCTGTTCTTTTGAGTCTTCTTCATATTTAGGCTGCTTCTGCAAGCTAAAGGTTAACTTAAGCTTGTTTTTAGCATTCAAGGAGCCGGAGACCCTGGCGACGTGACTGTACGTTCTAGCGAGGAAAGTGATTAGAGTCAGCAGCTTCCACTAGTAGCACCAACAACAGAAGTTTGGAGGCCCAGAAACCATTAGATGAGACCTTAAAGCAACCTGCTTTAACAGTGCTTCGCCTGATACAGGAAAACCTGTATAATTTTATGTGTGCTTTCTGTGTGTGGTGAAGTGTTTACACCCTTAATTTATTTCTCGGGAAATAAACTGGGGAGCTCAAAATCTCCTGGAATCAGGCTAGCAGCAATCAATTGGCAAAATCCCATGAAGTCCATAACTGTGTGCTGGGAGAAACCTCCACAAACCTGCATGAAAATCCACTGTTGGCTTTAAGCACTGCTCCCAAACTTTTAGTATTTTCAGTTGTCGTTGACTTTGGTGGCAAACGAGGATGTTCATTATCACTGAGCAGCAGGCTGGCTGAGAGCAGAGAGCAGCTACTATGCAACTTGCAGCCTTTCTGAAGACAAATAATCATCATGAAGCAGTTATGCTGAAAGGAAGTTGTCCAACTCCGCAAATAGCTAGAGCTCCTGCAAGAGGCGTGGTAAAAGAGTTGCTCGAAGGGTAAGATGATCTATTTATTCCAAATCATTATGTTTTGGGTCCTGCTTTTTTGGTTTTGAATTTCTGAATGAGTATGAAAACTCATCTCTGAAAAATGTCTACCACAAAATGAACAAAACCCTCGTTACAACTCTAATTCTCCTGTTTAATATGCGCACCAGAGGGTGCTGTGCTGTGGGTCTAAGCAGGAATATTAACCACTCCAAACTACATTTAGATTGCCAACAAAAAATAAAAGACAAAACGCCTTAATGTAGATTCCTGCCTCCCTTTAAAAGGAAAAACATCATAGTTCTAAACTGCAGCTGAGTAAAAGGGGGGGGGAAAAGGAAAACAAAAAAGAAACAGTGAATTATGTGATGTGGTGTTTTTACCAACTGTCTAAATAAAGGTTTAGTGAGTCACTGTGGAAAACAAAAAATCTTTCTTTATTTTAAGAGCTGCAGTTTAAGAGTTCTGTATGAAAAAGCTTCCCTTAGGTTTGTAACTTAAACATTGCCCATCTGCTCTTTCCTCCCTCGTCTGCATTTACAGTAAATCTGAGATTTCCTTTTTCAAAAATTACATTTAAAAAAATGTACAGATTTGGCCAACAGTGTCTGTAGAGATACAGAGAAGTCTAATTTAAGGTGCCAATATCTAAAATGATGTTTTCTCTTTGGTGCACGCTAGAGGCAGGACGTTTTCTGCTCTGGGCTTGGTGTTGGCTTCAGGTTCCCCACGGGAGTTGGAAAGAGGAAGTGACATGGGACCTTGAACCCTAATTAGGCAGGGTACCCATTTTACACATTTTACAGGGAAAAGAAAGATGGGTCTCCCAGGGATCAGGACCAGAATCCACTGAAGCCAGTGGGAAGATCCCAGATGCCTACATGGACAGACATATGGTGGAGCAGTGAGACCCTCCCCTCCGTGTCCTCCGATAAGCTCATCTCCAAATCAGGAGTCTTGCTCGCAGTTACCACGGCTGAAGAGCAGTGCCAGTCCCCTGGCACACATGGTATGACGCATAGCTCATTAGTTTATGAGTATAATAAGACTTCCCCCCCGCCCCCCCCAATACAGTCTCACTGTGTGAAAGAGGCTTCAGGTCACGGTTTTGAATTAAATTCAGAGTAACTGCACTGAAGACAATTCATTTCTTCCTGCTGGAAAAACAGGTGGAAACGATAATCAGGCCCTTCAGTTCTACCCCTGAGAGGAAGGGTGGCTTAGAAAACATCACCTCCGGGGGTGTTACTGGGGTCTAGCCATGCCTGATTTTCTGCTTTGAGGCAGAGGTGGCTTACACTTTAAGGATTACCTGTAAGGAAGGGATGCAAAAGCAGAATAGTTCAGCAACTCCCAACTTATATTTCTGTCCCTGACTCCCATTATTAATGAACTCATTCACTTTCATAAAAACAACTACACAAGTGCTTCTAACCATATCTATAAAACTATTTAATGCTCTTTTCGAAACAAGGCATCTTACAGCCATAGTAATTGCAGTTTTACTAGACCTTTAAATGAGAAGCAGCTACTTATTAAGTTTTGATATGGTGAGCTGATTAGACAAGTTAAACATAAAGGCACAATTTATGCATACTGTATAACCACATGTGCCTGTAGTGCAGTTCTTACACTGGTGTTTGGCACTCACTGTGATAGGAAATCCTGCTAGGTACACAGTTTTATGCCACTTACAGGTTACAAGTAGTAAAGCGAAAAATGCTGGATTTTACAGGAAAATAATATTCATAAATCTCCAGCAGTGAATTACAGTATAACTCAGAGCTGTCTTTGTTTTGCTGCTGCTATGAATTCAATTCAGTTGCCAGTGCAGAAACAATAAACACAAAGACCAAAGTGGAAACCACTCCCCTCGCATTTGGCAAGTGCTTATATCCAATTTACAGCTGGACTCTGAAAATGGCTTCTGAAACAGTACTAATAACAAAGAAGTTCCCACAGATGCTCATTTTTTTTTCTCCTAGCAAACTGAAGCAGTCCATTGTGTACAAGTTAAAGATGTCTTCTAGTGTCCTACCTGGTTTTCCCAGTCCGTCTGTCTCTGCTCTGGACCTCTCTCGACATGAATCATATTTATTTGCCTTTTGTCTTATGAGGCCACTTGCTCAGTGTGTTGTGCATTAAAGAGCTCTCCCTTATATAGCTCTCACAAGGGAGACACTATGCTGCCTAAAGAGTCCTCTGAACTTAATTCCTCCTCACCTGGCGTAACTGGGCTTTACTACATTTTTGCGTGTTGATTTGGCTATTGTTACGTGCCAAATTCAGGATACCAGTGCTCTGCTCTGTTACAGTGCAGTAATTTTGTTACTTTAAATACACAGGTTTTTACCAGCGCTGGTATCGGTGCAACGATCTCAGGGAACTCAAATTGATTAATTTGTTGAGATGCATCACCCACGTATAAAATGGTCAATACAACCCACGTTTTGTCAGATCGTGGTTCATTACAAAATACGACACGTCAAGAACAAAGTTAGCATGTTCTTCCATTGTGTCGTATTTGTATGGCACATATGTGGCACTGAGCTGCTGTATGGCGGGCTTCCACTAACATCTTTATACTTGGATTTAAAAGCAACTCAGAAACTGATCCAACAAAGACCTCACACATCAGGAACCTGAGTAGCACCGGTGTGGACTGCTCACGTGCTTAAGAACCTTGCTGAGTCAGGGCCACAATGAGTGGAAGAGTCAGGAAATAAGTGAGGAAAAAAATATTTATCAAAGGTTAATCATATATTCTGTTCCCGGCATAAGAGGATTACCACAGGAAACTGGAAGGAATTTGTCTCCCCCTGTGCAGCATTGCACAAACAGCGATTTTCTTCTAATGCAGCGAGCGTTGGTTAGTATTAGGCACCAGATACAGGATGTGGCAAACTAATTGTCTTATCTGGCATGGCAAGCCTTGCCTGTGATTTATGAGTATGGGTGTGATGGTACAACTAAGCTGTTCTACCTCAGAGTGACAACGCCGACTGGTTAAAAAGGGAGCTATTTTTAACTTACATTGATATAAGCAAGAAAAGAATGAGGCCTTAATTATACTTAAACACCTGAACTAATTGTGGTTTTCAACCTCCTCCAAATTTTCCAGCAGGGGTTTGGGACCTATGCAGTGAATTTAAGTCTCCTGACAATTGGTTTGCTTTTCTCCCATACCTTTTAAGGACACTTTGTCTAGTTTGCAAACCCCAGGTGTCCACGGACTGAGGCTGGAAGATTTTTTCTCTTAAGGGATCAGTAAGTTGCTGGAAAGAGCAAGTGAGTTGTCAGGGGCTCATGTGGACAATAAAAGCTTTGATTATTCTTTTAATAAATATTTTGAATAATATGCCAGTATAAGAAAATTCTTTTTGAATTGAAAGCAGGAACTACTATCTTGAAATAATAAAAGATTTCCACAAACTATAAAGTTCCAGTGTGCACAAGGGAAATGGTTGTGTTTTCTTTAAATATGATATGCTGGGTATTGCCTGGCATTTTGCTACCTACAGTCTTTCTCAGAAGAACAGAATGTAATAGCAAAACGTACCAGAGTGATACTTTGAAGGCGAGCATATATATTTCTTTATTTCTCAGGTCTAACATGGTCACAATTTTATAGTTTTCCACTTACTAGTTTATATCTGAACACAGCAACATATATAAACTGTAAACACAGTTAAGTGGAATATGAAATAAGTAAATAAGATAACCTACTATGAATATGATAAATGCATCTCTTTGAATCAAATCATTTATTCATGACTTTTTCTAGTTAGCTCAATAAGCTCCTTAATTACTGTGAGCTGAAGCCCAGGTGAATCAGAGGGACTGATGGAAGATCTCTTTCCATCTGCATCCAGCTCTGTGCTATTCAAACACGCAGAGCATCGCTGCTGAGAAGAGGCTCCACAAATGTCCAACAGAAATTAAAGATGCTCATACGGGACTGGCCTGTTGGGAACTCCGAGGCATTAAAATTCTCATTCTCTTCTACCTTGTTTATCTAAGTGTGGTTAGACAGCATGCCACTCCTGGGGGGAAGAAGGCTGGAAATAACCCTTCCACCTACTACTGCTGTGACCCATTCAGCCTGATCCTGGCCCTGAAGCTTACTTAGAAATTAGCAGTCCCATGGACTTGACTTGACTTGACTTCTATCACACCCAGAACCTACGGTAGTTGCCCTCCAAGGAATTTCTTGTTTTCTAATTGATTTTCAGGTTCATTTACAGTTGTCAATAATAATTTGTAAATACCACCATGATTTAGCATTTATCTGCTTACAATTATTTTTTTTTTTCCTCCATTTAGTTTTGATAGTAGAGAATGACAGGTGCTTTTTCAAGACCATCCCTCTAAAAGAGCATTTTGGGCCTGATTAAAACCGTGTTTCTTACGGGTTTTGTTTTTTTCTGTAGGTTCAACAGCAATACCCAGAACCTTGTGAGATCGTCTCGTCACCCAAATGCTTTTATTGGTTGATGAAAATGTAAGGGAAATGTCCTGGTAAGATCTCCTGGGATTGACCTTCACAAACAAATCATATCTATTGTATTAAAAAATAGTCTATGCAGTCAGAGGTTGTCACATCAACTCGTCTTGTGAAGAAGTATGTTTGCTGGTACTCTGTATAGGTACCTCTTTCTATAATTTGAACTTCAGTAAATGCATTCACTGGATTTTCTGTTGTCTATGTGCAAAAAGGGTCCCACTGTGGTGGTTAACACCATAAGACAATAATCAAATTATGCTGGGAAGGCCTTCATCTTCAGTAAAAATAGTAGATACAGTCCACAGCTTTTCAACAGAGGCTTGGTTGGAAGGGGTTTGCCTCAGCAGTAAGACAAAATAGGATGATGGCAAAACATCACTTTTGAGCATCGTCTGTGAAAACACATTTTATGTGTGGCTGCTACAGTTTAAAGTTTTCCTCATTTCAGTGGGTTGGCCTTATGAAGTGATCACAGAAAGATAAGAGAGGAAGTAGAGGAAAGCAATTTTCAATACCAACAGAAGCTTAAATATAAAACAACAGAGAAATAATGATATATTGCATTGTCTCTGATTGGATGGAGAGTTTTCTTCCATCCCTCAAGGCAGAACTGTAAATACAGGAACAGTCAGTTCCCAACATCTCTAAAGATTACCCAGCAGACTGGGATAATCTGATTATTAAAAAGACCTAACCAGACCTCTCATGTAGCCTAAGGGAACACTGGTGCTTCTAGATCTCCCAGTGATGCTGGACTGTCCCCTTGGATTTCCTAGTGTGGTCCATTTGTGGCTAGCTAAGATTCCTTAGGGATTCAGTAGTTATCCTAAGCCAGCTAATCACCATTTCCAACAAAAACTGTTTTGAAATTGCCCTCCCAGCTCGCTTGAAATCTGTGCATGTAATTCTGCTCTGCTACTGAGCTGGCTTTCTTTTTATCGTTTAGCCATCCACCCTTTCCAAAATTAGAACTTACTCTGAAGAGAAGCATGCTAATATCAGGGACTCTGACTCCATGCACACCTACGTGCATGTATGTATAAAATTCGGATAAATTTTACAGAAAATTTACCAAGTAACAAACTGTGGATAAGGGAAATATTTTTTTGATAGAAGCCAAGCTTGATAAAAGGAGTGCACACTGTCGTGCCTGAAAGTATGGTATTAATAATTAAGCCATGCAATCATTACCTCAGGATATTATTTCTTAAATATCTCTTGCAAAGGCAATACGATTACATATGAATTATATCAATTTTCTACCAACAAAAAAAAATCCACAGAAATAGGAATTGAATTACACTGTCCAATTTGCTGTAAAGTTCACTGTACGTGAAGAAATTAATCAAAGCTACCACCACCCATTTTTATGGGAACATAAAATGATGTGAACTTCCATTTTTAATAAAGATGCATAGCTCTTTTATGAAGACTGACTAATAACACTGTAATGAACTGAAAAGCTACTGATACATTAAGAATGAAAATTTTGAGGGATGTGTTTACTGAGTCTCCTGTTTCAAGCCAGGCAATACTTCCATTTGAATCTGCCTATAGATAAAGGAAAAAATCCAAGCAATAAAGCTGATGCAAACTCTGTGTAAATTCATCTCCCACATATACGGCCAGCAACATTTTTTTAATCTAGCTACTTCCATCTAAATGATCCCTCAGGCAGATGTGGTCTGCATTCTCCAGGAGTTTGAGACCCTGTGCAGATGTCTCTCTGTTACCACAAATGCAGATTTCCAACCTGATTCAAAAGGATAGAAAGCAATGAAGGAATTTTCCTAGGCCCCAAATCCAGGAAGATTCTGAGCAGCAGCATGCCTATGTGTTCTCTGTGCAGGATAAAGGCTTTTAATCAGGAAGGCTATCCCTCCTTCCCCCAAAAGAATGCTAATTAATTAAAGTCATAGGATATTAATTGAATAATCAAATAGTAAGCTAATTTATTTTGACTGCGTTCACATAGTTTTTGCTCTTGCTGTGGGTTTTTGTTTTGGGTTGGTTTTTTTTTTGGAACCGTCTATGGAATGATGGAATTGTCTGGAACATTTGCTTAAACAGTGTTTAAGTGTTTAGTGCATAGCAATGTGGGAATATCTCAATCACAGCAGAGAGTTCTGAGAGTGCTCTTTATCTGGCCTGGAAATAAGTACTGCTCTCCTTTCCTTTGGGCAGCTGAATTGAAGCGGAGGGAAAATCGAGGGGAAGGCAAATTTTTGTGTGTTTTTTTGTTCTTCTGAACAGTCACTCAGCCAGTTAACTTTGTTCACCAGGTGTTTTCTCATTTCTCACAAATTACTCTGTCTAAACTGGAAGCTATCAGAAGCCTGTTTAGTTGCTAGAATTCATCTGGAGGAAATCTTCAAGGCCTTTTAACATGGGTGGTCCTTTGCTTTGGCTCTTCTTAACCCTTGTTCTAGTTAATATTTAAAAGAAAACCCCACAACTAAGCACAATGTTTCATAACTGCAGGAGGTAAAGGGCTAATGAATAATAGAATTGCTAGTAATGGACAAAGGTGGACTTCTTGATTATATTTACTAAATTAACTTAATCATTAGCATTTGATATGATGCTCAGAGGCATCATATCATGAGTCAGGGAATTGACTTGTTTACTTGTCTTTCTGAGCTCTGCAAACCTAAACATCAATCAAATGCTAGAAGATTGTTTAGCTACTACAGTGATTACTCAGTTTATCCACTCTTTTGGATGGCTTTTGAAGAGGAAGAATATTTCAGGAGTATCGTCTTTTACTTCCTTGCCCCTATCTCCAACTGCCTTATTCTAAAAATGTCCTTTCTGTGGGACCCTAAGAGGGACCACATGCCTCATCTTAAGACCACTAAACTACAGAGATGGCAACAAGAGACAAATACAATATTCCAGCTGGATAATCACCAAGCAGTCTGATTCACTTAGTCTAATGTTCCCAGTCAGATCCTGGCAATGAAATAAGCATGTAGGAGGATGCAAACAGATTAGTTTTAATTAAAATAATAAAAAGGTCCAAGCCATGGACCTCAGAGTTGTGCTCCTCTTATTTTTTTCATGAGGAAGAATATCTGATCGAATCTTTCTCTGAACCCGTCCCTCAGGTTTTTTGTCTGATTTGAATTCAAAGCCACATGGACCTGTTTTGCTGCTTCTAAAAAATTGCTCTGCAAATGCTTAGCATTTTGTCAGTCCAGAGACACAGTTCATCATCAAAACTCCTCAGCTCTGGATTTGTTCTAGGGCTTAATAATGTTGTCCCAGTGGTATCCTAGGATCCATCTTGGTCTTCATTGCTACATTATTGTCATTATTACTTACACAGTTTTAAAGGTGTGGGCTTAAGTCAAGGTTCCACCGTGTTGGGACATGGACATTTTGGAATATCCCAACCTCAGAATGTTCCTTTTTCCAGCCAGGGAGCAATAGACCCTGTAACTAATGTTGGCAGAATTTGGGGTCTGCAATAAGGAGACAATTAGTTATTGTTATTACAATAATTACCATTTTGGGGTCTCCTGTATCAGGATTAAGGCTCTGCAGGTGCTGAACAGCATTGATGTACAGAACCTCGATGGCAGCTGGCACCAGCTGGAATCCCATTTCCTGCTCACCAGAGCTTCAAAATATGTCATTACATGTAGAGAAAGAGGGAGAAATGTTGTTTGTCTTTTAATTTCTCTTAAAATCTTCTGCATTTGTCTACAATGCACCATTGACAAAACTACTACTGATTTAAATAAAAAACAAGCAAACAAAATTAAAAAGACTAAAATCATGCCTACATCTGCATACAGGCATTTATCAGATTGGCCCATATATTAAAAGGCATTTTTTTCTTTCTGCTGAGCTGGGAATGAAATATTTTTAAAGGCTTGTGTTGTAAACAGAAAATCCATGATTTAAATTAATGATTTATTCCTTTAAAGCCAGCGTGGAATCTATCACTTGCATGATAAGATGCACATTGTCTTCTATCTGCATATAGCTATGTAACTGTGCAATATCTGGCAGTGAATTTGAAAAAAAAAATCAGTTTTGCCTGGTTTCAAGCATATCTCCTGAGTCTGAGATATGTCTCACTTGTTTTTCAAATACCGCTACAAGTAATTTAAGCTCTGTGTTCAGAGAAAGAACTTGTCTCTGTGTGGGTGCACACATCTGTATTACCTGATTGGCATTAATTTTTACCTATTTTAAACAGAAAGATTGCAGTTCTCCTCCAGCATTTTTTTTTCCAGAGGAAACGATCATTAAGAGACTGCCTGATCCAAAGCCCAAGGAAGTCAATGTACAGTCTCAGACTTTGGTGAAGCGTTGATGACACTCCAAGGCCCAGATCCTTGAAGAGTTTCAAGGTCCAGCGTCCCCTGAAGATTTGGGAAGACCTGAAAGTCTGGGTATTAACAGTGAAGTCCTCAGTTCTGCATGCATGATGAATATTTAGCTTTCAGAGAATCTGCCAAAAGCCACCACCAGGTGCTGGCCTGGATCAGTCTTGTATCTGAGGTCGATTTATATTTTCTGTGCTCCTGAAAAGCTGGAATGATATGCAAGTAACAAGATAACAGAACAGCACAGGCTGGAATGCATTTCTGGATATCAATCTACTCCAACCTCCTGCTCAAGCAGGTCAGCAACAGGGGGGGCTACTCAGGGTCATGTCCACTTGGGTTTTGAATATCTCCAAGGATACAGACTCCACAACGTCTCTTTGCAACCTGTGCCAGTGTTTGATCCCACTCACAGGGAAAAAAAAAAAGTTTTTTTCTTGTGTTTAGGTGGAATCTCCCATATTTCAATTTGTCCCATTGCCTCTTGTCCCGTTACTGGACACCACTGAGGAGAGCCTCGCTCTGTCTGCTTTAATCCCTGCATTGGGTATTTGTACACATTGATAAGATCCCCCCCGAGCCTCCTTTTCTCCAGGCTGAACAGTCCCAGTTCTCTCAGCCTCTACTCACACGCCAGATGTTTTGAGCCCTTAACCACCTCAGTGACCCTTCACTGCACTCACTCTTTTAAGTCCATGTCTCCCTTATACTGGGGAGCCCAGGACTGGACACAGTATTCCAGATGTTCTCTCACTGGTGCTCACTAGAGGGGAAGGATCATCCCCTTTATACCTGCTGGCAAAGATCTGCTGATGCATCCCAGGATGCTGTTGGCACCTTCCTTGCTGCAAGACTGCATTGCTGGCTCATGGTCAACTTGTTCATCAGGGCCTTCTGGCCCTTTTCTGCCAAGCTGCTTTCTAGATGGTCAGTCCCCAGGGCGTACTAGTGCCTGGGGATGTTCCTCTCCCAGTGCAGGACTTTGCTTTTCCCTTTTGTTGAACTTCATGGGGTTTCTGTTGGTCCATTTCTCCAGCCTGTCAAGGTCGCTCTGAATGGCAGCACAACCATTTGGTCTGTCAACCAGTTCTCCTAGTTACATGACATCTGCGAATTTGCTGAGGGTGCACTCTGTCCCATCATCCAGATCACTAACGAATAGGTTGAACAGTGTTGGTCCCAGTATCAGCCCTGGGGCTGGCTACTGACTAGTCACTGGCTTCAAGACAAACTTCAAGCTGCTGATCACAAGCCTCTCGAGCCCAGAGCTTCAGCCAGTTTTCAGTTCATCTCAGTGTTTCATATATTGAGCCCATACTTTTATATTTCAAATATAGAAGTATTTCTGTATTTCAAATATCTGGAAATGGTTTCCAGGATTAGCTGCTCCATTACCTTTGCAGAGAATGAGGTGAGACTGGCCCACCTGTAGTTGACTGGGTCCTTCTTGCCCTTCTTGAAGACAGGATTGACATTTTGTCCTCTTCCAGTGCTCAGAAACCTCCCTCAATCACCATGACCTTTCAGAGATAATCAACACCAGACTTGCGAGGACATCAGCCAACAACACTTGGGTACATCCCATCAGGGCCCATGGACCTGGGTCTGTCCAGATTGTTTAAATGTTCCCTAACCTCTACCAAGGGGAAATCCTCCTTGCTCCAGTCCTTCCCAGTAAAGACCAAGGTGAAGAAGACATTGAGCCCCTTGGCCTTTTCCACGTCCTGTGCTACCAGGGCCCAGTCCCATTCAGCAGCAGGTCCCCATTTCCCCCAGTAGCTCCCTAGCAGCTGGTATGCCCTGTGCTACAGCACAGCAGGGCACAGCATGCCATGGCATGGTACTTCTTCCAGCTACCTATGAACACTACTTATGAAAATAAACAGGACACGACAGAAGCCGGGGCTGGGCTCTGCGCTACCTTTCTGCACAACGGGATTTCAACAGTACATGCAAAAGTGCACCAAGAGCTTCAGAGGCTGACTTTGCAAGTCCAGCTGCGAATTTAATTTTAAGTGATATGAGCTCTAGCTTAATGAAACTGTATTTTCTCCTCTCTAACAGATACTTTACCTTTTCCTTTGTCTGCCCTGTTGCTTGCCCTAAACTCAGCTTGCTCCAATGGGATGTATCCTCAGCCAGTCAGTCATTCCCTCAGGCGGGGTGAGCTTCTGTTGCTCCATTTTTGGCAAAATCTGCAGCACAGATTTCTAAATGTCTTGTATTTATTTTATTGCATTTTTTTGTGTCTGTGCATGAAACCTTATGTTTGATGGGTAAACAGTGGGTAAACATTTTTCATAGAGACTTTTTATTTTTTAATAAACAGAGTAATTTTCTCAAATAGCTCCTTTCTTACTCCGCTTCATAATATCATGTGGAAATAGATGGTCTGTTTCAACATCGGGGAACTGGAGGGATAAGAATAGAGACAGCAGTGTGGAAGCAATGGGTCCCTCTTCTGCCCATATGGTTCAGGTTTGCATTTTGGCTGGCACGATAATGTGATTGCTGGCAGATCGAATGTTTAGTCTCCAGAGCAAATAGCAGCCAATGAGTTGGGGTGTAATGTACATGTGGAGATGTTCATAATATTCCACACAGGCTGAACCTACAGCAGGAGCGAATTCAGCTGCAGTGAAAACAGAGATGCTGCATGAATCCTTCTGTCAGCACAGCAATGGCATTTCCAGGCTTTTGCGTTTGGGAAGGGGAGGAATGTGCCTCTGGGGATGGAGACCGCCACCACTCGCGGATTCTCCTGTGGCAGGGATTTCTGACTTGCCGCATAGAAGGTGATGTATTCTGATGAGCCTGAAAGTTACATTTCATCACTGCTTTATCACCCGATGAATCATTACAGCAGATGAATGTTAATTGTAGCTAAACAAATGGGCATGTCCTCTCTACCCCCAGACAGCTGCCACCGCTGTAAGACATTAGGCAGAGGGTGCAAAGTGCTTCTGGATGGAAGGGAAGTGCTACCCATAGCTCTGGAGCTGCATATCTGCAGCATAATGAAATGCCAGGTGTGGAAGAGTGTTTGGAACGGACCAATTTCTATTTGCTCTGCGGTTTGCACCACTCCAGGGACATCACACGGTGCAAAGCTTCCTTAAGAGGTTGTTCGCTCACGGGCAGGAAGGTCTGCATGGGAACGGAGCTGGCTTAGTCAAAAGCCATTGCACTGGCGTCCCTGGGGCTGAGAGGGTACCTGGCATCGCTGGATAAGGTGCCACTGGGATGGTGTAGGAGGCTGCTGGACCTGGACGTAGGGCAGAACGGGGCTGGTTCCTTGGGGACTGGCAGTCCTTGGTTTAAGGGTTCTTTGTCCAGGGTAAATAAACCGATCGGGCAGACTTGGGTCTTTTCTTCTAGCAGTTGCCCCTCCTTGTGACCTAGCGACGAATCTTCTGTAGCTAAGCCACTGAGACCTGGGTTGTCTGACGCTTAATGACTTGAATTCTCTTGTTATATGAAGAGTTATATGTTATAGGAACCTGTTATATGAACCAAAGCAAAGTGTACTGGGGTACCCCATTTCACCTACTTTACATTTCTTCTCAACAGGATGCACCTGGAAGGCAGTGACTTGCAAAAAATGACATTTCCATGCCATTCTTGGTCCTCTGTCGTAAGACAGTCTGTTTCGAGGAATACAGTTGCATGACAAGAGACGGAGGTAATCAGATAGCCAGGTGGGCAGCTAAGATCTCAGACCTGTTCTTCCTACAGGACATTTTAATATTTGTGAAGGTGCATGACTGGAACAGAAGAAGAGTCAGGAAAGGAAAGGAAGTACTAACAGCTAGGGACAATTGTGGCTAAAATTCAGCCACCTGAAGATTAGATAAGTAGATGCATGCATTTTGGTGTGTGAGAGTGGACATCTGTAGCTGGTCTTTAAAATGGGCAAAGATATCAAATCTAAGCATTTGCTCTGTCAGCTTGGAAGAAATATCTAGCATCTGCAGAGAGAGCCCTGCCCCTTGCAGAGGCGCCTCGGCATGGATGAAATTCAGATGGCAGCAAACACGTAACACACAGCATCTCATTCTCAGTACATGGGCCCGTCTTCTCAGGATTCATCACCTGGAACGATTTCCCGGAGACCCCGGTTCTGCCTCTGGGAGCCGTTTGCTGCCTCGGAAGCTTCATCCGCCCGGCTTGGCTCGTCTGGCAGGTACCTCCTCAGCTCCGTCGCTGACGGCAAGCGAGAGGAGGGGAGCGAGGAGATCCTCGCAGACAGTTCAAACGCAGACTGAGAGGCATGTGTTGAAAAGTCGTCAAAGTAGCAGGAATTCATTTTATTGAAGAATACATATAATAAAGATAGAACAAAGGGACTGAAATGGTGAACAGATGGGCGGGTGTTCTTTGGTGGCTCAGGAGCTGTGTGAACATGATTGTTTATGCCCTCCCCCTCTTTCTGCTGGGTTGTGTTTTTTTTTTTTTTCCTTGGTTTGGTTTGGTTTAGTTTTGATGCATCAGGGTAGGATGTGAGATGATATGACAGTATATGTCAGAAACTTGGGGGAAAATAAAACCCCCTTTTTTTAACATCAAACTACTGCTATCAATAGGAACAGCAACTGTTCAAAATTTGTTTCAGAGCTGCCAAGAAGTGAACATTCACGGGAGAGAGAGAAAGAGAGAGAGAGAAGGGAAAAAATATTTTTCCCTGCTGTTTGCAAGGTGGACACAAATGCAAGCGGTAGGAGGCTGACAACTTGACACATGTCTAATAAATCTAAAGCATGGAAAAAAAGTCAACAATTCACTGTACAAGAAAGCATTACTGGGATAAAAAAGTACAATCCAACAAACCCCCCACTTAAAAATATATTTCTTCCCAAATCGGTGAGGAACGTAGACATTAGAGCCTCAATTTCTCTTCCCCTCCCCGCCCGATGTTGCTTTTTCTGGATTTCTTTTTTCAAACCAGGGGCACGTTAGCTCCGGTGCTGAGGAAGCTGAGGTTTGCTGCATTATAAATGAACAAGGTGCAAAAGCTGAGTCCAGCGAGCAGATGTTGGGAGCTCAGCGTGCTGGTGACAAAGGGCTAGAGTGCAAGAAGCCTCCATCGCGCGTCTGTTCTTCAGGGCAGAGCAGGCAAGGTTTTAATTTGACAAGTTGGTTGGATGCAGGGAATTCACAGATCTTGGTGAAAGCCAAACAGATTTGGCCACCTACTGCATGGCCACATTCAGCTAAAAGGGTAGCAGTTGTGGAAATGTCTCCTGCTCCAGCCGCCTGACACCACGCACACGACGGGGGGCCTCGAGGAGGCTTGTTTACCACAGGCGGCAAATTCCTTTAAAAGGGAAGAAGGGAGGGGGGAAAAAAAAAAAAAAAAAAGAAGTGGGAGAGAAAAATCATGCTTCCATTATCAAAATAATTAAGGATTTTTATTTCAGGTGGATGGTTGGTTATTTTTTAAAGCTCTTCATCATTTTTTTAAAATTTTTTATTTTAATAGCTGGTATGTTATGAAATGCAAGAATGAAAATGAATGCCAAAACTAATGGAAATTCTCCTACAAGCATCACGTAAACAGAAACGTCAGCATTAAAGTTATGAATCTTAATTTGTGCCACTGAGCTAAAATTTGTATCTTTCTGCATTAAAGGAATATAGACATACAGCACTGTGTAGTGTCTATGTGCAATACAGAAAACTGACATGGTCTCTCCAATTTATGGGAAAATTGACATAATTTTGCAAAAAAAAAAAAGAAAAAAGAAAAACCACTTGTGAACTGGATTTTGCATAATGGGATTAATTTGGTTGACTGTCACATCAACTGTGCTGCAGAATGCAAGTTAATCACAACATCGGTCTGATTTAAAAGAAGAACGAAAGAAAGAGAAGGAAAAGAAAAAAAATAAAAAAGGAAAGGTATTTTCTTCCTCTTTTCAATTATTGTTTCATTTTAAAATGCCCCTGTTTCTTTTGTAGCTATGGTAGCTCTGGCAAATAAGGCTGGTGTACCTTTGCAATTGCCACCTGAGTGATCTTTTTGTCCCTCCACAACTCTCTACAGTAAACGGGGGTGGGTGGGTCGGAAAAGGTCAATAGTTTTTCCAGGATCATGCCAAACTGCTTCCATGGCATGGCACAACTATATGTATTTGATCAACATTTGAGCCGATCAATAGAGCTGAAACAACTTTAAATATCTTGTGATACGGACCTCACTTACTGCCTTTTCTTCCACTTAGCGGCCTCCCTGCGGAAGCCGCTCTGGGCGCTGGGCTCCCCGCTGAACCCTTTTACTGCCTGCATCCCCACTCGTGGCAGGAGCAGCACCGTTCCTCTGGCAGCTCTGCACAGCGTCAGAGAGAGAGAAGCCGGCACCGGTCGGTTATTTTGTGGCCGATTTCTGTCTGTCTTTATAGAGGTACGGGATGAAGGAATGAAATAAACCTTCTTACAGGCTCTCACATTGTGTTCTTGGCAAAGGTACTGAAAACAGAGACGGCACATGTACATGACACATCACTTAAGTCCTCTGGTTTCTATGGTTGCAGTAGATTTTGCTTTCAGGGGGCATCCTAGGAAGGAGATAATGCGGCGCAGCGCTCTGGGCACGGTGCGGTTGAAGAATTAGCTCTGGGAATTGATCGTACCGTGATAGTGGTGACAGAGAACAAGGAATCGGGGCTGCCAGGATGTCAGAGCAACTTGCGCTTCCTGGGGACAGTGTCGCGTCAGCGATTCCTGAAGGCCCTCGCTCTGCGCCGCGGCCGGCGACCGCTCCTTCGTCGCTGCCTCTCTCGCAACAAGCACACTCTTCTACCCAGTGCGGCGCACTGACTAGGTTAAACAATTACACTACACTAATTGGCCTGTGTCGGTCCTGATGAGAAAGTAAACAAATGCTGCAGAGAAAAGCTGAGACAAATTGTATCTAATTAAATTGATGAAAAAAAGTGACAATATTTTTTCCCCAGGAAAAAAAAAAAAAGAAAAAAAAAGGGCAACTGGTAGCATGACAAGTATCTCATGCTTGCAGCCGCGTACCCCACCCGCTACACTTCACACCTTTGCTTGGAGGTGGTTGTGCCAAGCAGGGGAGAACGGAGGTGCCCTGTAGTCTCCATTAGTGCCAAAACTGCTGGGATGCCTCACGGGGTAGGTTTTGCTCTTTGTGTGCTGGGAGAAGGCCGTCTGCCACCATTTAGTTATCACCAAACCTGCCTGCAGGGGTGTGTGTGTGTGGGTGGGTGGGCTGACAGTGATACCGTGACCCATGAACAGAAGTGCTCCTCTCCTTCACCACTCACAGGCTGGTTCACCCACTCCTGGCGCATGAGCCTCCCGCCACCTAAAGTTTGCGATGGCTTCTCATCGCCCGCCAAATCCACCTCCATGTGACAGCCACCACCTTGGCTGGTCCTGGAGGCGGAAATCCCAGACCCCAGAGCTGAAAGTGTGAGGCTCCACATCTTGTATGAGAGAACACGGTTCTCCATCTGTAAATAGCATCCACTTCAGTTCTTCTGTGGACCACAGCAACTCCCGGTTACACTACCCTGGCATGAAAGTCTGGGGAGACACAGGTGAGTAAGTGGGAAAATTTCAGGGATGGATAGAAATTATCTCTTCATTGATCGAAAGAGAAAAAGCCAAGAGAAATACTACACAGTCTAAGGCCATGCTGTGTCCTCTCACACCGTCTTCCAAGCCAATGGCCTCAGGGAAGCTACACCATGAAACTAGTCCCATATGCCCATCGAGCCAGGGCAGAAACAGGGAAGAGATACAGGAGAAAAGAGCCATGCCTCCATGCATCCCTATTAAAAACAAGCCTGGAAAACTTTTTCCATCGTTTTACTTTGGTGAGGCGGTGAATATGAGGACATCCCCTTCATTCACCTGGGAAAGGATCGATTTAAGCTTGATTATTTGGTGAGATGTTAATAAGTAGGCAACCTTTATTTTCGGGGTCATGAAAACCCAACACATGAAAACCACAAACTAGGGCCACTAGAATCTCTTTACCCCAAATCTCACCGAAGCCAATGAAAAGACACAGAGGGTGTTCACTGGGTGCATGATCCAGCCGGCCACGGAAGCAGCTGAGAGAGCGGTAGCTGAGTATGTAGCATATAGCCGAGCAGTTCCATCCTAATCCTCTGTTTTGAGTAGCTCAGAGCTTTCCAAATGCTTTACTTATCAGGATAAAATGTTCCAGGCCTGGTCTCTGGCAAAATTAACATTTTTAATAGCTCAAGATAAAAGCGATTCAGTTATTCTTGAGTGGGAGAAGAGTCCAAGAATCAAGGAAGCTGATTTTTTTGTGATATTTTTTTTTCTAATAATTCATCTGCTAAAGTGTCTGAGGGACCAGATTTGCAGCCTGGCGTGAAGCAGTCCTCACTGAGAAGGCCGTTAGAGAATAGAACGTGTTACAGCTATTGACTAGTGGGTTACAGGGAAATTTCTCTGTGGTCCAAAAGGGTTATGAGTCCTTGGAAAGCATTCAGTGGGCTTATGCAGTTCATTTAGGAAAGCTGATCCTCCCCCTCCCACTCTCCCTGCTTACATATACTGTTTCTTCTAATAATATCGAGAGCAAGGGGATCCATATTTTCCATGTTCGTGACTAATTTAGCTGTACAGAGATCCCAACAGAGATTAGCAAGGTGAGCTGGATGACCTCCTGAGATCCCCTCTAGCCTTATTTTCCTATTGTCTCTTCTAAAAGGCCATCTGATTCATACCATGAGTTCCATATAAACTTTACATCACTTGCATAAATCTGTTTATCTAAGTCCACCGATGAGCCATAGCACATAATATTACAGAATTATTTCTTGTGTTTTCCCCTGTGGTCTTTCAGGTTGATGCATGCTGAGCAGCCCACATTGTGCAACGCATGTGGGTTTTCTGTGTTGAAACGGCAGTAAATTCAAGGTGTGGTGTAACCAATTAATACTTACGCAGCACATTGGAGGTAGGAGAAAAGCACTGTGCCTTGTGATGGCTATGGGTTGCCCCGTACACTAAAGACATGTTTATGTTGCTGTACTTTGGCTCTAGTCTGCACGGCAGCTGGAGGAGCTGGAGGAAGCGTTGCATCTCTTACACACAAAAGGTGCTGCGGCACAGTATATTCTGCGGCACAAACGTTGAGAAACAGTGAAGATGATCTGGTTATCCAGGTTGCAGACAGCAGCACGGTAAAGAGAGTGCCATTTGCCCTGGCTCTGCAGTCCCAGCGGGCTGCTCCCGGAGCTATGCTGCCTTCGTGGACAACTAATAGGTCCATCTAAGTGGAAATACACACGCGGCTTTAACTGTGCAGTTGTGTGGGTTTCACACCAGTTCAGACAACCTGGGTGGTAATTAGTGCTCTTCATACTTAGGTTCATACTGCACCTTCTCCAGTTGAAATCCTAGGAGTTTGGGACCAGATTTGGTGGTGGTCTTAGCAATCGAGGTCAGCTGAAAATGTACCATGTGTACTAACATACATATCATAACAGACAAAGCAGAAAAAAAAAATATGGGGTGGAGAGCATGATACTGACGTGCCCATTTTAAAGATGAGTAGCTGAGTCACAGGGAGATGAGAGCCCAAATTCCCAAAGGCAGGCAGGCAACTGAGGAGCGAGTACTTACCCAAATTGGACAGAAAGTCGATAACAGGGCTTAACTTTGATCTCCTGACTTGCAATCATCTTATGATGCAACTATAAAATCAAACCTTTCCCCAGGGCTTCTCAGAAAAGGTGAGTTATTTCTGCCTCCGAGCAGACCCTCGTGCAGTTCACCTGGCCAGACATCGGAGAGCATTGGCATCCCCAGCATCCCTCGGCCCATGGGACGGGGCAAGGACGGAGACGGGGGAGAGCTGCATCCTGGATTCACTTTGTGGGAAGGTTGGGCGACTTCTGTGTGAATAACTGACTGACTTGTTGCTAGGGAACAGTTGGGAGGCATGCTTTTGATCTCCCATATGCTTACTACTAATAAATAAACAAATAACAATAATTACAACAAACCCCAAGCCTGTTGTATCTCCAGGATTAATTAATGATGAAATACAGCTGAAATTCTGTAAAAGAAGGCAGCAAGGTGGGTGAGAATTCACATTTTCCTGCTGTGTATGGAAATGATGATTGAAATTAACATTTTTTTTTTTTCCTCCTTAAAATTCACCTTAGCTGGATCAGGTTAGTGGGAGGAGTGGGGGAGTATTCCCTTCACAGACAGAGGATGAGCAGGCAGACAGTAAATCTCCCCATGCCAGTTTTACTCGCATCCAGTTTTTCCTGCCTAGTAGAGTTAAGTTTTTTAGATACTTTACTTGCATTTCTAATTCAGTTATTCTTCTGAAATTTATTCAAAGGATTTATGCTTATGAAATTATAATATAATGCTGCCTATATGCCAATGAGCTGCAGGCAAAGAAAATAATTTTCTTCAATTTACAGTTATGAGGCTGGAAGAAAATGATGCCTTCTTATCACCTCTTTTTCTTTGTATGCCTCAGTATTTTTTTAAGTCTTCAGAAGGTAGGAGCTGATGATGAATTCTTAAGCAGATCACACTGATAATTGTATTTCAGAACTGTCAACCCTGTGAAGACTGTCCACGGAGGTGTCTCAGTTCACTTGAGCTATTTGTGTCACTGCTTCTCCAGGAACTCAGCCCTCAATAAAACCCAAATCACTGGGGATATTGTTAAGTCTTCTGAAAGGATTATTAGATCGAAGGAAAATTTATGGATGACACTTTGTAACAATTAATCAGGAACTGTTGATGAAGTTAAGTTGGTTCTTTATTCTTGAACAGAAAAAAAAAATGCAGCCCCTGTACAAATTGTCAAATGGCCTATTTTGTCACTCTGTTTGATTAATGGACTATTTGGAGTCCCCAAAAAGTCCTAGTACAAATAAAAAAGAATCATAAATATTGAATAAGCTCACAGCATGGTTAACCTTGACTATATTTTGGAACATTCTTGGGGAAAACTTTGCTATTCAGAAAATAAATTGCTAAGGGGATTAAAAAAAAAAAACAAAACACAACAACAAATTGGAGATTTTGGAGAATGTCACCTACCCAACCTTGTCATCCTGATTAGCCTGCCATGATAAATTATCTTTAGTTAGCTTTGCAATCAGGTCAGAAACTGCTGGCACGCTACCGCGTTTTGTTAGTGGGGCTACACCTGGTCCACAAAAGGGGCACAGGACGGCAAGGAAAATAGTCCTGCTTTTGGTGCTTTGTGTGTCACACAATGCTGGGACGGCTAACAGGCTATTATCCTTTTGTACTGTAATTTATGGAAATGGAGCCCAAGGAGTGCCGAGAGCATGGGTGTCAGGGTGCCATAAGGTTGCTTCTGAAAGGTTGGTGGGAAGATGTCCGGTCATCTGTGTATATGCAAATGACAAGACCCAAGTTTCAGCTGCAGCGAACACACACACACACACACACACGCGTTCATATGTATTCAGGACACGCAGTTTCCATCTTTCCTGCTGCTCCTCTGTCTCTGTATTTGCAACTCTGGTGCCCTCCTCCCCCCAGACCGCCCTCATCCCCCCTGCCCCCCGCCCCATTGCTTGATGCAGCTGTTTAGTCCTGACAGGTCTGACCAGTCATTTTTGCTAACCTCTGATAGCATCTAGGTCAGAGTGATCCCAAACTGGCTTGCTTTTGTTCTCGCTGAACGAGAAATACAATGCTATTAGTTTAGGCTGGGGTTCCACAAAGCACTTAAACTCCACTTGCCTCCCTCCAAGCATGCAAGCAATTCCCCTCTGCTCCTTTGGCAGGGCACTTAAGTGCCTGCTTAAAGTTCGGCGTGTTTCAGGCATGTTTGGGCTGAAACAGGCCCTCACTCAGGAGAAATAATGCCACTTTATATTTTGTTCGGTTGGCCCCTTTTGCCAGCGTGTGTCATACGCCAGCTCACTAACCCATCTAATCTGACACACATGCAATAACGTACTTCAAAGCAAAGATTATTCAGGCTCAGGAAGTGGGAGAGATTTTGAAATCTGTGCAACTATTTCCATTAGGAATGTAAGAGAGCTGTACAATAATAATTGCTCATTAGATTTTGTTGATTCTTCGAAAGAAATGCAGGGATGAGAACGGGGGATTGTTTTCCATCTCATCACATTACATTGCGAGCTATGAATAATACTTCTCCACCCGTTTCTCTCCCCACACTTCTCCGTGGTCACGGGTAGTCCTCTGCCTCCCACTGAAGAACAGCACTGCATGGACAGTGAGGGCTGGGACGGAGAATGCATCAGGTGGGTTGAGCATCCATGCAGGGAAGCCGAGGTGCCATCTCCGACTGCTCCCTGCTGCAGGCCATATCCACTTGGTCAGCAGTGGGCAATGGGAAACGCTTTTCCTGGAAAGGTCTGCCTCAGGACAACGGGTCCCAGGGAAGGTCTACAGATGGTTTGGCCCATTTTCACACTCGTACTTCAAACCGGTCCCGCAGCACGTGGGAAAGAGCAGGGAAGCACAAGGTTTTCAAGACCTCTGAGTACTTCCTGAGGGTGTACACCTGAAAATCTTTTATAAAGTACTTCCATAATTACACAGTACTAGTGGTGAAAAAATCCTGTGGAAGTTACCGGGCTGAACCAGGCTGGGGTGAGGCAGGATTTTCAGGGGGAAGGTGGCAGAGAGCTGCTTCTGGAAGGGACACTTGCCCCCACTGTTCGACCCATGCTGAATCCCTGGTGCAAGCACCCCAGTACTTGCTGTTCTCCCAACAAGGTGCAAAACCAAGCTCCTGACCGGCAGAGATTATTAAGGATGGGAATATTCACTGGAGCTGGGTGTTAATTCCGGTTAAATTCCAGCACTGGTAATTGCACTCTGCCCGAAGGAATTCCTTCTGCAGATCCACCTGGGAAAGCCGCAGCGGTCCCTAATCCCCGTCCCGAGCCACCAAGGGCTGTCATAACACGCTGCCTAACTGGCTTTGGGGTGGGGCTCTTCCAAGGTGTCTCGCTGATGTGTTTCGCACGGGATTTACAAACATTTACTAGGTCAGGGAGACTCAGAAAACATGAACGGACTGTTTATCTCAGTGGTTAGCATGGTCACACGTGAGAGAGGAGACCTGTGCTCTGTCTCCTCAGCCGGTTAAGTAGCCGGAGCACAGCCAGGACCCAGAGCCTGCTCTGGAAGGTGAAAATTGCCTTCTGCATCAAGTCCAGGCACTAAGAGTGAATGGATCAATATCTGTATTCTCCTGGAGACACCCTGATGAAAAGCTTTAGGTGCTTTCGGGCAGCAGTAGCAGAATGGGAAACTGTGAATCAAATTCCGCGCTAACAGGACTCTCGGGCTGCAAAGCGGTGCCTCTGCTCTTTGCGCAACAGAGATCCTAGACATGAAGGTATTGCAGAGGAAAGCGTTACAGTTAGTAAGACAGGAAGTGACTCCAAGGTGTAGCGATTGTGATGGCCAGTCAGGAGCAGGGTGTGTGAGTTCTGGCTCCTACTACATTTAATATAATTTATATCAAGCAGAGCAGCTTCAAACCTAGACATCCCTATTCTAAAATTGTCCCCTTATTTTTGCGGTCAGGGTATTTCTAAAAAGTGTGCATTTGAATCACCTTGGAAGAGCTGAATTTCATTCTCTTCCCTGCCTTCATCTCAGGTAGGTGCTCAGATCACCTCCTTTTCAGGGCTGGATTATTCCTATCCCAGGGATGCCTACCAGGCTGGGTCCCAGATGGAAGGGATATCTCATATGCAAGTGCCAGCACAGCTTAAAGGCAAACCAGGAATATAACACCTTTGCAGTACCTGATGTTAGGTGTGTATCCTGCAGGAATGGACACACACCTGGAGTACCTTGTTGCCTGGAGAACCTTACTGCTGTTGGAAGAAAGGCAGACATCTGGGGTCCTTAGGTGCCTCCTCGGTACTCTGCTGGTGAGCAGAGGTTTGGATGGAGGTGTCTGAAATGGTGGTTTTTCATTAACTATCCAAGCATGCTTGTGTAGCTATTGCAAGGAGTCTTTCCACATAGGAACTCATAGGAAGGCTTTTCTTTGGAGCACACCAAGATGCTTTGCTTTCTAAAAATCAGCGTTCCTAGCATCTTTTACAAAGCTGGCAAATGAATAAGATCCACCTCAGTCCACATTCTTCTCTTCTAGCTCTCCCAAACATAAAAGAAAATTCCCATTACTAAACATTAGGTAGGCCTATTTCTTTGATGACTGTTCCTGAAAGAGAGCTCAAATCCAGGAAACATGGGGGAAGATTTGGTCTGTTGAAGGGTGCAGATTTCATCGTTATTGTTTGCCAGCAGAAGAAAAACAACGCATAAGAAAAAGCATATACTAGATGAAACTAATTGCATTATAAAGAGCACCAGGCACCCTATAAAAACCTGTTGACCAAACGTGTCTGTAACAATTTATCAGCAAATGATCTTCATGCAAAGGAGCCAAAGCAATTAGCTGGAGTTTGGCAGATCTCTGCACTCCTTTGAGATACCCTGTAGTAAAACAGACCACCAAAAAAACCCCACCAAAACCTCTGTATACCTCAAAATGCTAGACTGGTGGTCCAGATGTTTTACTAGGGTAAAACACCGAGGTAAAGACTCTGTGTTAATCTGCCATATTTTATAAAGCATGTTACAGACTCTTCATTTTTATACCTTCTCTTCTTTCACTGCTCCTACCCTCTTTGGCTACATGTAGCTACACGTACCTAAGAATAAACTACCTGCAGAAGTGCTTGCATCAGCTAGAACTGAATTAGCAAATCGGTTTCACCTGGAAATGGAGAGGTTTATTCTCCAGGTGAAGGTTGATTTTTATTTATTTATATTTTTAAACTGTCTTTGATTAACAGGTAACTAAAAACCTAGCTAGTATAATGAAATAACAGGTTGACCAATGCTGCCTATATCTTTTTTGTGGTTTTAATTTAATGCAATTTTTTTAATTTAACCCTTACACCACCATCTACCAATTGATTTTGAAGATCCCAAATTCAGAGTAAATGGCAGGTACATGGTATTTTCCCCTTAAAGAGATGTTGTCATTTTATACGTTAGGGTAACACCTGTGGATCAACCAGTCTCTGAGCTTGGGATAGCTGGAGACTGGCAGTATTGGGAAGATGTGACTACAGATTTGCTTATACTTATCTTCTTTCCCAGATGCCTAGGAAAAAAAAAAGTATGTGTGTAGGCCATACTGTTGGGTTTTGTGCTTTTATAGACTGGAACTATCCCATTATTCATGGGATGTGGAGTATAATGTTGATTGTGTGTTCTGATTCTTCTATTATCTCAGAGAGAGGAGAAAAGAATCGGGCTCTTGCTCTTCACAGATGGGAAGATATGGTCTTTGATCGTAATGCTCGAATGAGTAATCAAATGCTGGTTTCCTGGCTTTTAATGTGTGAATGAGTTGAAAGATTCTCTCAACTAGGCTAACAAGCCATGTGTTGTGGGTGAACGATGCTTCGTGTAGCTCATTCTTGACACATTTATGATATAAAACAAATGTAAGAAGGTCTTTTGATCCGCGGGTTAAGGCCACCTGTGTTTACAGAGACAAGGCTGGAGTATTTGAGGGCTTTGAAAAGTATCCGCACACATGATTGTATGCTTGCCTTTACCTTATTTTTGCTTATCTTTGTGTTTGCTAGCTACCTTGCTTTCTGTTAGAATAATGTTAACTTTGTGTTAAGATTCACTTCATGTGAGCTTCATTGCTACATCTCCCTGAGTGGAAATAGTGTGGTGAAATCTTGTTAGACCTGTAGTGTCTACGCTTGGGAAATGACGGTGCAGCTCTTATGGCCACGCAGCTACACAAAACCTGCTTATTTCCTCTTCATCAATGAACGGCGATGAGTTGCTTAAGGAAGTCAGTGGTTGAATTTTGCTTGGAATTATATGTGAAGGAGGACCCTCCTTCTTGTCATTTTATTTACCATTAACAGCCATTATAATTTCTTCCCAGCGGCAATTACACTGATACCACCACATCTAAATCGGAAATGACACTGTAGTGGTTATATTATGTTGACTGGGCATCACCTAATTTTTAAGTGACATTCTTGCCCCATCATTGTGATTATATCCCTTTCTAATATGTAATATAAGAAAAGATCTACATAATGGGAAAACATACATATTAATATATTCCATGACAGACATGTTAACTTTACATATTAATCTTGGTAAACAGAAGTCATGTTTACATTTTTCCTCTTCAGTACACTGTCCTCTTGACAGCTTGCTTTCCCTCTGGTTTTGTTCTTTCCAATCCTGGTGTACGTTCCACTGCCCCTGGTCACCCTGTTAGTTGCAGAAGGAGAAGGCAGGTCACATCCGTCTGGATAAAAAGGGAAAAAAAAAAAAAAGAAAGGAAAGAACAATGTTACTGGATAACATAATATTGCTGCTCTCCTCATTGCATTCAGGTCTGCGTGAAGGGACTTGGATATGTGCAATAAACATATGTGTGTGATAATGAGATTGTTGGTGGAAAGTCATCTTGAAAAGACAAGGAGCAATTAAGCTTGCTTACTCATACAAGTTAGAATGACAAGATGCCATTGCCGGCCCCACTCATCCATATAATAGGGTTCTCCTTCCCTGCTTAGCTGTACTGGGAGAAGCATTTCCTGTCAAACCTCTGCCATGACTCCACCATGAAGCAATCTGCCGTCTTCCCTTTTATACACAGTTCATTCTCACACTCGCATCACTGTCCTGATTTCGACTGAGTGCCTGCTAGCAAGCACCTGGATTAGAATACTTTAAGAATTCAATGCAAAGCCTTCATTTGACGGAGTATTTATTTGTATTGGTGTATTCTCTTGTCCAATTTTAATTGAATACTTAAAGATGTCAGTGGGGAGATGTGCAGGTTGCTCACGAACATTTAATAATGCGATGTGTGGAGTCAACAAATAATGCACCTTCCTTTTGCTATCTTGAAGATTTAGATAGGATATCTTGGATGCTATTGACAAAGAAAGAAGCATGGAACAATAGGAACATATGATAGTTAGTGTTAGATAACAATAGCTATCCTTATGCATCTTGAATTGAATGATGAAGCCATCAATTAGAGAAATAGCCCTCTGAGTGTATATCATTGACAAGATGAATACCAGTACATTGTATTTCTTGATGGAGATCTTGGTGATCTGTAATTCAGAAAGGCAGTGAATAGTATGTAGAGTCAAACTAATCCTATAATATTGGAAATCAGAAATTTTTTGTCCTCCCCATGTTTCTTTGGTTTTTTAGCTACCAGACTCTTTCAGATAATGAAAGTATTTGTACTTTATATTCATTACTTAAACAATGCTTTCTCATTCAGTATCAAGATGCCATTCTTCTCCACATTCAGCATATTTAGTGGACAGTTTCAGGGCTTAAAAGACCATGAGGAGCAGTTCTTCCCAGTTGTTGTCTGGTCTCTTAATTAATTCTTACATACAGACATGGGGATCCATTCACAGCCTACAAACTCTGTTAAGAGTCCCTCTCCATACCAAGGAGCAGACATGGCATCCACTTCTTACGTGGCATTGCCTCTATTTTCAACCTAAATTTTCCCATATTCTCTTTGGACTGTCTGATAGTTTCTATCCTCTCTGTCCCTTCCAGCTTTGGTGTTTCATTTTTTTCTTTTTCAGCTTTAGTAGTCATTAGCGTTATGTTCATAGCAGAGAAGCATCAGAAAGAAAAGCTGAAGAGATGGGAGCTGCACTATAATAAACAAGGAATTCTCAGCACTTGCAGTTTCCAGTTAATTAGTTTCAGTTCTTTTACTTACATTTGAAAGTGAGTGAATATTCCATGGTCAGGGCCAAAATTTATTCTTGGATCTGTACATAGGTAACAAAACGTACTGCAGCAGATTTACACGGAATGAGAACGGCTCTGAAGGAGAATAAAGAAAGCAAGGAAGACTGTAATTAAAGCAGTGCTAGACTACCTATAAAATACAATTTAAGGAATGGGAATTAGCATTCATGACAATTATGTCTTTTATTTTCTTTTTTGATCCAGTTTTTTTAATATGGACTCTTTTGTGTGAAATCAGCCTTATGATCTTTTCACGGGAATCTAAATGTTTAGGTTCTCTTCATGTTTGTTCGCTTGTATGCAGAAGGTCATTATATTAAAAAATGGATCCTACCAGGGATGCCAGTGATCTTTGCAGGGAAGACAAATTTCTAGAGCCTTAGGGGAAAAAATGGTCACCGGCTTTCCCAGAGATATTTGAAAGGGCTAACGAAGTTTGGTGGATCTCAGTGGTATTGACAATGTATGGCCTGATGAGCGGAAGAAAAAAACCCAGATCTTTCAGGAAAGCGGCAGGTAAAAGAAATTTCTGTAGCCTTCCTCCTCCTAAACCTAATCAAATGAAACCACCTACAGGCCAATAAGCTTCTTGAGTGCACTTTGCCCTGGAAATAGTGTTTTATTGTCACCCAAAACATAAATAATGCAATAAAAGAAAATGTTTGAGGTCTCCTTAATGAGCTATTGCTAAGGCACCCTTCGCTCTTATCTCCTTTCATAGCCTGATGCAAAGAGCAGCATCCAGTGGTTGAGAGTGTATTTTGAGTGCTGCTAGGAAAGTACAAATGAGAAAACAGACTTAATTACACTGCTTACTGCATCTAGAGGTCCATGTGGTTTGACCGGCTGTGTTAGGACACCCTGTAATTTGGAGGAATTCTCTGCGCGCTGGCACCGTAAATGTACTGCTATCCAAAGGATGGTTAATAATCTGAAGTTGGCTGTTAACATTGCTGGAGCTGGTGTCTATAATTTCAGCAAGTGACCTGAATGACTCTGCAATGAAAGACTGAAATGTCACTCTCCTCCTTTACTTTGTTTGCCTTGAGCAAAGACTGCTCCAGATTGTGTACATCCACCGAGGTCCAAATGATGAAAGGGCAATGCGTAAGCGTAGATTCATGGCTCTGCTAAAACTGCCTGCTCCGGCAGAGTAGTGGGGAGCATGGGGAGGAAAATAAGACGGTCTCCCCCAGAGCAGCTTCCACCGTGTCTCTCTTTTCCCATCTCTGAGTGTGTAAAGGCGAGGCTGGCTATAGGGACCTGGCTCTCCCATGCTCTCTAGCTGCCAGCCACCAGTAAATCAGACCTGACGCCTGTGGCTAAAGGCAAAGCAAATGGTTTCCATTACCCAGGTATTTATTTTGCACCTGCTGCTGTGACATCTGTGTAATAACAGTCAGGTACGACAAAAGGTAGGCTGACCTGACTTTGAGTATTTCATCACTTCTTTTCATTATGCTGAGTGAGTGAGCAAGCAGAGGACTTGTATTCTTCTTGGGAGGTGTTACAGACCATCCAGCTGAGACATCTGTGGAGTGGCAAGTGCAAAGAACTTTACCTTTGCTGTCAGGAATCCTAAACCCTTGTTTCCGTTGTGTCTTGTTGGTACAGCTCAGACGCGGTAAAGGAGTAAAATACTATCAGTAAATTTCAGAAAGTTCAGTATTTGCATTTCATTTGGAAACCTGTGACATTTTGGCATATTTTCACTGGAAGGCCAGGGCAATGCTGATTGAAGATCAGTGTCGGCATTAAAACATACACGGTCCGGAGAACTGGTGTGCTTCGGAGCAAAGCCAGGCTGCCAGGCACAGAACCAGCGCAGTCCCGGGGCAGGGGACAAGACTGAGTGTTGGGGGTTGTTGGGTTTTTTTAAATGCAGAGTTGAACAAAAAGACTAATTCCCTCACAGCGCTCTGAGACTGTATCTTCTTGGAGTGAGACAGGTTCTTAGTGCAAATATGCTTGTTTTCTTTAAAATCATTCAGGCCTTCATGCATGTTGCCCGATGTACAAGTGTCACGACTGGGGGCTGTTCAACCTTTCCACTTACTGTGTGATTGATAGGAAAGCACTGCAAAAGTACCATTCTCTGTATTCCCTCCAATATAGTATGGCTAGCTTTCAAGGACCGAGAAACTTTTCCATACTCTGGTAAAATCATGCTGGGAAGCCCCAACGAAACCTAAGCCTGAACGATCGTGTTCATTCCCCTCCAGCCCTCATGAAGGCAATATCAACATTTTGTTTACTGAAAGCTTTAAGAGGTACTGCTGCCATTTATACATGACAGACATGGTGAAGTCCTGGCTATACTTCTGGAAGTAAATAAATCATTGCCTTCGCCTTCCCACCTTGCATTAGTCTGTAATTAATTGAAAACATGACATAATGCCAGGAAGGTGGAAGAAACGAATCCAGAAAGCAAGGACACCAGCATTAGTTCTCCCTACAGTATATTTATGAAGTACGTCTGTTAGATTTAGGACTTTATCTGATTTACATAGGGAAAAAAAGCGCCTGTTGCTACTTGTTGAACTCATCCGAGGTGAAGCACGAAGTTTGGCGTTCCTCCAGTCACCTGCACACAACCCCACCACCTTTTTTGCCCCTGCTAGATACAACCTTTTTCTCTACAGCCTGTTTTATCCACAGCCCTCCATTCACCTTACAGGATTCTGGTTCATACCATGTGAACCACTGCTGAACTGTTTTGTACTTCTACAATTTCAGCGTTGTGGGAAACAAGGAATATTTGGCTCCTTCCTCTTTGCACCATGACATGTATTTTGTGACTGCTGAATATATCAGCTTTTTGCAAACAAGAAAGGAAGAAATGCAATAGAAGTAGCTTCGTCACATTAAACTGCATTAACAGATAGAATGAAAGACACTGCAAATGAAATCATGCAGGTGGAAAGAGTCCTTGGTGGTTTGGTTCACGCCCCTCCATCTCACTAGAATAAAAAGATCTTGTATATTGAAAACAAAAGCTATGCCTCTTTCTGCAGTAAAATGGAAACTGTATATATTTGCCATAAATCTACTCAAATTTTGTTGCAGAGCCTATAGGCAAAACTCCATGTACTTTGTTAGGTTTAGGCATGTTACAAGACCAGGATAACTGAACTCCCCCCTGCCAAGGGAGAGAAAAGCCTGAAACACTTCCAGCAGCCTCCTCTCTATGATTATTTCACTTCTTTTTTTTTTTTTTTTTGTTTTGTTTCTGGGAGTAGGGAGGGAGGTGGAGAGGAAGAGGGAGAAGGTAAGGGAAGAACAGCTATCAAGTAACTCAGGATTTTGGAGGTGGTGGAGAACTGTTTATTAAACTAGGATGAATGACAATCTGTCCCTTACACTTGAATTCATTTCAAGAAGAATGATACCCGAGAACGGGAGGGTTGCCTTTTTAGCAGTTTCCCTTGAGCAGGGCTCCCTTTGCCACCACCCGTCATCTGGGAGCTGAGAACTTGCAAAGCTGCCGCTGCTGCCACCACAGCTCTTGCAACATCGGCGACTGCGAACACACCGCATTTCCCAAGACTTTGGGAGTTATCTGGAGGCCCTGGGAAATCTCACTACGATTTGAGGTTAGGCAGGTCTGTGTTAGAACCACTTTTTTCCAGCAGCATGAACAGAGAAATGAAAGTCAGGTTCTCCTCAGAGATGGTTTTTACACTGATTTCAAGAGCGTTATTCTTGTTCCTCATTTACATTCCCAGGAGAGAAAACTGACTCAATATCTCTCTTATTTGTAGGCACTTGTGATAGCAGATTGAGGTTTCCCAGCTCAGTAAGAAGTCAAATGATCCAATAACTGACTCTGCATCTCGATTACTGAGAATACAGGAAAAAATAACATACTTTATCCACTTCCTTCTGGCTACTCTTGCCACACCCTATGCAGGGAGGAAAGGTAGATTACGCTGCCCGTACGCAGGGGTTGTTTCGAAGGTAACACAACCCGAGGAGAACCCCCTCATTAGGGCTTCAATGAGGGATTACACATAGGTGTCAAGGGGCAAATAAGCCAGACGTTTCCAGTGTTATCCTTGTTTAACATTATGAAATGGCTTTCAAAACTCTGGATGCAAATAAAACTTTCTGATGGGCTGCCAGAAACAGTCATGCCAATAATGTCATGCCAACATGAATGAAGTCGGAGTATTTCCCTTTGTAGCGATCAGACGTGCCACACAATGCATTTCTGTGGAGTTCTCTTTCTTGGGAGGTTGAAATCACTTGGCTCGCGGCCTCGTGCCTCCCAGCTCACCTGAGGCATGCTGTAATCAGCCAGAACCGTGCTGCATGTCATGTCTTACTGCTTCCAGAAAATATACAAATTTCCTTTCCTTCTATTCCCTTTGTGAATTAGCCCCTTAGGGGTACGGTTTTTAAGACAGAGCGCAAGAAGCCTGTGCACAGATCCTCGTAACGCATAACGAGATTTGTGTGCCTGCCTACTTCCTCCGAAAATGAACTCTAGAACAGCACAAGTCACTCGGTCTGGCACTCACTTGGTCCTTTTGACCTCCCCCTTGAGATGGAAGATAAAGATTTCCTCCTCCTCCTCTTACAGAAGGCCTGGAGGGTATGTTTGTATAATGTGCTGTCTGGTCCTGCAGTAAACCGAGACGTTTCTGGAGGTTTTCAGTGTCCTCAGCTCCAGTTCTGAAGAAAGATAAGGCTGCTTGACACTTCACAGGGTGAACCTGGCCTAAGAGTACAGGTGCAATGAGACCACACGTCCTGTGACAGAAGGCTTGAATGTAAAGGTTTTGCTTCAAAATGACATCAGAAAGTACTGTAAGTCCGGGAGAGCTAAGTGCTTCTGACAAGTACAAAATTCTCACCTGCAGAATAGGTGCCAAGAACTCCTGCTCTTTCCAAGCCCTTATTTGTTGCTATAGCACTGTGCGGGATTTAGTACCATTTCCCAGTGAAAACTCCCCTATGCAGAACCATGTAAGTTTCTCGTGCCCAGCCCGTTTTGTAAGACCTACGAAAAAGCAAAGGAGAGAGAGAACTTGCCATAAGCTACCACCAAAACTTCTGGGCCGCTCTGGGTTGCAGGAAGGTTCCTCGCAGTCTGCCAGGATCTGTGCTGAGCGCCTGGGGAGCTGAAAGCTGCCACTGTCCTGTGATGGGGCTTTTCTTGGAGCAGGCTCTTGCCAGAGGCGCAGCAAAGACTTACAACTTGCCTGTAACCAGTGCCACCAAAATACCCCTTATAAACCAGCATCAAATTGCAGTGATGTCAAAACCCATCCTGCCCTATAACCTAAGTAAAGCATGTGAGTTTAAGGTGGGGGAGATATACATTGGAAAGTATAACTGAGATCAAGGTATTGTGCGCCTATGTACACAGAATCTTGTTGTAACCCCCTGAGAATCAGCAGGCCATACCTGACAGCTTTTTATTTTTTGCCTTGGGCCTGGTCTACGTGTACTTTTGCACTAGTAAAAAACACGGATAGAGCAGTAAGCGTTCACCCCCTCTACTGTTACATTTTCATCTGGTCTAATAAGGCCCAGCTTTTATTTATGTGTATATCTGTGCTTGTGAGAGGTAGAAAGAACATACCAGCTGGGGAGGAAAAAAAAAAGAAAAGGAAAAAAGAAAAGATTCCCGAGTACCTACCCAAGGAGTTAATGCAACGGGATATATGTGAAGGGGTTAAAACACTACACAGGTACAGATCCTGTGGCAATTACAAATGTTATTGAAATAAAAACCAGAAACAGGAAGCCAAAAAACAGGTCCCTAAGGCAGGCATCTGTCTTAAATGATATCATTTGTCAAGTTTCCAGCATCTTGTGGTTGTGAACACAAAAAGAAGTTCTGTGTTATACTAAGGACATTACATACTCATTAGCTGGAATGTTCCTGAAGTACATAATACAGGATTTTCATTTAATAAGAAGCAGCTACTTGCCACTGCGTTGTACATAAAATAAATTCTGGGCATGCTAATTGCCATTCAAGGATGTTCTACCTAATTTTTGACAGGTTTTTCTTCCCCTCCCCCTTTAGACTACACTGTAGAAATTGTAAGCAGAATGTGTTGCTATAGTTTAAAAATCTTTTTAGAATAGTTTCTTGTTTCTGAAACCTTCATGCTTGCAGTGATGAATACTGAAGGAGTTAATGCAGATACTAAAAAAAAAAAAAAGAAAAGTTATCTACAGGAATAGTCTAGCAAGAAGGGGAGTAGCAAGAAAGCAAAATATGTATATATGTATGTATTTTAGCACAGTAACTCTTCAAGTCATCACCCCCCATCTTGCAGAACAAAGCTAACTGTAATTAATTGCTATAGTTCCTCTATCTGAACACTATTAGTGCATTAGAGTTAACTAATATATAAGCTTCCCCCTCGCTGCCCTGCCAATGACCTTAAGCTTCACATGGTAGGAAGGCCACTTGCTGGAGAATAGAAAACGAATTTATCCACCATGATTGTTCAGCCCTGGCCCCTCTGTAAAACAGCAACTGGCAATTGCGCTGTATTATGGATGGTACGTTTGTGGTGTGTACAATAGTGCGCAGAACATCAAACTCCCTTCCCTGAACACTGCAGGCAGGGTTTGAAAAGCGATCCTAGAAAGAAGAGACCACTTGCTGAGCAATGGCCCTCCATTTTCAAATGTTTTTTTTTTCCCCTCCAAATATCTCCCCCTTTTTTCTTTACCCCAAAGAGAGAATAATATTGTTTTCTCCGCTTAAGTAAGAACAGTGCGTAATTTTCCATTCATAAAAGTATGTAATATTGGGGGAAAAAAAAAAAAAAAGGTTACTTTGCTTTTATTTTACCTGGGATTTCCCTGCTTCTTTCCACATTTCAGGATTTAGCATATTCCCTCAAAACATAATAAATTTCGATTCTGTAGCTTAAGGGATCCATCAGTTAAAATGTTAGTCTTTCATCTTTATTACCCTCCCATTAAAATGAAAGAAACCGGGACACACTTCAGTTTAGAAGAAGCAATTTAGTTGGTAATGTCCTTACTACTCAAGTCTTTACAAAGAGAGAAAGTGCATTATTGCTTATATTTCACACATCTATCTGCATAAGAAGCAACTAAAGCTTTCAGACACATACGATGTTAAATTTAATAATATTCTTTGATTAGATTATTTTATTACAACATTTTTCCATTACCAGTCATTTCCCGTACACATTTACATTCATAAAACCTGCAGTTTTTTCTTTGTTTGTGTGTGTGTGTGTGTGTATTCATAAAGCAAGGAAGAGATTTTCTGGTTTGCTACAGCTGTTAGATTCGAAAAGAACAGATTAATAACTAGCCACCACGTAGGACTAGGTTTTCTTGTACACTGCACCAGTAACCCTTTGCTATAATGAGGACACAAAGAGGCTCACATCAGGCTGCTCCTCTTCTTCATAACTCAAAAGCGTCACAGTGGCAATAGCCTCTAGTGCTATTTGTCTTTAGTGCAGTTGTGACACTTCGGCATGATCCATAATTTGGCAGCTATTTACCATGACATTTCCCTTCAGTGCAGCCATAACATTCAGTGAAGCCATTATTTGGTTCCATTTACCATATAAATTGTATTGTTGTGCATGCATGCTAGCAGCTACATTAGGTACCTGAAAATGAGTAAATCTTGTAAAATAGATACTAACAGCTATTCAACAGAGAAATTCCTTTACTCCTCAGACAGAAGTAGGAATAGATACAATATCTGCAAACACCACTGCAAACTTTTCCTTGAGAGACTGTAATTATTTGTATTTACATGACACAGCAGTTATTCACATCCACTTATTAAATATATACATTATATATACACACACACACACACACACGCATACGTAGAATACATAGCAAACTACTCCTTGCTAGAAACCTAACTTAATTCAAAAAGGTATTAGGAGATTTCAGCACAGCAATTAAGTGGGAAGCGTATCTGTAAAATGTGCTGAGGGTTGCAGGCCAGGAGAGGGTGAGTACGTGTGTCCCCGCGTGCGCGTGCGTATGCACACGTGTGACAGACTCAGGAAAAAAGCCAGCTCTTCATCTACTTCTTTGTTGTTTTTCCATGGAAGCATATGTGGGTAGGAAAGGCAAATTCTGTTACTAGCCTCAGCAAACAATGCCGCATTCCTCTGTAGCAAATTCATTTAGAAAGGTAAAATTAGGATGTAGTGCTAGCAACCACATCTCAATGAGCTGCTGTTATTAATAGTATTATTATTTAAATCCCTGCTCTCTACATATAGTATACTTAGTACTTCCCAGGCAAATGTATTATTATTTTTAATCATTTAAGTCCCCACTGTGCACACAGCTTTTAATACACCTTTTTTGCAAGCATATTAAGTGTATTGTTATTAATCCCTTGCTGTGACTCTACAGTATTTCTTTTCCTTGTATGTTCAATGTCCTATCATCATTTAAACCTCTCAGTGTGTGCATGCCATATACATTTTCCTATCCATCTAATATTTAAACATTATTTAAATCCGTCATAGCTTACTTATTCAAAGTCAGCCCTGCTCCCATAACTGTAAGTTTGCAGAATATACTTTTAAATAAAGAGAAGTTGGCTTTTTTTTTCCCCCCGAAAACCAAAAATTATTATGAATCTCGGCAGAAAAGCCTTATCTGCCTGTTTCAGAAATACTTTCCACCTTCTCCCCGTCAATAATGCTCTCTTTCAGAAATCTAAATGATAGAAGTTGTATCTTTAAAAACAAAAATCACTTCTTCGTGGAAGAGCAATCATGCATACCCTGAGTTACCCCCTTAACTTAACACAGGCACTTGATGGAAAGGACAAGCCCAATGGCCATAGCCCAACCCAAACATCAAAAGGGCTACGAAATTAATACACCGGCCATACAAGTTCTGCATATTTAAACTTTAATTTAAACTTTTTATTAACACTGTAATCAGTATGAAAGTGCTAAATAATAAGCCTGAAGCCAAAATTAAAACCAACAAAATGTCATATCAGAATATATATACACACACACACATATATATATATATATGAACCTTCCAAAGGTTCCTCTCTTCCCTTATTTCGATCAGTGAAATTGCCCCGTGGCAGTTGTATTACTCAGTGTTATATATGAAGTAACATATTAAAAAGAAAGTAGAATGCTGTATGTCCAAACAGAACCCTGTTACAAGAAAAATTTTTTACGATAAAAACATTTGGAATTCACTGTCTCAGAAACACCTAAATCTATTGGACTGGCAGTGATCTACACTTCTGCAAATTGGGCCACTTGGATGGCTTTTGGCATTTCACTGCAGAAACTTAATTTAAAAAATTGTTACCCATGCAACTCTTCTGTGCGTGTCACAGATGTAACCAACAGTATTCTTTTTATTTTTATTTTGCCCTAGCACATCCCAAACAGTCTTTTTTTTTTTTAAGATGCGTTTATTGACCAAGGGCACCGCTTTTTCTCTGAGCAAGAAAAGAAACCATGTGCCTAGCAATGAAATAGTGAGAATTTTGTATGCTCTGATCTTGTACGGTACTTCAGTGTTTGCATCTTTCTAGCATCCAGTTGGGAGGCCAACATACCTGTCTAATTATGCAAAACACACAAAACACCACAGTATTTGTAATATTAGAGGGGAAAGAGGAAGTATCTTTCTAACAGCAGATCTTGGTGAAAACAAAAATCATAGTGGTTTGATGTGCAGCTTCAGTAAAATAGAAAGGGGAAGAAAGACTCAAGCCATTCTACCTTTCCCCAAAATCCTCCAAAAGGGGACCAAACCCAGTAGTCTGCCATGGCCTAAAGGAGGGACAGTTCTCTGTTGCACACAATTCTGTAGGATGCTAATGACATATGCACTAAAAAATTACAATAAGAATGCACTAAATCAAAGTTAAAAATACTTTTTCTACTGCCTGTACTACTGAATAAAATACAAGTTTTTCCTACGTGTCACTTTTAAAAATGTCGTGTACGGTCAGTCCTGAACAATGCCCCAAAATTAAGTTTACCCTGCCTTTTTTCCTTCAACCCCTAGACATTATCAGTCTATCATTAAATTTATTATTAGGTGTATGATTTTAGGAAATTTCCATTTCTCCAACTGCATGCAAATGTTTAAAATTCCAAAAGATGTGGCAAAATCGGTCTTTAAGATCTTAAACGTTTGCTATGGAAAAAAAGATGGAGAGCAAGCATAGTTTAAAGTATTTTATTGTTCTGGAAAATATTACACTTCTAGCTGGAAGTCCCACTGTATGTACCATTAATAATATCTATTAAGTGAGGAAGAATTTTCAAAACTTTACAAAACCTTTTAACTGCACCCCCTAGATAATCTATGGCTGAGCATTAGCACGTGTACGAGGTACTGTGACTGTCGATTTAAAACGGTCTTGCTGTTTGTAAAAGGACTTCTGCAGAAGCAATATTCAGTAAAAGTAGAAGTAGCAGCCTGATTCTGGTAAGGCACTTCAAGAATCATTGGTCAAAGAACTCTACAACACGGATTATCAACAAAGGAGCTAGTGAGGAAGAACCGTATCAATATGAATAAATGCCACAATCATTTAAATAGATTTGTTAAACTTTATTAAATCTTCAAAACACATACAGAACCTGAACACACGTGGACACGGCTCAAAAACCCACTCCAATAATCTTGTAATACTGACTAAAGGAGAGACCTGACAGTAAAAGGTAACAGAAGCAAATCAAAGGCAAAAAAATCAGATTATGTTGCAACTTGTAGTTAAAGATTTAAAATAAAATTGCACAGTTGTTTATAGTTACGAAAGGCATAATTAAAAAAAGTCAAGTTGCTTTTCTTAATATTACTGACATGTCAGAATTGGAGGATAAATTTTCCCTCTGTAACCAGTCAAGGAATATTACTATAATCCATGATGCAACTGAATTATGATTATCGTGTTTGTGACAAAAAATCAAGAGCATAATTTTTTCCAGAAACTTCAAGAGATTGATAGAGCAGCCACAAGATAGGACTCTTTACTTAGTCTTGTTCTAACAATTTTATTTTTAAATCAGGGAATCAAAATTGCTGAAAGATTTTTTTTTTTCCTGAGCTGAACTATATATAAAGTCTTATCAAACCAGTCTGACAGACTAAATCTGCCTCTGCATCAAGACTTATTCTGTCAAGAACAATGTTCTTGTCTCACGCTAGCCTAAGCGACAGAATCAAACACAGGCCCATTAAGTCCATGCTACAGCCACCGATTTAAGCACTTTTAAGAAAAGAAAAAAAACACCAAACTTTTTATTAACACCTTAATGCTGTTTTTTAATACAATATCCACTACTGAGCTTAGAAAAATAAATTGTTTCTAGTAATTCTGCGGCATAAAGTGGCCATTTTCTCTCTTCTGATTTATATCATTGTTCTGTTTTTACAGCTTACTGTTGACAGAGTGAGGTAATTCCACTACAATTTTTCCAATGTTTTTTCCCACGTACATGTAATCTACAGCACGGAATACGGACTCCAAGCCAGTGAACTTGCCCTCTGGAGACATGTCTCCAAAGTCCACCTCACAAACCAGGTCTCCACTTTCATACATCTTGAGCAAGTCCTTGAGAGCCATTTTGTATTCAGAAAGGTAATGGTTCAAGAAGAAACCCCGGATGCTGGCAGACTTCTTCAACAGTTTTGCTGGCAGTAACTCGGCTTTAACAGGCTGGAAGCCAGTAGGGTTTTGGTAGCCAGCGATAAACCCAATAACTATCAGGCGCCCTTTGGTAGCCAAGGAGTTAAGAGCCAAGTCAAACATCTTTCCCCCAACAGATTCATACACTACATCCACACCTTCGGGGTAGTCCTTCCTAAGAACAGATTCAACATTTTCAGTTTTATAGTTGATCGTACGGTCACAGCCAATGGATTTCAGAAAACCACCCTTTTCATCACTGGAGCAGGTTCCAATTACATGGCATTTTGCCTTCTTTGCAAGCTGCACAGCGAACTGGCCCGTTCCTCCAGCCGCTGCTGTCACCAGAACCTTCTTGCCTTCAGACAGCTCTCCCAGCTCTTTCAAACTGATGTACGCGGTAGCGCCACTTACCATTAAAGTAAGAAACTCAGGTTTCGCAGAGGGTAGAGGAACTGCTTGTTTGGCAGGCACAACTGTGTATTCAGCAAAGGAACCTGCTTTCACGTAGGCCACAGCTTGACCCACTGTGTAATCGGCGCTAGCACTGAGTCCTAATGCTACCACATCACCAACACCTTCAAAACCTATGTCAAATGGGGGTTTAACTGATGCGTCATATCGACCAGCTGAGTAGTTTATGTCAGATGCATTAATGCCGACAAATCTAGAAGAAAACAAAAATGTATTAACGAGATGTATTCCTTACCATGTCTTTGTCGTATGAGAAACCTGCAATTTAAATTTGTGGGATCAGTACGAGACTTTTTCTCATTATTGGTATGTTTGAATAATGAGTACACTCCAGAGACTACTTCCATCAGACTTTTGTAGTTTACGTTCTGTTAGTCTAGAATTAAAGATAAATTTGCTAAAAGAAAAAAAAAACACAAAACCACAACAAACAACCAAACCCGAAACCCAACTTTTATTTTCCTCAGGTCCATTTGACCAAACTAAGCAAACTAAAAATAATTCTGTAAAAGATTAAAGGATGAAAATTAATTGACCACTTTATACAAGATGGGAAAACACTGAAGAATAAAACGTGCAAAGCAGTAAATATGTTGATTCTGGCAACAAATTTACATTTTTGAATATAATAATACTGTTAATGACTAACGATCATATTAACTATCGATGTCATTTGCAAGGTCACGTTACTGTAGGCAAGTACTTTTTAATTGATGGAGTCACTACAGCAAATTTACCTTTTGATGTAGCTAATGTCAACGTTAAAATATTTTTCTTTATATAAATTACTTGCAACACATCAAAACAACCTTGCACAGAAGGACTAAAATTATAAGACTGAGTATCAAGTCCTAACGACCTCTAACAGGTGAAAATGGATGCCAATTATTATTATTTTTTTTTTAGAAAAAGACAGAGACATTTTCACAACTTGATTAAGCACTAGGAGATAATGCCTAAAAGAAAGTTATGATCTAGCTTAAATGCAAAGAATATTTTAGTAATGCTTTCTTTTAAAAACCGTAACAGTATCTCTATACAGGCAAGGGAAGAGAGACAGGGGAAGATTCTGTTAACTGGAAAGTGTAAAAAAGAAACACATGCAACAGAAAACACCACGACTGTTACTACATGTGGAAGCGACAACCTGAAAGGTGTCCTTGACACCATGCAAAAGCTGGAGAAGTATGCAAACAGTGTACTTCTAATCGTTGCAGTTAGCAATAGGCTCAAATCATACACGTGTGTAGTTTTAAATTGCCTGCACACAGAGCGAAGAGAACTAAAACCGCTTTGCTCATGTTGATTTCCTTCATTCTTTATAGCAAGGGAAGCCTCAAACTTTCACCAACGTAACGGGTTATATATAAAAAGACACGTACGCATAAACATATCCATGCATACAATAGTTGAAAGTGACTGTTGCTCTTGTTAATTTTGCCTTTAATTCACGGCTCAGCCGCAACAAAAAAAAATGCCTACGTCTTGTCCGTAGGTACAAAAAACCCCCTATTACCCTGCTTTAAGGTAACAGACAGTACTGGTAAAAGATGTATAAAATTTGGTAGCGGAGCAGCAGCTTCCGAGGCAAACCGTGTCCCTCGGGCGCCAGGGCGAAGGGCTGGGAGCACGGAGGCGAGTCGTGCGGCGCTGCACTGGCCTCCTCCCGCTTTTACACCCCAACTTCTGCCGACGGGAGCCGTGAGGGTGAGAGGCCGGCGGGGAGCCGTGCTGGCCCCCTCCCCGGTCTCATCCTTTCGCCCAAGTGGCGGCTCTCGGCAGCCGTCAGGCCGGTCCCCGGGCTTTCACTCAGCCCCCGGCCCCAACCCGAAAGGCAGGTCCTGGCTCCCCGCTGGGCTGAGCCTCCCTCCTCCTCCGGCTACCGGCGCACATCTGCTTTCGCCCGGTGCGGGAGCAGCCGTGCCCTTGGCTGGGGCAGCGCACCCTGGAGAAGGCGGGGGCGGGGGGGCAGAGCACTGGGAATAGTAACGAGTCCCCGTCTCCCTCCCTCTAGGAGTTTCCCCCTCTCCTCAGCGCTGCACTGCAGCGGGGAGAGAGAGCACAAAGGCAGGTAAATAACCGCCTGAGGACAAAAAAAAAACCACAACAACTTTTCGTGCGGGGAAGGGGCCAGTCGTGCGGTGGTGCCGAGCGGGACTCCAGCACACGCACCGCTGCTTTTGTTCCGCGGCCGGAGAGGATGCAAAAAAACCCTTCCCCGCCCG
>VYZM01002147.1:135664-145921 GCA_013398915.1 Dromas ardeola | reverse complement strand
GAGCTTTCAGATGGGGAAGGCAGTGTCATCTGTCTGTCTCTCCTTTACTGGGTCTAATCTAACTGTGGGTTCTCCCCTGAATCTACACCACAGTATCATTCTGTGGTATCATAGTCTCTAGAGCAACATCAACCCCAGAGCTGCAGCACCACAGATTTCACAGCGTATCTCATGGTTGCTCGTTTTTGCTTACTGCTTTTTTGGTAAGCTTAGTAGCTGTATATTCAGTGGCATTTAATTTCAAAGGATGACTGTAGACATAGACAATATACTAGCATGCAATAAACCAGGGTAATGGATGCCAGGATGATATCCTAGTTCTGCTATAGCTAGTAGGATGTTGGGCAGACAGAATTTTCCAGTTGATCAGTACACAGTGGAAGAGGTTTTTTTTCCTTTTGTAATAACTTAATAAACTCTCTGGAAACACTTGTGCCACAACGAAATATAGTCTTGAGGTATAGGCAGAAAAGGCGGTTTCTCTTAAATTACTGCACACATGCAATTATGAGAACAGATACATATGATTGAAACCCTACAACTTTGACATTCATTGGATTATGACTGCTGCTGACAGGTTCTGGAACCAGGTCAATTAAATAATCATTTGTTTCTTAAGCTACGTGTAGCTTTGTGGGATTAAGACTAGGTGATTCTTTGACACCAATTGATGCATGCTGAAATACACCATGTAACTTTCAGTGAGGTACACCAGAGCGTGTGGTTAAGTCCCATGCATACTGATATATTCACAACTTCTTACTTGGTTGGGAGTGAGCACGCTCTAAATTGGCTACTTTTTTATAGATTCCCTGAAAGTAAAGCCGTTTCAAAGATGGAGAGAAGCGTTGTATTCTGTTTATGGAGCAGCAGTACCTATACGCTGCTGTAAAGATATCGTGTTCCTTAATATTCCCCTAGAAAAATCGAAGTGAAGTCCAAGGCTGTCCTGTTGGATATATTCCTTTAAATTGCTAATTTATAGGGGGAAAACTACAAAAAAGCTATGTATGCTGTATATGAAACGGTGTTGTTATTGATGAATCCTGTCAAGTTAGTTTATGGCACTATACCTGCTATTCTTTATCTGAAAGCTAAAGAGAAAACAATTGATAACCTGATTTTGTATATATCTGTGCAGAATAATTGTTTACTCTGTATTTGAAATTTGTGAGTCCAGTTATGGGTGGAAGTGACTAACTGGTGCCATATTTGATCTGAGGAGCTAAGAAGGTGGTATGATATAGCAGAAGAGAGGTATGAGACCTTCCTATGGTTAATCCATTGATTCTAACTGCCTCTAGTCCAGCTGCAGGGTTTTGAACATGTTAAAATAGCAAGTTGAAAATTAGGCTGATGTGGGAAAGGCCTACTTCTGTACTAAGGGCACAGAACATCAGCGCGTGAATTAGAGTTTTTGTATTCTGAGGCTTCAAACAGCTTTGCAGGTGAGCCATTTTTGCAAAGGATAAAAGGGAATTTTTAGTATCTGATTTATAGACGAATCAAGAGAGAATCATGGAGCTAGATGAAAAGAAGAGATATGGGAATTTTGCAAACAATAGTAATAATGATGTTAGAATTCCTGGGTGAAGTGGAAGATAACCTATAGAGCCTGTGATGAAGAGTTCTGCTTTAAGCTCAACTAAATGGCAAGGGAAAAATATTCACCTTTTGATATTCTCTCTTCTCAGAGAGGAAGGAAAATGCCTGAAGTAGGACATATGGCATGAATTACCCTTTGCAAGTGTGTATAGTGAATTCTTTTTTGGAAAAGAATGAGAAATGGGCTGATTCTCTATCAGCTGCTGAAAGTAGCTCCAACAGTGAGCTAACTTCTCTGTTGTGTAACGCTTTTCTCCCTTCCTCCATGAGAGTCCGGAAGTCTGTTTCTGATGTGAGAATTGCTCTGCTCTTCACTGCTTGGAATGTCAGACTTAGTTCTTCTCTGTTAATGAACCAAGCTTAGTTTGTGGTAGGATGAATCAGCTAGTAACGTTTGGGGGATTTTTTCTACACCTGCAAGGGCTGTAACTTGTTTTCATGACTCCTCTCTTCCTTTCATTTTTGTTCTCATGTTTTTCAGTTCCTTATTGTCTCTCCTTTCAAACATATCTCAAACAAACCTGGTGAGGGTCTCGCATGTCTGAAAGTTCATTCACTCTTGCCTGTGATATCACTTAGTCAAGAAAACGTTACCTTTTCCTTTACTAACCTTGCTTGAAATAAAGTCATCGAGACAGAAATCCATTTAATATAACCTTTATTTTACTCAGAAGCAAATCAAAACAAAAAGCAGACAGGAGATGAGAGCCTAAAAATCAGGACGATTTACCCTTTGCTTGAGAAATCTAAGTTAGAAGCCTGTTTTTGAAATTGCTGAGTGCCTATTGCCTCTCAGCTGGTAATGACTAAAACTTTAAAAGCTGCCTGGACTTCCTGATATCAAGGAACTTTCTATGTAAGTGTGAATTTCACCCACAGTGAAATCTTCCAGGCTTGATGACTGCTCTGGAAGGCATTGCAGTGTCTCTCCCACAGTGTGGAAAGAAAGAGTATGTGGCCCCCTCAAGTAAAACACACGTGAAATCAACATCAATTCTGCTAAAGCTGAGCTTGTAATAGGATTTGCCAGTTCAGGTATGACAAGGCTGGCAGTATTTGGGTCAGGCCAAAGCTTATGTTATTAATTCTTCATGGCTTTGTTTTTCAAACACTTGTTTCTCTCTTATTCCATTTACCTAACTTGGGATGCTTCTAGTGCATGGACCTTAATTATCAACTGTCATCTGGTCTTCAATTTAGAACCTACATAAGGACAAAATCTTGCATGATGGAAAAGTACTGGTTTTGTTTTCCTCCTATCTTCCCCTTTCAAAAACAACTTGGAAGTCTGGAAATTTCAGATATTCAGAGCACATGGATGAAGGCCAAGGAGTTTTGACAATTCTCTTTGCAGGTCCCCTATCAGCACTTCATGTTTGACAAATTACTCCAAAACGGGACAGTGCGCTTTTTATTTTATCCTCTGGTTCACCACTGTACTGTAAATCTAAAGAATTCTTTTTTGGGGAATTAGCTCTAAGACATGCAAATAATAAATTGCTGTAATTTACTCTAAAACCTTCCCTATCACATTCGTCATGTCTGGATGGAATATAAACCCATTGAAAAATAAGTATGTGTCAAATAAGCTCACTACAGTAAAGACTCTAGGGGGACCTTTCAATTCTTTATTAATAATGGCTGTTACTTCTGGTGACGGAAATCCTGTCTAATGACAGGAAGCTTCATATTAACCAACTGCTTCCTGCTTTCTGATTTTCATTCAAGACGACTGTAAAGGACAGGACTGTATTTAGCAAGAAATGTCTATGCACATAAATTATTCTAAGAAACATCTTGAAATTTTAAGATCAAAGTGTTCCAGCAATTGTTTAGCCAGTTTCTATGTAAACATTATATTAGTGTGTTTTGCCATTGGTCATTATAATGAAATGGAGATTATTAGAAAAGTACTTGGCTGTTTTCTATTCATTCTGAATTGTGTTTGTCACTTCTTCTGATGGACTAAGCATTCAAAGTTGGGACCTCAAGACCAATTTCGAAGTAGCGTTTCTGATTTAACAAACTGTATCTGATCATTTCTTTGGTGAAGATCTTGAGAATACATAGCTGATTCTGTTTGTGTACCTGATTTCTCAGACACAAAAGCTTGAGTATTTACAAGACTTCATGCCAAGAGGATTTATGTTGAGTTCTTTAGCAACGGGGCAATTTTTCAGTAATTATGTGGCTAACATTTTATGGATTCTCCTTGAAGCCTCGAAGTTAATGTTTTTAGATTGGGATTTTGAAAGGACTTTGAGTATGTCAGGTGTTCAGACTGAAGCCCCAGCTTTCACATTACCTGGCTGTGCTCAGACTGGCTGTGAGTTTGAACTTAAAAATTTGATGTCAACTAGTACCTCATCGGCATCAGTGTGTGTCATGTTGCCAACAGTTTCCCTAACACAAGGAAGCTAAATTAATCTATATTTTCTCCCCAAAACAAGTTGCTATTGTTTTATAAGGAGGGTTGTTTTTCATTTAGGCATTGGAGTTGATTAGGTGTGTATTGCTCCATTTCTTAGGATTTTTCTTGTTAGCAGAATTGCCCCAATGGTATGTATTAACACCGAAAGCGATTTCTGAAGTGCAATCAGGAAGTTCACTTTTTTGCGCGACAGAGCTGTATTCTACATCATCCTATTGTCAGTGCATCTCAAAGGGAAAAGAAACCTGATTATTTTCCTCCATTAATGGAATAGCTTTCAAAGAACTGTTAATGCTGATGAGTTCATCAAGCATTTATCATGCACAAATCTTTCCTATCTGAAACTTCACTTAAATGAGGGTGAAAAGAAAAAAAAAAAAAAGGAAAATCAATCACTAGTATTTGTGTTTAAAAAGCAGATAAAAGTGCTACTGGAGATTACACTCCAAGTGGACAGCAATAAATGTAGAAACTAGCGTTGAAGAATGGTTTTCTGTAGTTCCTTCAAATAGAAGTGCTTTATTAGCTGATTACAACGGAACCCCAGAACTGACGTCTTTCATCCTGTACCTGAGTTTTCTCAGCTCTAGAATATTCAAATAACTGCTCGTGAACTCTGAAATACGCGTAAGGAGTTCCACAGAATTTCTAGTCCACAGCATTTAAAATGTTGTGTGAAGAATGAGGCTTTCTCAAGAGAAGGAAAATAAGATGAATCCTGGGGCAAAAAAAGTGATGATGTAAACCTGCATTTTAAATTATTTGTCTCTAGCTGGTAACATAAGCAAGATACAGATACAGTGCATTGATTCTATGCTTTTTAACTTAGGTGAAAAATCCTGTAGGTGTATCCTGCTCTCCTTCTGTCTTGATAACTTCTGAAATTCCAGAGATGTTCCTTGGCTGCAGTGTGCCAGATTTCCCTGAGTATAATAAACAAATAAATTCTCACTGTCTTCCTTGAATCCTTATCTGGTGCAGGCGTGATAGTACAGACAGGAGAAGACTTCCAATTCCTTTGTATTGCACGTAGCCGTTTTAGTGAAGTGGAATAAAACAAAAAGTTCATAAACACATCACTTGTAACTGGTTATCTGAAACAGAATATTTCCATGGATTTCAGTGCGGTTTCATTGATACACAAAATGAGAATGCGATTTCAAGATGCTTTTTCCTTTAGATGAGCCTGATACTTACTATTTAACAGCAGTTTGTGGTTTGAATTAGTCCTCTTACCCCCCTAGCACGTGTTCTAGATTTCACAAAAACCATAGCAACTCCTTGGAGGTAAAAGGGCAATGGTAAAAGGTACATGTAAAAAACTTGCATGTGCTGAGAAATAAACAGCACCAGACTTTCCTAAGTAACTCTGGACGTTCAATTTTGGTTCCCAGTCTATATTTGAACTTCAAGTTTGTAAGTGAGGCAACTGTAAAATCTTCGTTTGCACAAGCATTCTCTATCTGGGATTAAGTAAAGTAGGTAACGTATACCTGTGCCAAAATTTTTTTAGTCAACCCTCTTTCCTTAAAATGTATAAATCTCTCTGTACTGTGTCATAGCTGATGTATCTAACGGACATTTTAATACTAGTAATTTTCTGGGGTTTAAGTGCTCCATTTCTCAACCTTCATTTTGCCCTTTTTTTTGCATGGAATGTTAAACCAGGTGTCCTTGGTTTATATCCTTAAAGGGTCTCACTACAAGTAGGAAACTGCTGCTAAGATAACAACAGAGCATTCACTTTTAAGAGTTTTGTTTGTATATGTGTTCTGGGTTGGTTTGTGGTTGGTTTGTTGTTTTTTTTTCTGCGGGGGGTGGGAAATACGCAATTTGTCAGGTACAGGCAAGCTTTATCTCTATCCACAGTCATATGCATTGTCCATATACTGCACTGTAGTTCAAAGATGTTCATCTTTGATCCATTTTAGTCAAGGAGTCTGATGGCTAATGTAGTCTCTGTAACTGTATTTGTTTTTATATAGCTCAGCAAGTCAAGACTTTATGTATGGCTACTGCAAGTACATTTACAGGAGATATTATTTAAGTAAAACTTGCATTCCGCTTTGAAGTGTGTGTTTGCCTAAATAGACTGGGGTGTTCTGTTTTCTTCAAAGTTATAGCTCAACTATGTATTTTCAGATTGTGTTCCATCTCCCTTCATTCCTGCAATTACCATTCTTAAGCAAAACAGAGGTGTCTAATGCCAAATTATTCACTATACAATAGTTGGGAGCGGAGGCTTGCTTTCCCACCTTTATTTAATTTGGAATCCTTTTGGACAAACTGTGTTATGGGGACAATGGGCATGGTCCAACACACTGAGCTTGCTGAGCAAGCTTCTATTCTGGCATCGCCCATGGGCATTCCCTCATGTCGCATCTGTAAGTCATAAATACTGTTTTCTTTTGAGGTTTGTAATGCTTTATAGGTTTGTGTTAAGTCTGTGTTGTTGACACTTGTCCTTTTTAGGATTGCATTGAGGGACAAAATTTGAGTTTTTCAGGGGAGGAAAAAACCCTTGGCTTATCGTCTGAGTCCAAGGAGCTGTGAAAAGGTGCAGTTCAAAGATCAATAGCTCTAATCATTAATGAGATTCCCATTTCCCTCAACAGTGGAGGGCAGCAAGAGTAAATAATTTCTTTGCAAAAAGTTCCTTGTAAATCCAGACAGACCAACTTGGGTTTGAATAGACTGAGTCAGACTGGCAAGTGCTGATAACGATGATTCTTTGAAGACTAGATTTTACAGATAAAGGGGAATATGTATTTCTACACATAAAAAGAACACTTTGAAGAAGCCAGTAGTGGTGATAACTGGAAGATCATGTCACTTGGGAGATGGCACGCACAGCACAAGACAGAATTAATTCCACAGGGAGATTTTCATCATCCCATAACAATGAATAAAAAAAAATCAGACAGACAGTGTACATTCACTATCAATTTTTCTGTACATTCACTATCAACTTTTCTGTCCCTGCCTTATTTATGTTCTGCAGTTACTAGCCTGAATAAAGTGTAAGCACTGCAGTTTGCACTGATATATAGTGTTCAGTCATGGATTATGGATCTATTAAGGATCCTAGCAATAGAAAATGTTCCTTAGTTCAGTCAGTAAACTTGCCTTCTGTTCTGAAGGTCCCCTGTTTAATCCCTGCAGGTGTTCAAAATAGTGGTGATCAGTCATCCACTAACCCTATATGAATTTTAATCAATTAGTTTTCAAAGACCATGAGGGAAATATTTTTAATCTCTCTTTTTAAGATGTGGGAGCCGAGGGTAAGATAAGCAATGTACCTTGCTTGAGGTCATATATAGTCTTTGGCCAAAACTCTGGTGAAATATTTTCTCCTGCTTTTGGTATAAGGTGGCAACTGTGCTGTTACTGTAGCAATAAGAGACACTAGGCACACTCTAGGGTTTTGTTACGGTGAGGTATAAGCAATAAAATGTTTTGGCAAAAGTCTCTTAACATTCTTGCCTATGTTAGACCAGTTTGAGACATGACTGAATTTTCTGTTTATTTCTCCATACTCTCCCTTCCATCTTCTAATGCTACCCACTTCTGATCCTGGAGGGCTGGGCAGACTTTTGCCAAAAGAAAACATGAAGGCAGTTGACTGACAGGACAATTTTAATGTTGAATCCCTGTCTTATAGCTGTTTTGTGGCTGTGCAGAACAGCATAACAAAAGAGAATGTGTAGTACTTGTAAAATCTGCTTCTCTGGCTACCTGGGGTAGGCAAAAACAGAAAACATGAAAAAGAATATTGAAACCCATTTTAGCTTTGTATTTTCTAATTATTAGTACTGGGAAGCAACATTTAGCTTACAGAAATTAAACTGCATGAAAACTAGTGGTTATTAGAGTTCAGCCTATGCACTTTATCAGTGTTGTTTGAAACAACGAGGGAAGGAAAATCCACAAGAAAAAAATCACTGTGTTGTTTGTACTAGTTCTCATTGGACTCCTAATGATATGGTATGATTTAAGGAAAATTGTAGTTTCATGTTTTTATCTCAGCAGACATTTGTTGGTGCCTAGGATATTGTATTATGCCATGCTACATTTATGTGTCAGAACATTATGTTTCTTAGTTGTACCTGATACACTCTGCACGTTTTATTATTTAGGATGATAACAAGCGGCTGCCTTCATGACGCAGTGAAGTAGAACATTTAAGATTGTAGGCCAGTAGGTTTTCAGATTCTGTATGATTGGTTTTTTTGATAGTGACTTATTAAGAAACCATACATATGGGAAAATAAGGATGAGTGAGCCATGGCACTCTGGTTATGCTTTTGCTTTATGTTTTATTTTTCCCCTCAGTCCTATCATATCTTTGTGTGTCACTGATTGTGTACGGGCAAAAAAATCAGTCAGGTATGTCGTTTCACTTGGGAAGCACCAAGTTATCTATTCCTGCTCTCAGAACTGTACAAAGTGGTATGAACTAGACTTTGAACTATATTTGTTTACTCAATTATTTTCTTATCAGCATTTAAAAATCTCATTTATAATGTTCCCTGTACCCAGGACAGCCGTTCCGTACCTCAGAGCCTTGTTCTTCTCCCACAGGTCAACACCTTCAGCTCTCTTCTTTCACTGCTTTCTGCATCTGATCCCGTACCTTGTCCTTCTGCCTAGCGTGTTCCTTGGAACAAACAATAGATGTGTTCCTGTAGTTGCTCCACTGCTTCACTTGCTCTTCACTCGCCTCCAGCTCCCCTCCCTTTTCTTTATATTTTGGCAATTTATTTTGTGCATTCTTGACCAGCATTTTTCAAATTAGGTGTTCTATTCTTCAGCCGATCTGTGAGACCAATACAAGTGCAAGTAGATGGATTGGGGCCAGAAACACAGAACTGGGGTACTTTTGGGGCAAGTTTGGAATTTTCATACATAAAGGAACTTGAAGGCATGTATTTAACCAGAGGGAATTCAGAATCTTTTGTTTTTAGAACCAGTGTCATCTCATCAATTATTCTTCTTTTAAACAAAACAGAACCCTCAAAAACAACCCAACAACAAAAACGGTCTGAAACTAATGACTTTCCGTCCTCTGTCTTTCATCTTTTTATTCTCCTATACCCCTAGACACCAGAGAACTTTAATCTCAGTTGCCTTTACTTCGTTCTCTGTCCTATCATCCTATTTCAGCAGATGTAAATAACTTTTTCAAAGGGCTTGCCCTGAGCAATAGCATTTCCTCTTGATCATGCAGGTGCCTGAATTGCTCATCCTGGTTTAATGCTGGGCAGTGTCTTTGTATATGAGCCTACGTTTCTCAGCATAAAGGCTCATGCATTACAAATGCTACTAGACTGTCAGGCTGGTGCTTTCAGTTTATTCTCTGCTAGTCCTGCCTGCGTTCAGTAGAACCATTACTATTTTCTTTTTGATACAGGTCTTGACAGGCTACTGTGGTCATAATTTGCTTTCTTTCAAACCTGAAACGTCAGCCCAAAGGTTTGTACACCATTTCTGTCTTTGTTACCGTATTGGCTGGGTATACTCTTCTGTTTTTGTTTCATTGCCCAAGTGGTAACACGTGTAGTGCAGGGATGGTTTGTGGCTGGGTATGTGTATGCCTGCCTGCCTGCAAAGGACAGCTGAGACAGCACATACCAGCCAGCGCCTTTCATTCTTTGTCTATGTGGGGTTTTTTTCCCTCTGCTTTTATCAGTCGTTCAAACTGTAAATTCTGCAGAGCAAGGATGATGGCTCCTTATGTATTTGTAGAGCAGTAGACGTTCTAAAGTACTATTGCAATAATATATATTAGAAGCATTTCTCCTCAGACTGAATGCACTGAGACGAGGCAATTCAATGAAAAATGCACTACTTGTCATCTCTGGAAGGTACCAGAACTCTCCAGTTTTGGATTTCTTGCTGAAATACCACTGGCAGCACTTTCCCAACAGGCCTGTGCAGTCCATTATATGCCATTGCTCTGTGACAAAGCAGCGCTGGCTTACAGTGCCATAAATGCACTGGATGAGTGCACGGGCTTCACGGGCTTCGAGCTGTCTACAATAAAAATCCAGTACAAGTTTCCATGCACTTCTTATGTGATCATAAGAGCTTTAATCTCTTATGTTAGTTCTAGGAGAGGAAACAAAAATCAGAAGTGCCGTATAAGAAATAGGTAACCATGTAACTTTATATCTTTCTTCTTTCTAATCCCCCACTCCTAGGCCTGCTGCCCCCTCAAAAAA
>VYZM01002147.1:100792-135599 GCA_013398915.1 Dromas ardeola | reverse complement strand
AAAAAAAATTGGTGCAAACCTGCAACTGTCTCCTGATGTGACAGGAGTGAGAAACTATTGCTTTTTTTCCCCCGGGTTTATTTTCAAAGTCACTTACAAGTTTCGGGTACATATTTCTATGTTCTCAAGGAGGAACTTGCCAAATTTTAGTGCTGTACTCCTGTCTGATTCTAATTCCCATTAATAGGGAATTATAAAATCATTCTGTACTGCTTCACTTATTTTTTTTCCCAATTTGGGTGAGCTTCTCTATCTCTTATTCTAGCAGTGTAATTTTACTTATGTTTCTATCTGCATAATACAGCATGCATGTATTTCAGTAGTCAGATGCCTTATCTGACAAGTTTTTTCTTAAAACTCTGGTTTACTGCTTGTAGATGAATCTCAGCATCTATATATTTGGAAGGAATATTAAAATATTATGGTGATGTAAACTGAACATACTTCAAAAATCATAGTCTACTCATTTCTTACTCTGGATTAGTTCATAGATTGCTGAATGGTCTGGACAAAGTACTTAACTTCTCTGTGCCTCATTTTAACTTGTTGTACAGTAGAGATAAATTAGTTACCTATTTCATGGCAATGTTATAAAGACTAATAAATTATTTAGGCAGCACTTTAAAGCACTGGTATAAGTAGGTGATGAGTATTAATGGTGAAGATATTCAGATGCAAAAGTGGCATTTGGAGACTTAACAGCCATTTCTGGAAAATTTTCCCCTGGCGATTGGTGGTCGCGATTTGCTATAGGATGTGACCTGGGGGAAGCTACTTAACTTCTCTGCCAAATGGGAAGACTAATGATGCACCTCAAAGGCGTTTAATCTGCAAAAAGCTTTGAAATACTCAGATGAGAGGGGTACTGTCAGTGAGCTTATTAGAGTTGTTGTAAATCATCAAGATTTTTTTGAAAATGTTTCAGCCTGTGCTTCATCTTGCATGATAAGGATGCTTTCAGTTCCAAATACCAATTTTATTAATTAATTAATATATCCTATTCTCTGGAGTTACTTGGCAGAGAACTGGACATGTGCTGAGGATATGATCCACACTTGCCTTAGAAGTGACATTGTTTTATTCTTCATGTTCTTCTTATGTGACAGCTACCCACTGTATGGTAAAGAAACTGCAAAGTCAAGCGTTCTGGTACTCTTGTTTCAAGATGTTCAGATGAGAAAACCACACCAAACGACTTATTGGAATGGGAGGGGAAAAGAATTTGTTAAATTTTCATTTAACATGCATCTTGCACACAACATAGTAGCCACTCAAATGTTGACTGGCTGCCAACCATAACTAAATTCGATTACGATGGTTGACAAACACTGTGAGGACAATTGTTCAAAATACCTTAGAAGGTGTCCAGATCAGAATTGAAAACACTTGGAGTTAATAGAAAGGGGCCAAATTAGCAGCAGCATAACCAAGAGGAGAACTTTCCTCAGCATGGATTTTTGTTCTTCTGGCCAAACTTTGAAAAAAGATGATCAGAGAACTTTCCACATCTTTAGCACGGCGCTCCACCTGCTGGCTCCATAGCATCAGTTAGCTAGCAGGGTAATTCACAGAATATCAATTATGTTGATGAACAGATGTTTTGGCATGGTAATGACAGGAACATGTTGCCAGTATTCTTAAAAAGTAGGTCCCCTGAAACCTTTGGCTTGTGATAATGTGCTTCACCAAACATCTGTGGGTTAGCAGAGATGATGGTGGCAGCGGTGGCTTTAATTTTTCTTCTATTTGCATCTGTTTTTGAGTAGTGACTATACCTTTATGAGGGTTCAGAGAACATACCTGGTCACATCTTCAGGAATTATATCCTATAATTCTGTACCTAATAAATTTTTGGTGAAGCTGAAGCTTGAAAAAGGAAACAGATGCAGCACAGTCATTTTTCTTTTTAGAAAGATGAGCACGTACTGAGCAAAGCCTGTGTCAGGGCAGGATTCAGTGTTTAATCAACTATTTACTGAATTAAGCACTTTATTTCCTTTGAACTACTCCAAAATTTTGTTTTCCTAATGTTTTAATATAAACTTTCACTGAGGTTTTTCTTTACAAATTTCCTTTCAAGTCCTTGTAGACCGACAAATTCCACATACCAAAAACTGCAAGTGTTCTACGTTTGGTTTTGCAGAAAGCCTGTAAAGCGAAGTTTGCCAATAGACAATAGTGACTAAAATCTCAATGAGAAAATATTTCACTCAGGCTTGAGCAGCTGTATGTGCCAAGGTCTTAGAAGGAATTCAGAACAATGAAGCTTGATATTCAGATGTTCTTTGATTTTTATTTATCTATTTTTAAACTGTGAGGCCTGTTTAGTACTTCTTCAGAAATATTTTAAACCATGTAATGTCATATAATGCAGCTGTTTTATCAACAGTCTGAATTTTGGAAAAAACAAAAAGAGAAAAAGCTTTTATTTTTTTATTTCTTTTTTTTTTTCCCCTGAATAATTATATCCAGTCTCTTGACTCTGAGGCTGAAACATTGCTATGTGTCCTTTTGATTGTTTAATCTATGGTAAGTGTAAATACTTCGTTATAATAATATAATATTAAGTTCAGTGTTTCTGTGGAATTGCTGCTGTACCAAAATGGTCAGCAATTACAAGGTATCATTTCTGAGAAGGTAAATGATTGCTAAGTTCAAATAGCTGTAGTGCTTGGTCTTATTTAACATCGTTAGAGACATAATTATAGAACATCATTAGAGACTGAATCCTCATGTCCATCTTGGGTTCTTGCCCAATCTGTCTGTAGGAAAACTCTGAATGACTATTTGTGTATTGCTTATTTACAAAAATGTGGTGTTCTGATTCAATAGCAAATAACTGGAATTAGGGATGTTGACTTAACTAGTCTGGATGCATCACTACAGAGGAGTATTTGGAAGCAGATAATTTTGGATGTTTAGTAGATACAGCTCACAGAAGAGCATTTATGAAGTGCTTTTGATGCAGAAGGCAGTGGCATAAGTAACCTGGCCTGTCAATGCACATTGGACACCACACAGAGTAAATATAAGCAAAGCTAAGGAACCTTTTATTAGATTATCAGCATCCATTAGATTGGCTACCGGGAAAAGGGGTTTGTAGAAAACAATAGTTCATGCATATTGTATTGTTGTCTCTTCAAATGTATTTGCAAATGCTTTCCTGTATACACCAGCTACTAATTGCTCTATGTAAATATATATAGCCATAAGACATAATATATCCCATGAAACAATTCCTTGGGGTAATTTGTTGGGGAGTTTCTCCCAGAAGAAATCATACTTAAATGCATAGGCTGTGTTAAATTACCAGTTTGCAGAATACATTAAAAAAAAAACAAAACTAAAATGGTATTCTGTTGTGTTGCATGAGAAATGACAGTACTGTTGTGAAGTTGTCTGAGCACCTGCAGGAGCGAGAGCAGGGCTGGCTTCAAATTACCAAGTTGTCAGAATGGTTATTTGCAGAACTGTGATGTTACCTACTTCTAGTAACAGCTGTAAAAACCAACTGGATCCCCACTGTGTATAACTAGTGGCCATGGTGCGTGCAGTTTCTAAGGGACATGGAATTACTCATTTTCTAAGGTGCTATGAGTAGAACAATTAGAATCATAGAATCATCATCACAGAATCACTCAGGTTGGAAAAGACCCTTGGGATCATCAAGTCCAATCATCAACCCCACTCTACAAAGTTCTCCCCTACACCATATCCCCCAACACCACATCTAAACGACTCTTCAACACATTCAGGGATGGTGACTGCACCACCTCCCTGGGCAGCCTATTCCAGTGTCTGAGCACTCATTCTGTGAAGAATTTTTTCCTAATGTCCAGTCTAAACCTACCCTGTCGCAGCTTGAAGCCATTCCCTCTTGTTCTATTGCTAATTACCTGTGAGAAGAGACCAGCACCAACCTCTCTACAATGTCCTTGCAAGTAGTTGTAGAGAGTGATGAGGTCTCCCCTCAGCCTCCTCTTCCTCAAACTAAACAGTCCCAGCTCCCTCAATCGCTCTGCATAAGATTTATTCTCCAGGCCCTTCACCAGCTTCGTTGCCCTCCTCTGCACTCGCTCCAGCACCTCGATATCTCTCTTGTATTGGGGTGCCCAAAACTGGACACAGTACTCAAGGTGTGGCCTCGCCAGTGCTGAGTACAGGGGGACAATCACCTCCCTGCTTCTGCTGGTCACACTATTTCTAATACAAGCCAAGATGCCATTGGCTTTCTTGGCCACCTGGGCACGCTGCTGGCTCACATTCAGCCGCTTGTCAATGAGAACCCCCAGGTCCTTTTCTGCCAGGCAGCTTCCAGCCACACTTCCCCAAGCCTGTAGCGCTGCACGGGGTTGTTGTGTCCCAAGTGCAGGACCCGGCACTTGGCCTTGATGAAGCTCACACCGTTAGCGTTGGCCCATCGATCCAATCTATCCAAGTGTCTCTGTAGGGCCTCCCTATCCTCATGCAGATCAACACTCCCGCTTAACTTGGTGTCATCTGCGAACGTACTGATGATACACTCTATGTCCTTATCGAGATCATCAATAAAGGTGTTAAACAGAAATGGTCCCGACACTGAGCCGTGAGGAACGCCACTTGTGACCGGCCACCAGCTGGATTTAACTCCATTGAGTGCAGCACTAAAAAGAATCTGCAAGTTGATTACAGATCATTGCCTTTGGGACTCTAAATGAAATAATAAATAACTGGAAGGCTGTGCTAGCTAGTTTTCTCAGTGACCAGCTATTAAACGTGTTATGTTCTTTCAAGACTTTGCAAAAATCTGTGTGCAGCCCCTCTCTCCAATGTACGCATACCCACATACTGGAAGTTTTTAGTCACCTTAAAGTGGACTTTGTATCCTATGCACTTTGTATCCACTGCTTAGACCTAAAGCTTCACCCTCAGCATCCTGTCTTATGCGTGGCACAGCCTCTGGTAGGTAAGAGGTGAGGCTGAACAATTTTGAGAATCCCTCCCACCATTTGTGGTTTGTGATCTGTGAAGCCGTCACTCCACGTTTCTGCTGCAAGGCCTTACACTTCAGAGGACGGATTTGTTACTGCTATGTGTGTCTCACCCTTTGCCAACAAACCTGCTTCTCCTCTCAGCTCCTTCTCTCTGACCCTTTCTAAGTAGGAGGAGTGAGTGTCTGCAGCCGTAATTGTACGTGATTCTCCCTTCCTGGTCTGTAGCAACTGTTTCAGGCCAAACCAGCAGCTGCAGTAGCATTCCCTGGTTGTGTAGAGTGGATTGGGAACAACTGACTCTCTGAAAAGCACAGTCTTCAAAAATGACAACATAAAGCAAAATTCAGCCACTGCTCCCATTTTATAGCCTGGTAGATAAATAGATAAAGGAAAATATTTTTCTCTCTGTTATGGTCAGTGTCACCTTGTGCTGTTACTGACCTTCTACTTATGTAGAAAACAAATATGGTCTCAAGCTACCTGTGAAGTACAAGCAATGTTTTCCTTACAACAAGCTGATGGATGTTATCTGTGTTTCAGTAGAGCCAAATTTCATTTGCTGAAAAATTCTTGTATATACATGGGCTGGAAGATGGAGAACCATATAGCAGGACCTAAGGTATTAATTATAATTGTTATTTTTTTGAACAGTAAATGGCCATCCCCCTTTTACTCCTGCAGTTCTAAAATATATGCTCCAGAGTAACAGCTTCAAAAGAATTGAGCTCTTTACAAAGGTCTACTTTGCAATAATAAAGATATTGTTAGTCTGTGGACAAAAAAGAAATCGTATTCCTAACTACAGTTGAAGTTAAAAGCAGTTGTTATGGCAACTATTGCAGTATCTTTATCGGTATTTCTACAGTACTGTTTGGTAGAGGCAAAAATGCTGAACTGCACGTGACTGATAGAATGGGAGAACGAGATGCTCCCAGTTGCCAAGTAGTAAGATGAGGATTCTGGTAATGTGTTTTAAGTTAACCTCCCCCCGTCCCGAGGGAAAGGGAAGCAAGGGCTGCCCATAAATGCAGACAGATTGCACAGAGATAGACAGGGAATCAGAACACTGTTTCCAAACCTCTTGGTACCCAGAAGGCCTGTCTGAAAGTACAGCCAGATGGTTTCACATGTCAATCTTGGTAGGCAAATCTCTATGTGCTGCGCCCAGGGAAGTGTGATGCATGTCATTTATTGAGTGTCTAGAGGTCCTATCCAAATATCTGAGAAGAGTCGGGCAGAAACTGTTGCCTGTGTGCGTAATGAGTAATTTAAGAATACTTTGCAGCGATGTTTGTATCACCTCTGTGGAGTGTCCCTCAAGTGCAGCACCTTCCAGTTGTGAAATTAGGTTTACGTTTGGACGTTTGTCTGCAGTTTACCTGCAAAATTATGTGTGCTTGTTTGGCTTCTAAGTTTGACTTTTTCCTCTATTTTTTTCTTTAAATTGGTTGTTTCCTTTTATAGCTTTCAACTTGGTTTCACACTACTTTTGTGTTTGTTATTATGGTAACAGTAGAGCACCTGCAGAGGTCAGAAAGGTGTTGTATAAACCATCATTGTTTTGCAGGCAACTGTTGGCACATATCATGCCAGAGGGATTTCTGCTCAGTTTTTAAAAGCAAGGGTAGTACAGGTGCTGTTTTTGAGTTAAACACCGGACATATGGTGCAACGTGGAAAACCAGCTAGGGTCAGCATCTGCATTGTGGTGCATTTCTAGCTTTAGCATCAGGAGTTCAGCACTTGATGACTGGAAGAATGATGAAAAATGCCTAAGTTGCAGAGGTTCAACAGATATATGAGTATCAGCACACGCTCGTCTCATCATACGTGGCTTTGTGCTGTCTTTTATGTCAGGAAATAAACTAAATTCCAAGTCTTATATTCTGTCTTTAGGTAGATGAGAAGTTCTAGACCACTTCAAAGACACATCCATCATGTTAGTACCACTTTTATAAAGATGATAAAACATTCCCTATGTGTTTCTTTTGTCATATGTTGTGTACTATTAAAGTTTTCTGTTGGATCAAAGAACTAGAGAATGGTCTCTGATAATACCCAGTTTGGGAGCCAAATGCAAAATTTTTCACAAATTATGCTTGTGAAGCCCATTTTCTTGAACGTTTTAGAAGGCAAAAGTGAGGTCTGGACTGCAAGCAAACCTCCTTGTTCATTCCATGGTAACAACATCTCTTTAATGAATAGGAGAAAAGCTATGGCCAGATATACAGAACCTATAGGTAATGTACTGAAGAAGTTAGACAAAACGCTCTTGTACGTGATGGGCATAATGAGGGGAAAAAAACCAAAGTGCATTCTGAGCTGTGAAGTTTGGCTTTATGAATAGGCTATAATTTTGAGCAGACTTTAATTCTCTTGTTCTTCAGTGTTTGAAATGAAAATAACTGTTAAACACAAACTAAGGTTCCTTTAGTACAAGAGGCAGAACACAATTCATTAATTAAGGCTAGCATGTTCCTACTTTGATCTGGAAAGATCAATTGATAAAGAAAATTGAAGAGTAAAATGTGCAGCACGGTGTAATCGCACAAGGAAGAAACTGGAGTTGCATCCAAGGATTCCTATCCAAAGATTCCTGGGAGTTGCACCATGGAGCAACCGGAGTCTGTGTCCCCATACCCTGTCCTATTCCCCCTTCGTGAAGTCCCAGCCTGGAAACAGAGGGAATTGCTAACAGATTACACTCCTGCAGCTTCCTTCCAGCAATCGCACTATCAAAAAGGCAAAGTAGTGGCCATGATTATAAGAGACTATTGAACTCTGACACAGCTGATCATTTTAAAAATTTTCAGTGATATGTGTGTATCGGAAAGTACTCTGTGGGGAAGCGTGAGGTGTGACTTGTCAGCAAATCTGCTGGAAAATTCAATTTTCTTGCACCTCTGACTCGCATAGTAATCTTTAATAGTCTGTTGATTCTACAGTGCTCTTAACAATGCCAGACATTGTATTAAGGTAAAAGAAGGGTATGGATCAATAGGCCATAATTCAATTAATAATCAAGAGTCAGGTTTTAATAACCATGTTCCCCTAGTAAGCATGTGAGTCTTCAAGTGGTCCCACAGAAATTGACATACAAGAAAAGATGATAGCTCTCTAGCTAATTTGATTATCTGATAATATTCATCTTTCATGAAAGGGCATGAGAATGTTTTCCATAAAGTAAATTATAGCTTCTGCAGGCAATCTAAAGTCTAAGTGGATAGACAAGCTTCTGGAACTACATCAGTAAACCTTGACTTCTGCGAGCTTATACATGATACACGATGTTCTTTTCAGAACTTTTCAGATGATGAAATCTCCATGTGATTTAATCTCTCCTAGGAAACTTCAGTCAAGGATTTAATACCCGAAAGCATCACTTGTAAGAAGCAGAATTATTTAAATATGCCATCCTAGACAGCAGTTATTGATTGTGAGACCAACTAGACAAAGTCATGCTATGGAACAATACAGTGGTTTAAATATGAACTGTTTTAAGTCTGAAGTGTCATCCTGAATATTTCTGTCTCTTCGCTATAGAATTTGAGAATAGAGAGCTTTTTCTTCAACTTTTTTGACTACTAAATACACAGAAATCGTAACAGTAAGATTCCTAGGCAATATATACACAGATTGGAAAAATGGAGGTGGCATGCATTGCATTCAGCTGCAGGCAGAAGGGTTAGGAATCTAATATATAGCCAGCCAATGTGGCTTCAAAGTAATGCAGTTTAAATTGGGACTCTACTTTTTTAGAAAAGGAAAGTAAGACAGATTAGAAAAGTGATACCTGCCAGAAATTTGAAGTTACTACTGATACTGGGTTTGTGGTTTGGTTTTTTTCTTGTGTGATCTGTACCCAGGTAAAATGTGCCCAATAGCAAATCCATAATATGGACTTGATGCTGTTCCTCAAAGTCAATGTATGTGTGCTAACTTGTACTAGATGAGGGTTCATGCCTGTTACATCAGGTATTGGCACTGCAGGTTGCACAGTATTTTCACGCTAATGTTTGTTTGGCTCTGGATTTGAGTAAGAGCTGCACAGTGATCTTCAGACTGTGGGAAGTAGCAGGAGCTTTCAATTTGTCTTTTGTCACTGGTTTTTCAAGACTATCTGTAGACATATTTGGGACAGTTTGGGACATATTTTTAGTATCTCCTCTCTAATTGTGAGCATTTCCAGAGCATTTTGAACTCAAGTGATAAAAGACTTGCTCTTCACCATATGGCTGAACAATGTCTAGGAGAATATAGAAAATGATAAAATAATGGTAAAATGACAAAAAATATGATACATGGAAAACCCTTATTAACAGAGGCTGAAGATAAGAATGTAGCCTTTAGTGATTTGCTTTGAATTGAAATGTCATCTGCAGCAAAACATTCACAACTGTTGTGAGAATCACTGTCACAAATGGGCACTTTAAATGCAGATATTTCATTTGCTGATTTGGGTCTATTGTTGGGGTTTTTTTTGGCAGAAAATGAACACATCTTCCTGAGGTTAACTGTTAGTACACCAGTTCTAGAGCAAGCAAAGATGGGGAAATAAGACACTGAGATACAAGTGATTTTAACGAGAGAAGTTAAGGGAACAGTATTAGCCAAAAATGACAAGCTGAGGCTTATGGTATTCTTCATGTGTGCTGACAAGAGCCTTCTCTTCACTCCCTGTCCTGGCTGAGAGGTGGCAAACCTCCGCACCCAGTGTGCTCTATGCCCTGCCTGAGGTTTGGGAACCAAATTTACTCTGCTGCAGATTTACAAAGTGGCTGCATTTGGCCAAGGAGATGCATTTTTATGTCCCCAAAAGCTGAGGCATGAATGTCCCCATGGATTTAGCTGGACAATATGATTTCCTTTTTGTGGATAAACGAGTGAGCAAGAGATTGCTGGATAGCTGTGGACTTGGGTTATGGGACACACAAGTTTAGCTGCCAGAAGAGGTAAGATTTTGTAGAGCTTCCTAGTAGTAAGAAAGCATCAGTATTTTAAAAATTTTGTGTGCTGCTGTTCATAAAGAATCCATACCACGCACACAGAGGACTGCTGACCAAGGATGTCAACAGAGTTTAAAGGGTGGACTCTGTCATGGTTTAATCCCAGCCAGCAACTAGGACCATGCAGCCGCTTGCTCACTTCCCCCAGTTGGGATGGGGGAGGGAATTGGAAGAGTAAAAGTGAGAAAACTCAGGAGTTGAGATAAAGACAGTTTAATAAGTAAAGCAAAAGCCGTGCACGCAAGCAAAGCAAAACAAGGAATTCATTCACTGCTTCCCATGGGCAGGCAGATGTTCAGCCATCTCCAGGAGAGCAGAGCTCCATCACGCATAATGGTTACTCGGGAAGACAAAGGCCATCACTCTGAATGTGTCCCCTCCTCCTTCTTCCCCCAACTTTATATACTAAGCATGACGTCATATGGCATGGAACATCCATTAAATCCAGGCTGAGAGAGTTGGGGTTGTCCAGCCTGAAGAAGAAAAGGCTCTGGGGAGACCTTATAGCAGCTGTCCAGTACCTAAAGGGGGCCTACAGGAAGGATGGGGAGGGACTCTTTATCAGGGCGTGTAATGATAGGACGAGGGGTAACGGTTTCAAACTGAAAGAGGGGAGATTTAGATTGGATATTAGGAAGAAATTCTTTACTGTGAGGGTGGTGAGGCACTGGAACAGGTTGCCCAGGGAGGTTGTGGATGCCCCATCCCTGGAAGTGTTCAAGGCCAGGCTGGATGGGGCTTTGAGTAGCCTGGTCTAGTGGGAGGTGTCCCTGCCCAGGGCAGGGGGGTTGGAACTAGATGATCTTTGAAGTCCCTTCCAACCCGAACCATTCCGTGGTTCTGTGATCACTTTGGTCAGTTGGGGTCAGCTGTCCCAGCTGTGTCACCTCCCAACTTTTCATGCCCTCCCAGCCTGCTCTCTGGCAGGGCAGTGTGAGGAGCAGAAAGGGCCTTGACTGATTAGCAGCAACTAAAAAGATCAGTGCACTGTCAGCACTGCTCTCATCCTAAATCCAAAACACAGTCCCACACCAGCTGCTAGCAAGAAAATTAACTCCATCCCAGCTGAAACCATGACAACTCTTAATAGTTTCATTTAGATCTGAGCAGTTGTCACCTTCTAAACTGTGGTTCACAGTTTCCTTATTCTTGTTCTATTCTTCCTTTTGAAAGCTGAACGAAAATTGCATTTGCCTCTAGCCTTTTGCAAGTAATATATATTTGTTGTTTTCATCTCATAAGATGGAAACATATATATTCTTGTAATGGAAAATTCTGTCTTATCATACATGCACTTCAAATGAGGCTACTTCACTGGAAAATAATACATTATGATGCAAAGTATATTTCTGTGGTGTTACAAGAAGTTTTCAGATGGTTTATCACAAAGATCCCCTTCTGAGACTATGCATAACAAGACTGAATTCAGGTAAAATCGTCACTTCCACCTGACAATGCTAAGCTAATTTTAGTCAATAAACAAAAATACATTGCTTTGCTGTTTCAGAATGCAGCTGTGAATGACATTCCTGAGCATCGTGTTCTGCACTTTTAAGTATTTTCATGATAAAAGCAAGGTGTGTGTGTGTGTAGGGGGGAATTTAAGAAACACTACAGCAAATCAGTAGAGAATACATTGTTATTCAAAAGCCTTAATGATTGCCTCCTGAGCTTTTGTATTAGCATGGCTATTTTGTATTCTGGTTTTGAGAAGTTATTTTGACTTAACCCTGTGGAAAACCTTTATTGGTTATTTGAACAAAAATTTAAATATGATGAAGTTGTGTTCTGCTTTTTTCTCTGTGCTAAAAATAGAAGTAGTGTTGAAGGTATTCTGGATAGCACAGTGATAAAATTGTGATCCAAACCTTTCCTTTTGGTGTCTTGTTTCCGTGTCTTTAAGACTGTGGATTGATGAAGTGCACGTTAATGTGGGTTTGGTTGTTGTGTTTTTTTGTTGCCAGTAGAACAGTCAGTATGTGAGTTTGTACACACATGTTTATGTTTTATATAAAAATTTATATATATATACACACATGCATATATACATAATTTAGGGTATAAAAAAATGTGGTGCATTATATTGATGTGTGACCTTGAAATCTCAGTTTCCCTTTCTGTGTATCTCCAGTATAGCATGACATGTGACAGCTAATTGCTTAGTTATCATTTTGCAACAGCCTCTTGATGAACGTATATAAAAACGGCTCAGTGAAGGGTGTTGACTGATTAACTTATTTTTAGCAAAGACACAAAAGGTAGTACAATTCAGGCCTGATGTTGGTGGATTTAATGCCTCAGATATATTTTGGTCTTTCAAAAGAGAGAAAACCAAAAACAGTTGCCTCTCCCATAGCAAAAGAGGACAATGCTAAGTCCTGTTCTGCACAGTTACTCCCAAGAGATGCTGGCAAGCCTGGAAAGACAAGGCACGTGAGGGCACTCTTGAACTCTCTGGTCAGAGTTCTAGCTCGGAATGAATAGCTGTGGTCTGTACTCCATGCTCTTGAATGTCTCTAGCTTTGTAAAAACAAATGTGTAGAACCTGGATCTCTTCTGAAGACTCTACAGCCCAGCTCCAGAAGTATACCTAGGGATCTCTGATACAAGCCAAACCCTAATATCTTCTCCCAAGGATGTGAAGGTGTTCTTTTCTGCATGGTGTGGTCATGTCGTCAGCACAGCTTCTTTTCCCCTTGTTGCTGGTGCTTTGCCCCACACACAGATGTTATGAGAAGACACATAGTGGAATTCTTACAGCTGTGACAAACCACTGTAGATGATATCCTGGTATGAACAATTTGGCTCGATGATAGCTGAGGAGATACAGGAAAAATAAATATATGTAATCTATAAATATTTTAAGTAGTACAGTAGGAAGAGGGCTTAAGGTTGCTTGAAAGCGTCAAGAAAACCTCACCAAAATATATTTGGAGCAGTTCTACAGCAGAAGAAGAGAGAGGGAGCTGACTGGATCTTTCTGGTCATCTTCATCTCTGACCATACTCACGTGGGGAGGTATATGGCTCCTGGAACTGTATTCTTCTTTGCCCTTAAGTGCTAGCTTTCCCTCTTTAAAACAATTTTAAAAACTCAAACAATAGCAACAAACCAAACAAAACCCAACTATTGCAAAGGTAGATTTGGGAATGTTTTTGAGGCAACTGATGATTGAATAATATTCTACAATGTTCCAGGAAGTGAAGATGAAATTTATTTTTCACTTAGTATGGTGATTATTTGTATTTTACAGCGTGAGGCACTGCTGCTATATCAATGTAATCCCTGTGTATCCAAAAAGGAAAGTGGCAATGAGGCAGTTCATGACTAAAAGTGAGCACATGTCTAGCAAAAGATGGCTGTGTCCTTCAATTATGCTCGTTCTGCTCTGCTTTTTCTCTCTCTTCCAAGAGAAGAAGCGTGTAAAAGAAAATCTGTTCTGAGGCCTTAGGATCTCAGAAAGTGCACTGCAATGGTGCTGCTTATGGACGTTCATACTTTCTACTATACCATTTTAGTAGACTCAGCCACAGATTTAAACCCATTTCCCTTTTTCAGTAAGTCATCACATAGAAATGTTTCCTCTATGATACAAAACAAAGGTAAAAGTATATTCTAATGCATGTATCTTACATATAGCTGGATTGCTGTAGTATAAAGTAACGTTTCAAGTCTGGATTTATGGTGGGGTTTTTTTTCCCCTCCCAGTGTTTACTTTGGTAGTTCCACAGTAGTTACTAGAATTGCAGTGTGATCATATTTAAACCCTCAGTTACCGTTGAGGGATTCCCGGTGATGATGTCTATTTTAGAGAAGCTGAAGAAAACAGCACAGGCCCCATGGGAATCAGCAGCAGCAGCCTCAGAGCTGGTGTGTAGTGGGGACGTATGGCTGGATACCACCAAACGTGGCTTGGTGAGACAAACACTTAAGTATTTGAGGGTTTGGTTTTTTTTCCACTTAGCAGTGAACGCGAGCACACTGCTGCATGTAATCAGGAGTAACTACAGTCTTCTTTGGGCAAATGCTAGACATACAATATTCTTTTTTGGCATGAAATTAAACAGTTCAGAGCTCAGCTCCTTCCTCTAACTTTTGTCAAGTCTTTGCCAGATATCTCCCTTGAGGGCTCATCAAAAAAACCCAACCCACCTCAGAAAGTGACTCCTCGGAGTGCAGCAGGCCTGTAAGAATCCAAGGAGGCTGGTTTGATCCATACTACTTGCTGCTTCTCTTATGGCTGCAACTCTGGGCACTGAAGTCTTAGTATCTTGGCTGAAAGGAAGCTTAGTTTCTCTCACGCTACTCTGTACAAGTTCTGTGCTTTTTCTCTGCCTGAACGTGCAGTTTCCTCCTCATTCATCTGGAATGTCCATGAAAATAAGTCCAGTTGGTCAGTGGCAGAACTTGGGAATGCTCAAAATGGCTCCGCATGCCGTGTACTGAGCCTTCTCACATCCGGACACTGCACGTGCTTCAGCGTGCAGGAGCCTTGGCTCGTGTGTGTAGCAACCTGTTCTCTCTACAGGGTGAAATTAAAGCTGTTTCAGCTTGTCCAGCTGTGGTACCCTGACACTCAGATTATTGATGTTCCTTTCAGGGTTCTAATTTTAATGGGCGTTTTCACTCAGACAGGCCTGAGGGACCTCTGAAGTTACTCGAAGTGCAGGTGTTAAGCCCGTCTTTATTGGCTGTTTCCGTTTCCCTGTTGTCAGCTCAGTGTTTTCTTTTCTGAGAAGCAGATGTATGGTAACTATATACAGCAGAAGGTTGAACGCATATAATTAATGTGCCATGTGACTTATTAAACAGTCATGAGAAACAATACTGTTAGCTGGTCCTGAATGTGAAGCCAGTCTGTAAAAGACAGTTTGGCACATAACCAGCTCCAAAAGAGATTATGACTGTTACTTAAGGTAACAAACAACAGAATAAAAAGAACAAATAGAGTAATAAAAGGGAGGGAATTTACATACAAATAAAAGCAGCTGGAAATAAAGCGGCCTGTAATCCTAGTGTTCTGTTTTATCTCATCAGACTGCTTGTTTCTTCTTCTCCTCATCCCAGTCTTAGCTGAGATGAAGTGATATGGTGGTGCATTCACACCTACTTAAAGGTAGAGAGAAAGGCAGAGTGAATTCGTACTTTTTGCTGCTGCTCTTGGATGGAGCCATTTTTATCCAAGTCTGTGGTAGCCAGGGAACAGTGCATTCAAAAAGAAAAAAAAAAAGAAATTGTAAGAACTACAGACAATTAGAAGGGAAGTGCAGTCATTGAAACAGAGCCCAACCCATTGAGAAATGTCAGGGGTTTTTTTTGTATTTTTCTTCCAGTACCTGCCGTTTTTCTCTTGTAGCTTTTTTACCTTCTTTTTAATTAATTCTCTTCCCTGCCTCACTTGAGCCCTGGGGTTCTCTCTGTGGTTTTATTTAGTAGGTACTGGTAAGGAAAAGTACGTGGGAGTGTATTGTACACCTCCACCCCCCCACCCCTCCCGTACTTGCACCCTAGCAGCTACAGTGATCTAGACAGGAGGGAGAAAGGAGAAAAATCCTCCCTCACTGTAGCTGCTGGTGTGCAGGCAGGACTCTTTAGCACAAGTCTGGAGAATACTGATTCTCGGCAGCTACTTGCCAAGATCAGGCTTGGGTTAATGAAACTGAAAACAACGAAACCACCACTTAACTTCCAAACTGATTTCCATGGAGACAGCTAGACAGTAATAGTGTTTGGATTTTTTATTCAATAAAAGTTTGAGTTATAAATATTCTCCATTTGTTTCCTATTTACAGTTGTAAAATATTTTAGGATAGCCTACCCATCACCTGTCATTCAACATCTCTATAAATGCCATGAAAACATCATTGTGAAATAAAAATGTCTTATTTTCAGCCCACAAACCCGATTTCCACACACTCANAGGGCGAGAGGAATACAGTACAGCAGGCAACAATGCAGTATTTGCTACACAGTAGCAAAAGAAATGGGTAAAAAATTTAGTCTGCTATGATGACAAGCTTTTCAGGACATTTGTTATAGACCAACGTTGTCCAGTGCATTTCTGAAGGATGAGTTGAAATCCAAATTCATTTTCATTGTTTTCCTGCAATTCCAGGCAACGCTTGGATTTTCGGTTCTGGATTGGACCTCCCTTTAAAGATGGGGAAAAAAAAAGTAAGTGTTTGGATTAAACATTGTGAACTTGTTGCATTGCTACTGTGTGATAATACAGAGCGCGTTCCAATGTCCATCTACTGAAGTCCACTGCTAACTGTGAAAAATGTTTCAGTTAGAGACAAGATAAGCACTAGGCTGGCTTTCGAGTGAAGGTTCCCTTTGTCACAGGCTGGTTTAATCTGTGATATAATTTAGAATAGCCTCAATTGCCTGGTTACCATTTCAGCAAATGGAGTTTCTGGAATCCAGTCGTGTTTCTGGCCACGCTTTTTAACCATGAGCCAAAAGCCTTCCTGTTTGCTTCAGTTACCTGGCTTAGTGGCTCTGCTGCACCTCTGAAACATCAACAGCAGGCAAAAGAGGACCTGTGCCTCAGCCAGGGATGTCCTGTATGTAGGCTAAAATGCAAAAAAATTGTTTATTCTTTGAATTCTGAAATGAACTGTTTTTTCTAATCTTATCTTGCTAATCCTCAGTGTTGACTCTCTGTTCAGTTCTCAGCTTAATACTGCCATGTTAAAGTCCTATCTTCACAGATGAGTTGCAGCAAACCTTAAATCACTGGGGCTATCACACAATAAATTACAATTAAATCATCATATAGATGACTTAAATTATACTTTTTTCCTTTAATTTTGTGTTCACTTGGTTCTTTCAACCCTTTCTCCTGTCTAATAAAGATAATAGTTAATTTGTACACATTAATGTCTGGGAAGTCTCTTCCAAGTTATACAGAGTAATTTGCTCAGAAGTCTGAAAGTCTGTCTTTCTCTAGAGTTATCTTGGACTTGTGTAGTAGAGAATCACTGGCTTAATCTGCAAATCGAAGAATGGAGTGTAAATCGGTACAGATTAGTACAGCTGAAGTATGGAAAGAGCAGCCACTTTAAATTACTTATTTGTACAATGGGGAAAAATTAGTTGCTATAAAAAAAACCAAACCACCACAACCACCATACAAAAACCCCACCTCATCTGTGTTATGCCTTGCATTAGAAAGTCCTAACTGTGATAGATTTCTATTATAATCACCAGGATGTTAGCATAAATCCCATAGAAATGCTGAGTTTGATTTTTTTTCAGAGAAGGCAAGGGTAGCTCATGCCCATTCAGTACAGCTTCTGCTTCATTCCGACAGGTGTCCGGGGGGTCTCCTCTCCTCCTATCCTACCGTTAATAGTAAGTACTTTCTCTGAGAAGTGACTCTAAAAACATTTTTGGGACTGGCTAATGAAATGCAGAATTAAGTTTGAAAGGTCTAAGTCTTAAATATGGGTTTGGGTAAAAGTGAAATCATTTCCAGAATCATCCACAAAATTCAAAACATGAGGCTCCCATAAATACTCCTTGGTAGGGCTATGTGCAGTCTAGATACAGTTTTCACTGCTTAATTTACTAGACGCAGGCTTACAGTAGGCATTTTAATATACCTCCATAACAAAATGCTGAGCGAACTGTATTTTCCCACTGCTGTGTAACTATTATTGACATTCATATTAGTAACGGTAGTTAAATTTGGGTGTCTGGTGGGAGCATAAACTCTAAGCCAGCTATAAGCAATAAAACTGCTTGATATACAAGAAAGCGGAAGAAACTAGGATGAGAAATTAGTCAAAGCTTCATTATATGCTATTTGTTCTCTTATGCTAAACATGTACCTCCACTTCCCCGCCCCCCCCAAGTTACTTTGGCCTTCTAAAGCTCACTGTGGTGAGATTTTTTTTCTTTTTTTTCCCAAATTAATTCAATGAGCTTTCAGTTAGGTCCTTCAGATATAAAACTCTAAGGTAATGCATTTTTTCTCATTGCTAAAAGAAACAGTTGTTTTGTTTTGTTTCCTTTTAGCAAAACATACAGTCTCTCTTCTTAATGCAACCTGTTTATGGGTTTTCTCTGCATAGACCTGGTGTTGCATGGCACCCAGGGTCACCTCCCTGTGTTTAAATTAGGAATTAGTTTATCACAAGTGCTTCTGCCTAAATCCAAAATTGAGATCAACTTCCTTGCGCTTCCAGCTGATGTTGGAGAGGCTTGTGTTGCTGTCATTCAAGTTAACTAGTTCTGTATCCTTCATTTATCAGTCAGTCCTTCTCTCAGTTTTGGTGTCTAAGACAGCTCAGATCTTGCACTAAGGAAGCAGGAGGAAGACATTGTCCCGCTTTCTGTCTTGTCAGAAAACTAACCAACTCTGGGAGACTTGTTCAGCTCCATTACTTGCCTGATTTTCGGACATGGGATATGAATCTGGGTATAGTACTTTTATACCTCTCCTGTCATTTCTATCTTATTAGCATAAGGGAAGGAACATAATTAATTCTCTCGACAGCTAAAACACAAGCATCATCCTAGCACAACTCTTCTTGCCCGAACTCTGTGAAATGAACTCTGTGGTGTCCATGTTCAGAACAGCTTTTATACTTATGAAGAAGGATGAGCTAGGATGCTCAGATCTAGCTGGCTTTCATGTCCAAAAGAGCTAAAAAATCCACAAAATTGAGTGACTATGACAGCCTGCTCTGAAACCATAGCAATGGGAACAGAAAGTCCCTAAAACAAAACCCCCATAAACATAAATAATCCAATCTTGAAGTTATCCATTGTTCCAATAGGAACCCCAACAGAATAGAAAGTTGAACAGTAACCTAGTAGTAGCTGATAGGATGAAGGTATAGCCTCTAGTTACCGCAGATAATTTTAATACTAAAAAATCACACCTCTAGGAGGAGATTTTATATGTAAATGTAAGACCACCTTAGTATAAAGAGCCAGACGGAAATTAGGACATGCACAAATGAATTTTTGTTATATAACTGCAGGTGACCAATCAGCTATTTTAATGTGATTTTTTTTTTTTCCTTATTACCTTTTTTATATAAAAGACCCTACCTGTTTCCTAAGAGGTGTGCTGTCTGCCTTAGATCCCTCGCACCCAAATCTGCAGAACTGAAATGAAGACCTCGACAGAGTGTGCTGACTGGCTCGTGCACACCGGCTGAAGAGCCCGGGGGCAACCACCTTGTTTGTCGGCTGCACTTGGTGAATCCCATTCTTTGATGCCTATTTTTTCTCCCCGAGGACTGTGCACGGGGCCTAGTCACCTAGCTTAGAGCTCTGTTAGGCAGAGGAAGCCACAGCACTGTCTTAAGTACTGCCGTGCTGAGTTGGAATTTCTTTCTGCCTAACTCGCGTTTGTATCAATGGTCAAGGGGTTTTTTCGCTTGAATGGGCTAAATGCCATCTATTCCCATTGTGGATTTCAGGGTAGAGGAAGGAGGATGTTCACAGTGGAGACAACATTTTTCCTCTATTCTGAATCACCTAGTTGATTTACATAGGTGTTACAGTAAGTGTATTCATGCAAAATACTTTAATATAGGCAGCTACAAAAACAAAATATAAACTAAGGAAAAACAAAACAAGCAAGCAACCGAAGAACCACACAACTCCCCCCCCCACCTCCCTCCTTTTCTTTTCCTGATGTGCCCCCATATGAAATTCTCCTTCTATTTAACAGAAACAAGTGACTTGGGAGATAAAAAATGGAGGAAGCTCTTTTTGATGTGCTGGAAAGCACTCTGCAGTGGCTGCTGAAAATCACCCCGCTGAGTACATTGGAGCCGCTGTCTGGAACATAAAAGAGACACCAAAGTTAAGTAGTGGCTAATATGTGTGAATTGAGTGTTGTAGAAAGCAGGGATGCTTTTAGCAGCGTGATTTTTTTTTTTTTCCCCACAAAAGAGAAATGAAAAGACTCGAGTCCTGTTAGAAACAGAACAGCTCGGAGAGGTGAAGTCTGTGCAGAACCATGGGTTAATCCCTCAGAGAGGCTGCATTCTACATAGCTTTGGTTCCTTTCAGTAAGCATATAAATGAAAGAACTGCTCTGAAGGACAGGCAGAAGGGTTTGTATAGTGCTTACTTAAAATTTCCTGTTGTTAGTCTACTTAATTGTGTTCATTTTTTTTCCCCCTTCACGTGCCTAATGCCAACCTGTGATAGTGGTACTGGTCTGTTACCTCTAGGGTGATGACAGTGCACCCACTACATGTTACAACGCCTGAACTAGCAATCTCTTAATCATTGAAGCGCATGAACTGAGTAACTCCACTGAAAGCAAAGCAAGCAAGTGGGATTGATGCACTGAAAGCTAACACTACATTTTGCTACTCTGACTGGCTTGGCCTCCAAATTACAGTTTTCCTGAGTGGTTTCTGCAATCTGTCATCGTTGTTAGCATTTGGAACCCTAAAGCCAAACACAGACAAAGGTGTCCTTTTAGTTAATTCTTTTTTTTATAACCATTTAGTAAAACTTGTATAAAACTCTGACAGTCAGGTTTACGGCTCGCTCATCAAAATGGTTTATAGTAATACTACACTTCGGGCAAAGTGAAAGGCAAGTTGTTTATCTGGTTCCCTTTCCCAATCCTAGGTAAGACCTCTGCTTTCCAATTTAAAGGCAAAAACTTGATAGCCTAGGGTAAAATATTTAATCATGATAAATAAAATATAATTCTACAGGCTGAAACACGTTAAAGAGGAATTCTGCCCTGAACAGAATTAGGATTAATATCGTGGATGATAAGAAGGCAGCTCAAAGGCAGCAGAAGTCTCAGGGGGGTAAATAAATATCCAGGTCAACTATTTTATAAAAATAGACTGCACGTGACAGCACTAACAACTTTGACTGAAAACTTGATGGGGTTTGCAACGCAAATTGAAGCAATTCCTGGGAGAAGCCCAAATGCTCTCAACTCCTGCTGGTAGCCTTAGACACGTATAAAACCGATGGAGTGTTTCATAAGCGTAAAACGCTATCTGAAGTCACGCATCCTGCTATGACCAATAGCTACTGGAACGTGCCACAGCACACATAGTGGAAAGCAATACTTCTGACTTCCTTTAGAATTATTGCACTTTCTGTATATCTGCCATATGTACGAGGTTTCCTTTCAAGTCTTTCACTAAAGCAGAATTTATCCAATAATATGGCATCTAAGAATACCATTTGATCTGTCCACAAACCACTGCAGTACAAGGATGGGCCAACACCTTTGGCAGGCAGTCCCATGCAAGGCTGTACTACGTAAAAACCAACTTGCTTTTAGAAAGTGCAGCACATCACAAGTATACACATGTGTATCCTAGGTTAGAGCTGGAGTGCTAAGAAGCTGTACAAAGTAATTGGACAGTCTTTGATGAACTGTTCTGTGGTTTTTGTTTTGGTTTATTGGATGCTGGTGGACACACAGTTCCCAAACCTCTCCCTTCCCATAATTTGTTCTGCGGGGCAGTAAAGCGGGATGGGTCCTCTCTGGAATACCGGTCCTTGCAGAACCAGGCTTAGTTGAAAGCTGTCATAAAGCTTCTCTAATGTCTAGAAGGCCTCCTATCCAGAGGGCTACAAATGGGACAAAGCTTTGGTACAGCTTGCTTTGGAAATACCAGAGATGGTAAATACAATTTTTTTGTAAAGAAATATGTACAGTGTTCACACACCATGTAACGTGGAAGTCCCGCCCCTCCATACCATTGCTACTGCAGAACGGGGCTTATATACCGTGTTACGCTCCCTCAGCTAAACGAAGCATGTTCTGACTTCATGACAAAAGATGCATTAAGAAGTTTCTGTAAGCATATACCCAGCCAAAAAGTTGTGCATTCTTTCTTCTGAGAAAAGTCATGGGTTTTCTTGCCAAAAATGTCACCTTAGGGTTACTTATCTTTTGTGCTGAATGACAGACCTTTTCATCGGATGGTATTTTATTGATCACAGTGTAAAATCTTTTTTACTTCTGGCTGTATTTAACAGACATTTAGCATTATATTTAGTCTCTAATTTTCTTCAGTAAGAATTCTCTTCAGCAAGACCCAAGTAGTTTTCTGTTCTTTGTTACTCGAAGTCAGATTGCCAAGGTTGTGTTTTGATACATGAATAAAAGAGCACTCGTCAGGAAAAGAACAGAGATGCTACTTCACATAGTTTAGGTATTTTAAAGGAAGGATTCCAATGTGCGTATGTGGCATTGTTAAAGCTGAACAAGTAATTTACAACATCTAATTGACTTGGTCAATTTAGTCATTGATTGTACTTGGCACACCTGCTAGCTATGATGCGTGACATTCCAGTCGTTTAGATAGGTGTGATGAGTTCTGTGAGCTGCAGAAAAAGGAATGTAGAAAGGGAAAACGGGGAAGTGGGGTTGTTGCTTTCGACTGAACCAGCGCTTCAAAAGCTAGTAAAAGCTCTTGGGCATGAAACTGCAGAATGGGTTTGATCACTTATAAAAATGAGGGTTATTAAACAAACGCTGGAGGCTGTCAGCATTACTGAAAATCAGACTGATAGCGCTTTTTAACAAATTACTATAAAGCATACGCTTTTGTTACAGGGTTTAAACCTACTTTCTGCTCATCACATTAAAGCTCACGTTATTCTATCTAAAAGAGAGGAAAAAAACCCCAAACAGTGGTCCTATCAGCTTGCCTAATCATGTCAGTTTCAGAAAAAAGTCTTACAAGGTTAATAAGCGTATCCAGTCACGGATCATGTATGCTATATAGATTGTTGCATTCACTAGTCTATAACTTTCTATTTGTACCTCAATCAGTGACCTCAAATATTTACATGTTCGCTCTACCTTTGAGGCAGAAACTCGAATCTTCATTAGTGCTTTGATCCATTTGAATCAAAGAATTATGCTGAGGTGTATATAACATAGATAATCTCTACTCCAAACAGAATGCATGATCTTCTCATTCGTTTCCCCAGAATACTGGCGTAAATTATCAGTGACTGTTAGCACACCAAATTTAGTCTCAAAAAAAATTACTTGATTTTTACAAGTAATTTTGTCTTTTATGTGGTCCCTTCTTTGTGGATGTTGCTGCAGTGAGAATGTGGCCATAGGAAAAAGTGAATAATTTATCCCATACAGTAATTAATGTATTTTCAGTATTGCCTTTGCTTGGAAATAGTGGATGATGGTTTTGAGTTTAGAATTTCTGCTTTATAATTGTATAAAGGATATAGGTATGCATAACGGTATATGTAGGTAACTGATTAATTCCTTCTCAAATCTAAAGCTGTACGACAAATTTTCCAACTCTTTGGTGAGCAGGTGCTCTGTAAGTAAAGCAGGCTCTATAGCACAGTCTTTGTTGTTCAGATCTTTCAAAAATTAATTTTAACTATTTAAATTGAAGTATTTCTCAGTGAAGTATATTGTTAACTGTTGCTCTTTAACGGCACTTTGTTCCTAATATATTTGATATGACTACTGTGAAAATAAGGTGCATTTAACTGCTATTATTGTATGAAATACTATCTACAGTACTGTTACATATCAAAAAGGTGTTGTCTGTCAGCTATTTAGATCACTATTTAGATCACTATTTACAGTTAGATAGGCAAGTGAGAGTCTTTACCAGACACTTTCAAAATGTGAATTTATTTTTTCAATACTAACCAAAACTAAGTGCTGTGTACAACATGAACTTAGATGGACTTATAATAGGGATCACCTGGACCGTTTCTTAAGGAAAAAAATAAAATAATTTTTTTCATCCTCCTCGCTTCTCCTCCTGAACTCAGGTTCTGTTGTCAGGTAGCCATCCGAGCACTGGTCTTACATCCACTTACGGGTACCCAGTGAGTAAGTACTATGAAACCTCATCTGACAATGGAATTAGATGCATCATTCACCAGTTACAAGTATTTAATGTCTATATCACTGTTTGTCTCATTCCACTACCGAGACTTCTGAGTGAGTGTTCAGATTTTACATAATCACAAATGCAATTTTTTTATATTGCTGCAACAAATTTTTAATACTGTAGCTGTGACAAATCAAATGATGCAGCCTTATCTGTACGTCCAAACTAGGTTTTAGTAACTAGCGGACTGTGCGATCATCTTCTGTTTTGTTTAATCTAGATTGGCAACATGACTGTGAAGCAGTCTAGGTTCTGAGCACAGCCCTCTAAAGTTGTAATAGTTAAATATTCAGGATGTGGAAATACACAATATTGCTAATGAAAATATTTAAATAAAAGCAATTAAACGTGTCAAAAGGAAATGCAGTTTCATACAGAGAATGTAATTGGAATAGAAAACAAATTACAGAGAAACAGCATAAAAATCAGAAATGGAATGTATGGATTTATATCTGAGTAGTATTTTCCACATAAATATAAAATTTTACCACAGATTTAAAACAGACTACAAAGGCCCATTGTTAATAGCAAGATTAAGAAAATAATACCTTGCAAAGAAATAAATTCAAGCCTCCACTGAAATACAATGAAGCTATTCAGGATATGATAGTTGGAAACACAATTTGCTACAGAAAATGGTGATAAAACTAGGAAAATTGAAGTAGGCTTTGGATTAGAATCCATTAGCCAGACTAGAAAGATCATTAGGGTTTTTTTCTGAAAGTAAACACAAATCATGACTGTTACCAGCAGTGGCCAGGAAATCTTTCTGGCATATTATTAGAAAAACATCTGCAGAAACAAATATTCTAGGTATACAATATGTTTTTTTAAATTAATTATTGAACACTGTTTCTGGCACGGGGTGGGTGGGAAGTAGTTTTTAAAGGGAATCTTTTATCCATGCATAGCCCTGACGATTATGGCTAAATATAAAATTTACAGCTGAACATATTGTTTGGTTTTGTTTTGGCAGCAAATCCAGATGATGATGTATTATGCTGATCTCTGATAGCTAGGATTACCTAATAAGTTCTTTGTAGAAAAGGGAAAACTAGCTTTGTGCTATGCAGTTGATAATGATGCGCATCGCTTTTCTGACTACAGCTGCTGTCCTGAGTAACAATTTGAAAGGACAATTCATTCAGAAATAAAGGGAATGCCTTTTTGAGAACTGACAGTCATAAAAGAGTAAGATCCAGAAATGCAAGTTGACATTTTCTGAATTTTTTTTCTCACTATTAAAGGGGGATGCTGTTTGTAAGTGTCTCTCCTGCATCCTCCTTTTGCCACGTACTGTCTACCGTCCTACTTGGTTGCATTCAGAAAACTGTAAATGCAGAACCCGCTATACTGAGTAGTCGCTGCCTATTTAGTGCTCTCACTTCAATACTCTAAAGTTCTGGATTAGAAATGAAGATGCGTTTCTACACTACATAAGTTAACAGCAACAACAGCTACATTTTATACTTCCTTCTACTAGCAGTAGTGTTAGATATCGGTAAATCCTCTGTTTGTAAACATCTCTGGAGTCTTGAGTGAGACCTGGCCTATAGAAACGAATCCAAAGTTAATGCTCTGCACCAATGTTTTCTGCAGGGTAATTTTGCTCCAACTAAAAAATACAACGTTTTTTCTTATACAATCTTTCTTTTCATGGGTTGTGCCATACAGTAGCTGCCTGTGTAGAGAAACAATATTATGGTATAACTAGGAAAAAGATGGGAGTGCTGGATACACTGGCTTTATTTGCATGTTTTACAAATACAGTTTGTGAAATGCTTAGAAAAGTTACCTTTTTCTCTTTCATTCTGAGATTACATATAAATGACTTCTGCAAACAAGTCAGGCTTGATTTATCTGCCTTGATCTAGGCTTGCTTCAAGATGTCTAAAGTAGAAGACAGAGAAAGGCAACAAAGATGCTTTAAAGTGGATGGAATATTAAGATGATGGGGAATTACAAAATATACTAAAATGAAATAAAACCAGGACTTTGCATAGGATGTAAATGACAACTTACAGTGGGATCTAACTTCAGTGATCCAAAGTACGAATACCTGTGAATACCAGTGTGAAACTGGTAAATTAACTTTTTAAGGAAAAAAGGATTGTTCGAGGTTGCAAATTTGCAACAACTATTGTGATTTATGTGGGTTTAGGAAACCTGTTGAACTCATTGTCACAGGCATCAATGTTCAGTGGCTGTGAACTCATATTCACAGGCATCAGATGTTTCTAGTGGGCTGGGTTAATTTTAAGAGTGCTGATAAAACAACTTTTTATAGGCATGCAGAGATGATCATTCAGACAAATCCAATCTCGGTCTTCATGAAGAGAGCACATTAGGGGTCAAGAAGGGAATCCTCCTGGTGTTACGGTGAACCGCTGGCTCAGAATAGAGCTCATTTCTGCGAAACAGGAAGCGCTGACCATTGCCTGAAGCAGTCTTCTAGATGAGGTAATTAATCTAGTTAATTAATTTTCTGATCTGTGATGCGGCAAATTATGTATTCCTAGGTTTTGCCCTTTTGTTTGGTTTTGAAGCAATCATCACTTCTGTTTATATTGCTTTCTAAGGCTTAGTCTGCATTGTTTGTCTGTGCAAAACTCTTGTTAACATGTCTTCCCTCCCCACTTTTGAGTGTGCACAAAATGCAATATTAGTTTGCTAATGAAAATCCATTCACAGCACGCACAGCATGAAGATCATGCCTAAGAGCACTTACTGCCTTATTCTTTTGCTCTTTATGGATGAAAATGTTGTTCTAACAATAGCATACCTAGAAAACTAATGTAAAGAAGACAAGTTCACATTATTATTTACCAACCTTAGCTTAGCTTAGGGAATACCTAGTTACTCATCTTCAGCCAGACAAATAAGAAACTCCTTTCAGCACAATTAGATAACCTGAGATTTTTTATACTATCCCTAGGAAAGACAAGATGTTTTCCTTAGACATCTTAACAAATTCCCAAAGGTTTATGGGTTTTAGATGAGAGAAAATACACATTCCTATTTCTTTGAGGGAAGTGAACCTTACTGAAATGTAACTCCTTTGGAAAACAAAAATACCGAATAACAATTTTATTTCTTTTGTGTGTGTGTGTGGTGTAGCCAATTAATCTAGGTTTTCTAATCTGAGAGCTCAATATGAAGGCTTCCTAACTCATTTTAACCCAGAAACTGAACTGCTTGCGTTGTCATTATATGCTTATGATTAAACCAATCTCCAGAGACCAAGAAATAAATTGAGTGCCAACTGAAGAAAATTAAGAAATTAATTTGCACTAGTATTTCAATCAATCTGCATATTCTAACATGGGAGTTTAAGGTGGGCTCTTTGGGACTTTGGTCACAGTATCTAGTTATTGAAAATGGCTTTTTCCCTAGTAACCAAACAAATCTATTAGCTCATTATAATTGATATTGGGAAAGGAACGTCCTTGCAGCTGCACCACAAACCTTGCAGTAGTTTACTCAGACAATAATGGAAATAATCTTATTTTTTTGTCGGTTTTACTGGGTATCGTCACTGTCAGGTTCAGGATATCAGACTTGATTGGTAGCCTGAATCATCTCACTAAATAACTAACCCTCTTTTCTTCTCACAGATACCATTATTGCATCCTGATTTCATTGCCTTCCAAGTGAACATTTTTCTCAAGTATTTCCATCTTGGATTGTAGTGTGTTACTTGGTAGCCAAACCTTGCTTACATACATACTGTTCTTGTCTCTAATGGAATTAAAGATGTGACTTCTACTGACTTGCTCAGGACAGAGTTTTGTTTTTGTCTGGGAAGTCAGAAATAATAAAAGATGTATGCCAAAGGTAAAAATATTTCCATCCATCTTGCAGCTGAGGAATGCAGAACCCAAGAAGTGATTGGTCCAGTGATGCAAATGAGGGACCAAGAACAGAGCTCAGATCTCCTGAAACCCAGCCACGTTATTTGGTAAGTGTTGGTTGTAGAAAACATTCTGGATTTGGCCGTTCTTTTGCGTGTCTGTCATTATAAAGCTGTGCAGCACCTTGTCAGCAGCAGCTGTCATCTACGATTTTTGAATGGACATCTGAAATTAGGAAAAATCCAGGTGGAACTAGAACAAATAATTTCTTTGTAAATAAATTGGTGCTTAAAATTATATGCTAAAATATGCAAATAGGGTATCTGTTTTGAAGGAAAAACATGGGTATGTGTTAAGTTCCTTCTAAATTAATTCAGCACAAGTGTCTTTGGAGCTTAAATGTAGTCCTCAGGAGAATAAATACTGCATAATGTGATATGCTGGAAAAGACTTGAACTGCACCCACTAAAAGCTCATTTTACTGCTGTGTTCACACACAAACTTCCAAGCTGGCAAGTTCTACAACTAAAGATTAAAACTTGCTACTAGAAAATTACTCCAAATATAAGACTAAACTTATAGAATCATAGAACGGTTAGAGTTGGAAGGGACCTTAAAGATGCAGCAATAACTGCAAACAAATTTAATACCAGTTGTTAAAACAGAGTATTATATAGTAATATTTGTATTTAGTATTTTTTCTGCATGTGCTTTGCATATACATTTTCATAGTTAAGTTGAAGCTGAGTAATCAAAATGGAGAAAGACTGAATGCTTTCAGATTTTTGTATTTCTAAATAATTCCATTCTGCATAAATGGGACTAAAGAGTTTGTAAGCTTACAGTAAGACATAGTTCAAGGAGCCTAAAACCCAAATATTCTAATACACTTGTTTTTAAAAAGTGTTTAATGTGATAATAATATTGGTTAAATTGCACATGAATTAGGGACAAATCTACTAAAGCAAAAATAAAATTAAAACATTAGCCATCACTTTCTCATGTCTAAGCAGAACAACGGTTTATGTTCCTTGTCCTACAGCTATAACACCTTCTGCAGTTATCCAGTTAGTTAAAATATTAAGTACACGCAAGCTAGGGTAATATTTGATCAAAGACAGGCAAAGAGTAGCTAAGTATAGAAAAAAGTGCAGCTGATGTACTGGACCCATACACCGACACTGCACTGGGGCCCCTGGGGCTTGTGGAACTGCTCTTTTGTGGTTGAGGTTTGAAACTGAACATTTGGCAACAGCGGCTATTTAAAAATCAGATAGCCTCACTAAAAATACGGGGCTTAACCCAGTCTGTTGGCTCAATTAATTGAATAATTAGGTTCTGGTTTTCTTTATATTTCTCCTGCAGGATCAAAATCTGTATTTCTTTCAACAGGATCGCAATCACTTTCTGTTCTGAGCTGCCAGGCAGATAGCACTGCATAATTATATAGCTGTATAGCAGTACAGCATGTCTTACACTGCACATACATATTGAGTGTATTTGCGTCCTTTGGGGTTAGAAGTACAGCATAAATTCAAATTCTTGATAAAGTAATGATGCTGCTTTTCTACCCCATGGCTCTCATAATGGAAGAATCTGAAAAAGATCATGGGAACAAATGTTCCCTTGGTCACACAGCTCTACTGAAATTAATCCCTCTTGTACTCCGACGTCCTTGGCTAATGTATGGGTTGAAAACTAGGAGTGGACATTAGAAGGAAACTGTCTGCTGTTTAACGGTGTTAGCCTCCACTTCTGCACTGTGTATGATCAGCAAGGGGGCACATGAAATGGGTACAGAAATTCTCTGCTTGCTTCAGAGGCCTCCAGTTTAATCCCACCACACAGTCTGCGCCCTGCATTGCCTTACTTGTTTGGGATGTGGTTGTGCGTAATGGTTCTAGCTAGCAGTAGTATTGCACATCCTTTAATTTCGTAAGAATAATTCAGGTAAGAATAATTCAGAATGACTGTCTGGCGAAGGCCAAAATCTGTAGGAGGAACAAGATGTAAATGCTTTGAGTAATTTTAATGACTATTCTTTCTTTATATAGCTACACAGAATATCTATTTAATCTATCTATTATTTAATAACTATTTAAATGAGATCTGAATCATCATGTTTGTCTGTGGAATACTGTAACAACCGAGTAGTTAATTTGCTCTCGTCTGTCTTCCCTTTCCTTCCAAAGCAGTTCTTACTATGATATTTGGGAAATTATACATATGGTAACTACAGTTGTCAGCAACAAATTTTATTTACAGCTTCTCAGGATAGCGTAAACCACCCCTCTGAACACTTCTGAACTGGAAGATTCCAGCACTGACTAGAATCACAATTCTCCATAACATGTAAAAGCAATGTTAGCATCGCAGGCAGACGTGACTGCTGGTGGACATGGGTACAGGCCAGTGCTGAGCGTGGGCTCTGCACAGCCTCTCCCTCCCATGAGGTCTGCGGTAAGTCTCCATCCCTATAGATGCATACTCTTCTTACCTCTCTATGGCAACCACACCGGAAACTGAATTACTTAAATTAGCAGAGCTTGCTGTACTGAAAAGAATTCAACATGAAACAGCCTTAAAAGGATTAATCTCTTAGGTTTTTAGCTCTACCTGATGCTCTTTCTTATACCTCTTTTTACACAGAGCCCTCACCTGTAACAGTTCTCACAACAGCAAATAGTGACAGTGTCGCTAGTCTGGTTAGAAGCATAAGAAACAGTCACATCCCTATCTGAATAATATAAACATGAAGACACTTCAAGATATAATTACAGAAAACCTTCCTCCTTTTGCCTTTATTATGCTGCTGCAGGAGTCCTAACGTGCCTTAAGTGTGCTTTCTGGATGGCCTGCTGTCACCCAGGTGATGTACGCAGAGATGAACTTCACTTGTAGGGTAGTCATTATGTCACAGCTGCCTTTCTATCAGCAATAAATCTGAGAAATTAGACTGGAGACAGTGAAACTTCTTAAAAAACCACACCAATACACCCCTTCCAAAAAACCTGACTGCAGCATTTAGAATGTACCATTTCTTAGTACACAGAACAAATTTAATAGTATCAGATAGCCAGTTCAGAAGAGCATGGTTTTGGCCGTAAGCAGTTCCTACTGAAAGATGTCCCAAGAAGTTATCAGCTGTTCAGCTGCACTGGCCTCCATCTCCTACCCCCCGAGCTCCTTCTCTGTCACACAGCAGACCATGTAATGCATCACTCCGGCAGTCCCAGGGACAGCAGCTTCACGGAGCACTTGGACAGTGACTGCCACGCAGGTGTGACGCTGGCCTGATGCTTCCCGCAAGCACTGGGTTACACTGGGGAGCAGACTGCTGCTGCCAACACACTGCACATGCACCTCCTCCTTGCCTGGTGTGCGCAGGATTAATTGTTTAGTACTAAATAAGGGAAACTTGGTGGCAACTGTGGTTAGTTTTTGCTTTAATAATGGTTCATGGTGCCAGAGCAGCTTCCTTGATACCATGTTTAAATTAGTATTTTAGTAAAATTCTGACCATTTTACTACCATGTAATTCTTGAAATTCTGTCCCCTCTGCCTTGTGCAATTTCTGGTGATCACTTACTGTTTTGCTGTAAGGTCTAATTTTGTTCTGATTAAATTAAAAATTGGTGAGACAGACTGAACTAGGTGAACTGTCAAACATCTAGAAGACTTTTCAGCATAAAAGTATTCCCAAAATAAGCATTTCCCTTAGAGAAGACTTGACAAGCAACCTGAACAATACAATTCTTGAACACTATCCAATTGACGGGAGTCTTTTCAGGACTAATTTACATAATTTGACATAATTACAGTTATAAACACTTGAAGAAGCCTTGGAAGGAAGAATGTCACTGAAGCCTACATTTTATTGGGTCTCTTGCATTTGGCAGCTGTACAAAACTGTGGAGCGTGGAAATTTGCTCAGATGGATCCTGATTATACAAACACATCATACAAGCTTTGAATGCTCAATGCAAGTTTGTCCTGTACAGAAAGATACCACAAAGTCTCCCAAGGCCTCTGTCCAGTCAGCCAGCATGACGGATGACGAAAACAGTTTGAAGGACTGGTGGTGGCTCCCTCCACTATTTTGTCCACCAGATCACAGTGGACATCTGTGTGTCTGACACCAGTTCCCTACAACTGAAGGTAGCCACATAGCTTAAAATTTTAGCATCAAAGTAAAGCGAAAATTTAAAAAAAATAAATCAAGTTTGGTAAATATATACATATACACACACGTGTATATATGCGTATGCAGACAGACACTTCTAATCAAAGATGCAAATTTAGAATTAAATACTTCTGTAATAGATCTATAGAAGCAAGGAGACCACTAGCTGAGGATGACCCCTGTTTTCTGCTTTTGTCATAAGGATTTCTCTCATCATTGCATTTCAACAATGTAAGGGAGGAAGAAAATGTTATCTGAAGAATACGGTTTCTAAAAAGCTGTACAGTCTTCTATCAACCAGGCTGAAGCCCGCGTCCCACCACAGACTATCATGGTGCCTCTCAGAATACAGTGTGTTCTGCATAAAAATTAAAAAGTTTCCTCATTCAAATTTTGAGATATGTGTCTGTAATGCAGGGCAAATACTGATCTATGTGCTGCTCATGGAAATCTAGTTCAACTGGTTTATCCTGCTCTGGTTGGTTAGTCTTACTCCCATTCCCTTTCTGAGACAATTCTCGACTTGCACTGCTATATTTTTAGTTACCTATATCATCAGACATTCTTGTTGAATGGCTCCAGAATCCAGAGAGTCAAAGCATACTTGCAGCCAATGGAATGTGCTATAAACAGCTATGGCCAGCATCTACATTTTAATTAATATTTCACAAACTTCAAGACTACATAAGCACCAATACTTACAGTCCTGCTTATTTTCAGTAGTTCTGCTCACTGCATAATATAGAAAATAAATACCAGAGCTTTAAAAACGTAATAAAAAAGACTCTTTTCAGATAGACAGCTTCCAGTGTATTCACAGTAAAACATCCTTTCACCAGACTAAGTGGGAGCATTTCAAATGGGGGTGATCAGTTGATCTTGGCAAGCCTTGATTACTCTCATTAGCTTTCTTCCAGCTTCCAGAACTTGCAAGGGGCTGTGCAGCATGCTGTATGTTGAGAAATAATGTCATTTTAATTGCATTGGGTATTAACAAAATCCTTTTTGAACAGCAAGCTTTTAATTATTTCATTTGTCTCTTAATTTATCATAAGGAAACAACTAATTAGCTTTCACTTCTCCTGGGTTTCTTTGTAGAAGACTTAAGTACAGTCCATAGAGTCTAGTTTACAGCACTGCACCTTCACTGGGAGATTGCATTTGGAACACAGAATGGAAATACAGACAGAAAACAAACCTGAAGTAGTTAAATACTATTTTTGAAGCTTTTAATAGTGAAATTACCAATGCATTCTACTTCTGTCCCCCAAATCACATCTAACGTAATCACTTATTTCAAAATAGCAGCAGTCTTCTGGAGTAGAAACCATTAATTGTCACCAACAGGTTGGGTTATATAGAGCAATCACTGAATAGCTGGACAGTATTAAAATGTTACTGAAATACTATTTAAATAAATATGTTCATTATACTTTTTACAACGGTACTAAGAATCAAGTGCAGACATGGCCACAGTGAGGCCTCTCCTCAGGACAAGACTATAGTTACAATTTGAGAGAAGACATAATTAAAACTCTGCCCTTGAGGGGACTGAAAGTAAAAGCTGAGGTGTCCTTCTAGGTTAGGGATTTAAGGTCTGCTGCTTGAGAGCTACCCTTTAAAGACAAAGATCTGGATTACTTTCAAGTATAAATACAAATTATGTTAATAGTATGCTTTACTGATTGCTGTTCAAATGCCCTCTGCACTGAGGTAGATGCTAAATTGTATTACTAATATCCTAAAATATACTGATAATGGCTGTTGAAGTCAAAGAAAGAAACTAATGAGTTGGCAGAAAAGATATTTGCAAACCCACATGAATGTTACAGAACAATTAAATCCCATAATAAAATTACCTTAATGGTGAGCCTCAGCCCATGGGCTGGCATACACAACTACATTTGTAGACTCAGAACTGCAGAGGAGCAACTGTGACCAGTCAAACTTGCACTAGTTATTAAATCTTTCCCAGAAGCTAAATCAGGTACTTGTTTTAAAAAGTACTGTAATTTGTTTTATTTATGAGAAGCAACTGACATGTCACTACCTGACTTGGTAAACTTCTGATGTCTTACCTTAGAAAAATCTTACCTTCCTTTGAAAGACCAAATTTGACTATCTTTGGCTTCCAACCATTGGAACCTGTTTTGTCTTCAGGATAACGTATGTCCCACTAGAAACACTGATATGCTTTGAGTCACCCTGTCACTTCCTCTTAGCTAAACTGAACAGTGATCTCAAAAAGCATTGTATTGCAGAGCATGTTTTCTAGCCCCAGAACTTTTGTGGCTTCTTTATCTTTCTCCCTTGATTGCTAAATCAGTTATGAAGTGGTGTGGACACCAGGCCTGGACTCAGTGTCCTATCAGCATTCTCATCACTGTGAAACCACTTCTCAACCTTTACTTGCACTTCTTTTTATATCCCTCTCACACTCACTCACACATAGAAGTATCATAGAATCACAGAATCATAGAATCACTCAGGTTGGAAAAGACCCTTGGGATCATCAAGTCCAATCATCAACCCCACTCTACAAAGTTCTCCCCTACACCATATCCCCCAACACCACATCTAAACGACTCTTCCAACACATTCAGGGATGGTGACTGCACCACCTCCCTGGGCAGCCTATTCCAGTGTGTGACCACTTGTTCTGTGAAGAATTTTTTCCTAATGTCCAGTCTAAACCTACCCTGTCGCAGCTTGAAGCCATTCCCTCTTGTTCTATTGCTAATTACCTGTGAGAAGAGACCAGCACCAACCTCTCTACAATGTCCTTGCAAGTAGTTGTAGAGAGTGATGAGGTCTCCCCTCAGCCTCCTCTTCCTCAAACTAAGCAGTCCCAGCTCCCTCAATCGCTCTGCATAAGATTTATTCTCCAGGCCCTTCACCAGCTT
>VYZM01002147.1:52469-100387 GCA_013398915.1 Dromas ardeola | reverse complement strand
ATCAACACTCCCGCTTAACTTGGTGTCATCTGCGAACGTACTGATGATACACTCTATGTCCTTATCGAGATCATCAATAAAGGGGTTAAACAGAAATGGTCCCGACACTGAGCCGTGAGGAATGCCACTTGTGACCGGCCACCAGCTGGATTTAACTCCATTGACCACCACTCTTTGGGACCGTCCATCCAGCCAGTGCTTGATCCAGCGGATCATATGCTCATCCAGGCCATGAGCAGCCAGTTTTTCCATGAGAGTATTTGCCTTTTTAAGTAAGTAAGTACAAAAGTAGCTCATTATGAGGCTGTTATCATGAGTGAGTGACCCACTACCCCCTTTCTCTGAGCTGCTACTTTAAAAAAAAAAAAACAAACACAAATAAAAAAACCCTTTCTGTTTTTTCTTCTTAAATAGGTTACTTTGCATTTGACTCTACTAAAAATAAATTTTTTTATTGAGATAATTCTGTAACAGTACTCTACCTTAGAAAGACGTAATTTATTGTGAACTCAGAAAATATAATACAAGTTTTATAACCTCCTGAGGTAGATGACGTTGGGATCAAATGTAAACATAGCTTCCTGGCTCTGCGCAAAGAAAGCAAGGATAAATCTAGTTCTGTTCTGTTAGTAAACAGATTACTCACACTTTGGATACAGCAACAGAGCTTTAGAAGTTTCTGAAATGTCTGCTGAGTAAGAATTACCTGAGTAAACTGCCAGTAAAGCTTCATTCTCTTGGCTTTGGCATAACTGCATTCAATGAGCCTGGGCCTGCTGTTCACATCCACCAGGCATCTGTTGTCATCATCGTCGATCGTGGGACTCAGAACACCCACATGGAGCTGCTGATTGCTTGTGTAATAAACATTCTGCAACAGGAAGCACAAACAAGATTTGTGGTCTCTAGACAGAAGCAGCACTTTTACCAATAAGCTAACGGCAAAGATAAATATGCTGAATAGCAGTAGGCTGACCCCATAGTGGCTTTTAAATCATCTCCTTTCATGCAGGAGGCAACACAACATTTTAAAAGTTGTTCTAAATTAACAATTAACTGTTACCAACAAGTAAATGTCAGTTAAGCGCTTAACAGGAAATATGCAAACAAAACTGATTGTTGTCTCATCATGTGCCTTTTCACTTCTGTTTCCTATGGTCAGGCACAGTGGGTCCTCAAAAAGCCAGATGTACACCCTCTAGCAGGACGTGGGGGTAGTCTGAGTATTGCCATCAGCCGGCTGAGGCTATTTCATCTGAGGCTAACACCTAACTGGAGAGGTGAGAAAGTGAACAGCAGCACAGCAGTTCAGCAGGAAGGATCTCAATCTTTTATACGACAGACAGAAAGATAAATTAAGGTTTTCTACAAACAAATTTGAGGCAGCTAATCGGAATCCAGTATATACAATAAAAAGGTATTAGCAGTTCAATAAAAAGGTATTAGCAGTTGGTGACAGATACACGTCTGGGGAGAGAACAGGATGGCCATGTTTCAGGCTATTTGTTCGCATTTTATTTTGTGTATGTCAATACACACAGACGCAAGAGACTGGAAAAGGGACCAGACACTGGCTGCGCTGGATTTGTAGCAAAGGAGTACTCTCAGTGATTACACTTATGACAGAAGGCATGAGACTATTGTATTACACAAATTCTTTCCACTCTGAGTACAAACACGTAAGTGGGAGGTTTCTCTAGAAGAAAGAAAAAGAAGGGGAAGGAAGGTGAGCTTGCCAGAGTCAATAATGTGTCCTCTTGAAGATAACAGGTTACATGTAAGCCCAGAAAGGTAAGACAGGACTATGCCGACTGTCTGTTTGCTAATCACAAATAGAATTTATTTTGCTAAAATCAGACCTTTTTTTTGAGAGGACCATGAGAAAGATGAAATATCAACATCATGCTTTGGGAGTCTTATCTGGTAAGGGTAGGTGTAAAGCTTTGACAGCTCCAGTGGTATCAGAGTTGCACCAGACAAGAGCTGTACAGAAGCCCCAAATTAACGTCCCCATCACCTTACTGTATCCATTCTGTGTGTCTGGAACAAAAGGGGAGCTGGAAATTATGCTGTGTGTATTTGGGAATCCTTTCTGTTCCTAGAGGTTGATAGTACTATCTCCTGGTATCTGTTCCTTGGTGATGTTATAGCTTGTTTTATATGTGCGTATTCTTATTTGTGAAAACTCCAATAAAATATTAATTGCAAATAGGAGGGAAAGCAGAGAAAGAGAACAAACCAAGACTGAGGAGAGATTTGGGAGCTTCATGTAAAAAAGCCAACTTTGAATGCTAAAATCAGTCAATGCAGAGATTAAATACAGATCAAAAGAAATGGTGGTATTTCTGTGCAAGACAACGTCCTCTCTGACCCTCCTGGAACACATCCAGGGCAGATCCACAGCAGATGTAAACCGACATAGTTGCATAAAAGTTTATGAAGTTGCCATTAATGGTTTATACTAATCAAAGGTTTGACCCCCTTCAACGATTTCATTTTTTTCACCCCACAGAAACGATAACAGAAATCTGAGCTGGCTGAATTAAGGTTTTAAGAGGTTTTAAGAGTCTGAATAGAGAAAAGTTGAATAGTTCAGTCATGCCTTACAGGAGAAGAGAAGGGTAAATCAAAGGACCCAGCAGAGCACATTTCCTAAATGGCTGGTTATTACTGACTGAAGTAAACTCTAAGAACTGTGGAAAGACTAACACGACCCCATCCCAATGGACTCCAAGTTAGATAATTAACATTCCTGCAAACAAAACTGATGCTTCAGAATACCAATAAACATTTAGAATGCACTTTGTACACAGACCAACAGCAACTATTTTAGATGTATTTAAGATCTTTCCAGATGCCTTTTGTGGAGAGAGACTGAGGTAGTGACAGAGCAAGGCAATAAGATCAAGATGACCTTTAAAGGGGATTGTTAGGATACATTGACTCTACAGATGAACGTTTTGTTGCAGCTTGTTTGCTTCGTACCTAAAATTACTACTAGAAAAATGAGAGCGAAATTATCAGTTATTTGCATTTTTTACTAATATGAAGTGATTTGTTACTTCCATTTTTTCAGCACGTTGTCACCACGGAAAACACCTTAGAAGAAAATCAAGGAGGGGTTTGCATTTTTTTGTTAAAGATACACATCAGTCACTGAAAACAAATGAGCAGGCTTGGCTGGAACTGAGAAGAGCACACTCTAGCACAGGGTTGCTTGTGCAAAAAAAGTGGTGTACCTGCAAACCCTCAGGGCTGAGTTGTTTTTATTAGCTCAGTCTCCTCAGCCTTTCACAGAGTGGCCTGAAGCCTCTAGGTAATCTTTTCATCTTCCTGGATAAAGCAATCCCAATTCATACCGCAACTCCACCAGCTTTTTTTTTTTTTTAATGTCAAATCAGCAATAGTTCAGCTGAGCATCTTTCTGGGCAGAAGCAGAACGATGGCTCTGGCTGGGGGAATTACCCAGTTCTGTTTGTTGGCAAAACTGTGCAGAAATAGAACAATCAAATGCAATTATGCTTAATAGAGATAATTAGCAGGTTGTTGCTTATCTTTAATGAGCTCGCCCTGCCTGATAATATCACTTCATTTTTCATTGTGGACCAGTTTAGCAAAAGGGGTGTGAAATCCTGTATGCTCACCTAGTATTGGGAAAGACACCTTTCAGCTCTTAAGCGCATGTAAAAATAAGTTCAAACTGAAACAGACTGTGGTACGGTTGCAGTTAGTCCTTCTAATTAGGCTCTTTCAGGAAGGTGCTTTGCTTATCCAGTAATGTGGATGTTATTTAATTATTCTCAATATTAATTATAATAAATATTATAGTATCTTATCCAATAATACCATATCTTATTCCAGAATTGAAAACATTCCACAACCTGATGAATTTAACTATGGTGTTTTCCTAATGGAGGTATCACATCAAAAGCACAGACCCTCTACTTGAGCAACATGCTAGCGAACAGCGAGGTAACGGTTTGTGTTTCACTTGGTCAGAAAAGTTTTCTTAAAACGCAGACAGTCCCTGGCTCCTTTCCCCCAACCCCAGAATGAATTTTTTTTTTCAGTTTGGTTGTTTGGGTTTTTTTTTTTTTTAGTTTAAAGATGGTACACAAATTGCCTTTCTGGAATGGGCAGTAGGAGATTAACCAGCTGAGTTACATGAACTGAATTACCATCTCATAATGTACTTGTTAGGTATGCACATACATGACTTTTTACTGATCATATTTTAAATTGACCTGCAGGTAAAATACGATCTTGCAGATTGAAACCACACTCATGTTTTATCATCTTACGTGTTGCCCTATGAAAACTAGTTTGTATTTGTGATTTAAATAAGTTGTTAATGAGATAAGATAAATGCCCACAGCAGTGCTTCTTCAAGAGGATGCTTTTAACAAGCATCAACAAGTACGCTAGCTGTTTTGCACTCCATTTCAGCACAAAATGGACAACTGAGACACTTTTGTTAAAAACACTTCAGAAGATACAGGCAAAACACACTTTACCAGTACATTTGTTCCTATGATATTGCAACATCACCATCAAGTAACACAACAGGATAGAAATCTTGCAGTAATTTAGGAAAGTTATTTTTGAACAATCACTCTAGTACTTTCTTGGAAGTCCAAATGACTGAATATCGAATGTGGACTATTAAGTCATTAGGGTAACTTTGAAAATTTTACTGAGAACTTGGACCTTTCGTTTCTGTTACAACAGCAGATGTCACAGCAGTCCTTCTTCAAGGGACTGGAGATTCAACAGCCAAACATTTGCTTAGTTCCACTGAAGTCAAGACACTTGCTCGATGTTGATTTGCAGCCTTCATTCAAAGTTCCTTTGCACTTCCATTGAAGATGCACCCTTAGCAAAACACAACCACACGTTTTCACATCACCATCACATACATAGTCCCTGAGGAACTACTGAATTTCCACCGGAAAAATACTGCCTGGGTGTTGGTACCAAAGCACATCATTAAGGAAACCCAGCTCCCATATTCTGTAACAAAATAAGCCTCCTTGTGTTTCATGAGTCTGTTCTAGCCCACAGCACTTTACCATTTATTTCTTTCACTATAAGAGTATTGATGCACAACGATGTCTCCTGGGCAACTGGAAGGGTGCACCTTTGTTCAGGAAATCAGTTAGGTTCGACAAAAGGCACTTATCTTCACAAAAAGTGAAACTACAAGGATTCAGCATTGCTGTCAGTTAGAAACTCTGTAACAAAGTATGCAGGATTTGTGATCTGCGAAGTGTCAGAGTCAACATGGGGCCTGAGCCTTAGGCACTGCCACATCTCCTTCAGCCACACTCCCACCAGGTGCTTTTCAAGGGTGGATGAGCGCGTTCACACACGCTGACAGGCTGGCTCCGAAGGCTGCCACTTGCTGCCTGCTTTCCCTGACCTTACTCCAGGTCCAGCTGCGTTCAGTGTCCTCACGAAACTTCCTCCAGAAGCCTGCGGCTCACAGCAGATTAAAGTGATGCCAAAAGAAGTTGTCCAAAACAAAACTTGGTGTTATTAATCTAATGATTTGCAGCAAGCAAATGATTAAAGTAACAAAAGCTTCATACCTGGGTCTGAAGAAAAGCCTATCAGTTCCCTTCAAAGCTTGACATAGTTCTCTGCCACAAGGCTTCTGTTTCAGTCTCTCTTGTGTTCTCAAAGAACAGCCTCATAACTCATCACCTTCATAACTAATCTTCCTCTGGACAGGAAAAGGTGAGCTTTTTGGTGAATGGTTTCCAATTTTTTGCAGAGCTGCTGAGAACCTGGCCTGCAAATCTCACTGTGCCTATAAAACTGCATCTTCCAACTAAAGGACTGATTATTCTGTAGCTTTCTTGAATTTGTTTTCCTAGAGGTGTCCTTTCTAAGGCCAGTGCTTCATTTCCCATTTGCTCTGCCTAATAATCTGATTATTCACATTAAGACAAAATATAAGACACGGGAAATGACATTGGTATTGCATTAATAAAACTAGAAAAATGGTTCACAAAATCTTTGTAAGGCGAAAGAGTGAGATTTAGTAACGGCACAGTTGTTATATTTTCTAAACAATTTTTTTAACAAAATTTATTTGGCCTAAAAAGACAGATAAAAGTGAAAACACAAATGAGTGGGAGTTGAGCGCTTCATAACGACTAGGAAATATTAGAGAAAATTTGGTGTCCTAAGTATTTTCCCCACCTGCATTTCAGCTGAACTAATTTGCTGTATGTTTTTTTTTCTATTTAATATTCTAAGCCTAAGCTTGCGTATCAGGAAAACTTACAATACAATATTGCGATAAAACCAAAAGTTGTATATAGTACTACTACTCAGGTCAACTCCAGAATAAAGCGGTAGCAGCTTCACCCTTTATTTGCCATTGGACCAAGCAGATACTTCTTTCCTGGTGTTAGAGATCATCTGACAAGATTTGGTACCTTTGTTTACACGGGGGGAATGATGCTAAGCACAGTTCACAAAATCCCGTTAGTACTTCAGTTCCCTCACGATGGCAGTGAGCTCAGCCCAGCCGTCTGGAGCAGACCCAGAGCTTGGGACGGACATCTCTGGAACACCTCAGCCAAGGCAGTCAGGGCCGGGCAAACTGAAAGGTGTCGCTGGTCTTTCTAGAGAATTACCAACTCGATTGCCATGGCAGGTTTCCTGGAGGGCTAGAACGATAATTTTGGTGGGATACTCACATCTCATGTGCTGCGTTGCGGTGGTGCAGCACAGAACACATCCTAAATCTGCCATGAGAGCAATGAAGGCCCAGGTAATCCAGACAGCTTTTTTTCCCAGGGAAAATATTTCGAACAACTACATGAAATAAAATCTGCACCAAAAAAAAGTGACGCTGTAGAGTACAAGGGAAGGTAAACGAGCTCTGCTTACTTGGACACAAATACATGCCTTTGTCCTCACAATGATGTGATGGAGTTTCTGTTCATGAGAGGTTTGCCCTAAAAGGTCAAATTGTGATTCCCATAGCAATTAACACTGAAATTCCACTGACTTTAAGTGCAATGAGATTTTTTGGCTCCAAGTTTATTATTAAACTTTGAAAAGCCACCAGAATTGATAAAGGCTTTGGAGCTCAAGTGGGTTGCCAGTTGTGGTAAATTATTCATAGGAGCTGGTTTATCCTGTAGCGAAAAGTTACAGTAAGATGTTCAACTTAACACAAGATGATTATCTGAAGGATAAATTGCCAACTCCCCACTGGAAGTTTAAAGCAATATACACCAATTTTCAGGCTGAAAGCCATTTGTAATCCTTATGGCAATGTTCCCAGATGAAATCACGCTGGAGACTAGTACATGACTCTGCATTTATAATGAGCAAACTTAATGCTCAGCACCAGCAGTATTTATTTGCTACCCTGCTTTTGGCATAATAACTATGAGGGATAAGAAACCTGATTCACCACTACTTTATTCCATCTTTGAACCGTATTTTTCTTCAAATTAATCCATGAAGTCACTTATTGTCAGGAGTAATATATTAACATATTAGGTCCCAAATCTCACAGCAGACTCATACTTGACTACAACTCCAGCTAAAGAGCACAGTCTGGTGGATTCCAGTAAATCCAGACTTCGCTAACATTGCTCTTGGCTATTTATATTGTTCCTGACTTTTATTCCAGCATTTCTTGTTACATAAACACATCTGAACGAAAGAACTTCCAACCCTGATAAGAAAACTCTTGACAGAATCCAAGTTCATTATGAGTAACACAAATACATCACTAAGATAAAAATCAAGTGTTTTTCCATTTCCTATGCATGGAGGCAGTGACAGGAGAGAGAGAGAGAGGGGCTGTTGTCCTGTAGCCACAATCAACAGCATCGCTGCATCTTACGCTGTTCTAAAAAACTTACTCCTGAAGAAGTACAAGCATAAGACGACAGGCTGAGAATTACAGAAAGTTACCCCTATGCCACAGGTCAACCCTTACAAGATTCATGTTATTCTTCTGAGGCAGGTTCTCAGCTGGTGCAACCTGGTGATATAACTTTAAAACAATTATAACCATATCCATGTTGAGGATCTATTCACTATGAAACTTGTCTTACTGATGAGCTGAGCAACAGCTAGCGTACCGAGCGTAGCAACATCATAATTTAGACTTAAATTGTAAAGTGTATAAGAAGGAAACTACTCACTATTTCACTTCAGTGTTTAGATTTGTATCTACTGAATTAACCCACCAGCATACTGATGATCTGACCGACTTGCTCTTCTTCATGCCCGTGCACTAATTAACTTCTGAACTCTAAAGCAACAATATTTGATAGCAATAAAGCCAAGGTGCTCAGAAACTTTAAATAATATAGTGTGATGCTATAAACACAGGCTTAAAGACACAAAAATGTTATCGTATTATTTTAATAGAAAACAGAGAGGAACTCAATGGCAAACTTTTTAATTTAAATTCATGAACCTATATTGCAGTGGAATACCCAATTCTGCTGTTGCCTACTTTGGTATTCTGCTTTGGTTTTATTTAAAACAAGCAAAGAAAAATCCTCTTACTTAAGCTTCACTTTTTAAATTGAATAGAACTGTCAATCGTTGTTTTTACATATGCTTTCAGTACCTAATTCCATAGTTTTCCTAATGCTGGTAACTACAGAATTACCAAGACCTGGATAAATTAAAATTTTACTTGGTTCACTTCCTAAAGGTTCTCTTGGTTCTGCTCTTATCTCTGCACAAGATCTCTCCAACTCTTCCAAGGCAAAAAAATAAAAGGGAGTAAAAAAATAAAAATCAGAACCATTCTGGCAGAGACAACTGTCCTTTTTTTTAAAAAGCATGCTGTCTTATGGCTCCTGTGACTTTGCCTATCTGAATTTTCCTTTTCCCTCTCCCACAAATCCCTCTTTACCCTTCATGGTTTTCTTTGTGGATTCCTACAGAACCCCACGTCTGTCTGTCTTACCCTGTTTTCTTCTCCTTCAACACATACCCACCTGCAAACTCAGCTACTGTCCCCATATGCTGATGCACTGGTCCATCCTTTACACCAGAGTTGACTCCTTCTGGCCAAATTAAAATCTGAGCTAGTTCATTGCCAGCTGTGTATAAGCTTTTGGTAGCTCAGCATCAACCGGCTTAACAGCAGATTTTTACCTTTTCACAGCTAGAGTCAAGTGCTTCAGGTTACTGTGGGCACAGTCACATCCAGGTAATCATGCATTTCTATAACGCACATCTCCATCTCAAACCTCTTCCAAAGTCATCAAATCTTGTTACACAGTCTTTTTTTTTCTGTGCAAAATTTCTAAAATACAGCTTTTCAACTCAAAGTTGACCCTTGCTGCCTTCCTCACTGATGTCAACACTCATGCCCTCTTCAAATCCATCCTGAATGCTTCTGAAAATCTGGTTTTCAGGCTGCCTTTCAGGAAGGCAATATCCTCACACTTGTTCTGTTTTCCATGCTGCATAAACTGCTTGTCTTCATTTTCAAAGCCCTTCTCAGCCCCTCCTCTTTTCACTTATCAGCCTAGCCAGTATAAATAGGTTATCTTCCAGCTCCTAATTACATCACGATGCTAATCTTCATTGGTCACATTTTACAAGCAAATATTCCTGGAAGCTAGGAGAAGTACAGCCGGCATCTACCAAGGAACTTATCTTCCTCTGCACATTCCACAGAATTCCACTGCCACAATCTCCTGTTCACAATATTCTCTTTGTAGAATTTAGCTCTTCAAGTAAAGGGCATACTTTTTATTATGAGGCTGTAGAGCACTTAATATAATAGATTTCTGGGCCATTACTGGGATGCCTATAGCTACAATAATAAGCCTAACGATAAAATAATGTAGTGCCAGGGATGAGTCAGGTAGCTTACCACTTCTCAGAAAAAATGTATGTGTTTTTCCTAGTGGTATAACCTTCTGAATGTTTGTTAAAATAAATTCTGTTATTTCTACTATTATTACCATTTTCTACACTGAATTTGATAAAATTTTGTGTCTGCAACAAATAAGTCAAGTCAGGCAAATTACAAGCAAGTGCCACACCTTCTTAATTAAGACACTCTACTAACATCTTGATCTCGAGGGTTTGGGGGTTCTTTTTGGGTTTGGGGTTTTTTTGGTTTGTTTTTTTTTGTTTGTTTGTTTGTTTGTTTTTTTAAATCCAGTCCGGTCATCTTTAATCCTGTATGGTAGTGAGCATCACTATGGACACAGAGGTCCTTAATTCCTCTTGGCTTCCACAAGTGCTGTGCACTTCTGGCATTTTGTGAAGGAAACAAAGTAAGGTAGTTACATGCACAACTTTGAGAAGAATTCCCAGCTCCTTAAAGATATTACTTAGTCCCTATGCCTACTGCCTCTCCTGGCTCCACTGAAAGCAAACACAACCTGTTTCTAATTTTAGATGAGCCAAATCTCACCCATTCTTCTTAGGATCATGCATACATTTGATTTAAGGTTTCCAGAGGTACCACATTGACACCAACATATGCAAAGTACTGGAAAAATTGTCTAAAATCTGGTGCTGAAGACAATAAAATATGGACATTAAAAGTGAGGCATTATGTACAGAAAGGGAAAACAAAAAGGCAGCACATTTCAACCTAAGGTGGTTAGTGAAACTCTGATTATCTTTTGTTTGTTTGTTTAGGCTACCAGCAGGGACATACTTATTTTTCCCAGCAAAACAAAACACCCACAAGAGTTCATCAGTCAAACTTAGGTTTATAAAGCAACCTTCTTCAAGCATCTTTGAGAGAAGAACAAACCGAAATGCAAACCCAACTGCTCTTAATGTCTTAAAAAGTTTCAGCAAACATAGTGGTTTTGTAGTTCTGCTTCTACACCATGCAAAGGAGTAAATCCCATAGCAAGAAGAATGGGGCTTGATTCATTCACAGCAAACCTAAAATGAGTCTGACGTAATTCCACTGAAATCAGATGAACTGTCAGGATCCAAGAGAGTCTTTCCCCCTCTTCCTTTGCATGTGATAAAGTTTACAGATGATATATAACAAGAAGCATCAATACACTGGCCTAAATGAAAACATATGCTGATTTGACTCTACAAAGGCTGCAGTCAGAACACAAGTGGAACATCTTGACGAGACTGAGGTGAAGCTGGAAGCTAGAGATCCTGTAGGACTCACTGAACGTAAAACAGTGAAAGGTGCTTCATACTGAGATTTTTAAAATCCCCCCAGGTTTTATGGGAAGGTGGGCTACCTGCTGTTTGATTTAGTCTAGGCTACCAGAGTAGCTGAAGCCAAGCTATAAAAAACCCAGTTAGAGTCTTAAATTACAATGGACTAAACACGCTGAAATTAATGTGCAAATTAAAGTTGAAGTAATAGCCTAGGAAATCCCACAGTCTGTCATGACTCTCTGGCACCAGTGACAAAAGGGAAGCTCTGAAGGTTTCACCTAGTCCTATTAGCAGTGTTTCCCGCAGCAGCAGTTTTAACCTCCCACTTGACTTCCTAACCTCTCAGTGCTTGGTGTTAAATAATTATACTGTAAAAGTCTTATTATGCGTATTATTAAACTCGTGAATTAGTTAGGAACGCAATGTGGCAATCCATGAGATGAGCAGCACTAGCTATCTGGAGTACAGTGACTAGTTACAAAAACCTCTGCAGTGCAGCAGAGGACCTCAAAATAAACACCAAAACAAGGAAAAGAATTCTACTTTGTTTAAAGACAGAAGTGCAAGAGAAACTCGGCACAGATGTACAACACTCGCCTAGGCAATTTTCTTCAGGTTTTCATCTCACGTGGCTTCGGGAATTGTAGTACAGCTGAGATTGTGACATACTGCCGTCTAAGAACTCCATCTCGAAGGCTTTCTACTTGGAGGTATATTGTGCATTTCCATATACAGAACGCTTAGTGTCGCAATTTCAGTGCTAAGCAGTTCTCTTACCAAGCTCTGCCACTTGAGCTACTCAGTGAATGTTTCTGTAGTCCTTTCCCAGGTTAGAATTAGTTATTTTCCAGAGTAAAACCCAGACACTATTAAAGTTTGCAGAGGTTTTGCCTCAGGTTTTCATGTCGTATACAGTCTATAATTACAGAACAGGCAAATACTATATATGGCCAACTTTCATGCTCAGTAGCATTATTTTATTAAACTACTCTGTAACAAATGAAATCTCTGCCAGGTTTAGTAGCCATACATTTAGTATTTGAAAGAACCAGTGGCACTTTATGATAATATGAATAAATTTTCAGACATCTGATGTCTATGCTGTGATTTCCTTTTCTTTAAATGACTTATGTGACTTAACAGCCAACTTCGCAACAGTGTATTAATGGAGGATGAGTTAGTTAGAATGCTGATGATGCAGACATGACTGATTGATAGCCACCAAAGAAAACAAAGAGCAGGGAGCACCTCTACCATTTTTTGTTGGCCATTTCTGTCATCGATAGTTGAGCTTTTCTCTTTCTATAAAAGGTCAAAGTGTCACTTACATTTCACTTTACGTTTCTGCTAATTGCTTTAGTAGATGAGGGACTTTGGTGTGGTTATTGAGTGGATAAGGGTGAAAGGTGCAGACTGGTGCACCTCTCAGTCCTGTGGAGAACAAAGGGAAGTTACTCAGTGTTCCCACCCTGGCCCGTTCGGTAGTATTTCCCCTCTTAAACCAAGTTAAGCCCACTGAGCTGAGGAAAAGAATTTCTGATATTTTAAATGGACAGCATCAAAATCAAAGCAAATCCTTAAATACAATAGCCTACAAAAAGTAAAATCATTTTTTCTTAGCTGTAGAGGATGTATTTCAAGTGACAAAGTCTATCACTTCAACAGATTTGTTTCAATCTTTACTGTTGGTCTCTCTGTAGAGACTGTCGGAAGCTCATGAAATTTTATCCAACCCAATTGTATCCTAAAACAAAATTTCTTTCCTGAAACGTTTTTAGGCTTTCCAAGGCAAGTGGAGAAATATATGTACCTTAATAGAAATGGCACTTTTCCTGCCCACCAAATGTCTTGAAGTAGTGGCTGCACTGTTTGCAGGGCGACAGCAAATGACACTCAGAGAAAAAAGTCAGCATCTAGAATTTAAATGAGGAGTCTGTATATTATGACCTCATGCAAAAACTGCAGCTTCGATCCTGCCTGTGTTCATGAATAAATTGCAAAGTTCACAAAGCTCTACAAAGAAAATCAAACCGTGTCTCAGGCTGGAATACTGTGCTCGCATCCCAGAGATTCCTCCTTTCTTCTGCTCTTCTGGTCCCCAAGAAAAGGGCAAAGAAAAGTATCACCTGATACATTTTCATCACTGAATGTACTTTTAGTGCTAATGACATTTTTAAAAGGAAAGATGGAAATGAGGAGGGACATTAGAAGTAACCATACACAAAGATTTTTTACCATGAACACTTCAGTCTTAAAAAGACTGTCTAGACTAGCAACAAATAAGTAAAGCTGTTTAAAAAGCAGAAAATTGCTTTCATGTCAAGCAGGACATTAATGCCAATTCAACTGTCCTAGCTGCGTGGGAAGTCTTACTGTGCTTGACCGAGTGAGCTTCATTTCATCTATGACAAAGAACACTGACAACTTTGTATTGTGCCCCTTGCACAAGTCAGGCTGTAAACCCTGGCAAGAAATGAAACAGTAAATACTGTGATATGCAAAGGCACATTGCTTAATTGTGCAAATAGTATGGTACCTCCCCCCCGTTTTCATTCATTAGGGCTTGATTTCTGGGGCCTTCCATCATAGTGTGAAGGCTCACATATACACTTAGGCCTTACAGGTACCCACAGGCCAAGTAGAAGAGACTCAGCTTTTCTGAGTAACAGCTCATCAGGTGGATGAGGCAGCAAAGTAAAACCAGCAATTCTAAAACCAGGTTGTTTAAATGACCTTCAAGTACAACAGTGAATAGCTAAAATAGCTATGCTAAGCTGCGCGCTGCCGAGGTATCACTAGGCTGTGAGGCTAAGCTGCTTTCATCATGAAAGGCAGATTATGTCACAGATTTTCCCCTGCATTTTCTGCCTGTCTTAGAAGCCTTTATTTTATTATCTGAAGTAGATTATCCTATAAAGTATCTGCAGGACACAGACCTAAAGAAATAAAGCCTTCTGCCTTACTGTTTAGAATTAATACAAAAACTAGGCACATCAGTCACTCGTAAGTCACTGAATATTTGCAACATGAATAAAAAACTTCTTTCAGGGCTCTTAAGTAAAATCATTTTACAACATCCTTTTGATTCTTCTAAAACAACAACAGTTGCTGATGTTAGCGGCCTCCTAATTTGTGTATGAATAAAAAGACTAAGAAGGATTACTACATTGTACAATAAACTACTTAAGTGTTTTGTACTATTTTGCACAGCTGATTCTCCCCAAAGCGCAAATCTGGGTCCCCACATGGGCCAGATCCTCCCTAGGAGCGCAGGGGTGGCAGTACCCCAATGGAGCAGGTGACCGCAGATCGTGGGGTCTGCAGTCTCCTGCTGTGGGTTTTGGAAACCTTACCATTCTGTGGTAGACACCTGCTGGCCTCACGCTGCTTCAAGGTAAAGGGAGATTTCTCCTACACTGAACCTCTGCGTACAACAAGACTACTACATGGGAAAACCTACTTCACTGAGCAGGTTTCTCTGCATTGTACATATTATGTTGGTCTGTGACATAAAGTGTAGCAAAACCACAAAAGAGCATTTGCAGAGCTAAATTTAACTCAAAGCCACATTAATTATACTTAGCTTTTCCCGCAAACAACACCAGACTGGAGTAAAACGTTGGATTTTCAGTCAACAAATGCTGTTCCAGATCCTTCCTTGGTACGCATCTGGAAGACAGAACTACAGCTAACTGCAAGCTATTTCCTTCGGCATGGTCCTTTCCAGAAGCACTGTTGTTATCCTGATAACCAGAATCACAGGAGAGCAGTCTGTCAAGAGAATCTCTAGTACAACTCACTCTGTGACTTCTACTTGTCAGACTCAGAGTAGGAAAGAAACCTGAAGAGTTAAAAATTTCGCTACCAACTTCTTGGAAATTCCAGATGAAATCTCATGGTCTGCTTCAAGCTAACAGAGCCCTTTCCTTGTGAACCAAACCGCATCGGCCCTAAAAGCAGGTACCAGAAAATTTTATTCCTGCAACACTCAAAGAACAACTTGGGAGATGAATGAATGGGAAAGCTGAGGTGACAGGCTACATCCTCATCTGAGACACTGAATTAGACTAATGTGCCTGATCCCGATATGGTGTCAAGCGCAATCTGACCTGTTCAGATCTGACTGTAGAGATTTATTACATTTTTCTGCTTGTAGTCATTGAAGGGAAGAAAAATGTTTTGAAGACAGGGCAGAAAAACAATCTGAGTCCATGTGGACCCATCTGTTTTCACATCAGAGAAGTGAATGCAAGGTGTTCACATCACTGATCCAGCTTTCCAGCTTTAAGTTTACAAACCTAGATAGAAAGTTCTTCCATTTCGTAAGATTTGAACTTCATGCATGCACAACTGCTCCTAAGCACGCCTTTTCATATACGTTAATGTGCAGGCACATTATAACAAAGGAAACCTTTTTATCACAACCTACTACACTAATGCAGTGGTATTTAATAATTTCTATTTGAACAATGGGAGATTTCCTCATTTGAACACATCTGAGGACAAATGAAAAATTTAAGGATTTGGTTATGTGTTAATATAAAATAGAGGAGTTGACTAAAACCCAAAATCGAGATGAAATTCACAGCTCTGACTTACCATCATTGGCATGATCTCCTCCTTACATCCCGAGTTCTGTCCCTACCCTTTGGTGACAGACCTCCATTCTAAATGCAAAGCAGCATGATCTATAGAAATTCCAGGTTTAATGTGGTAACCTGTCTCTGTTGTCTCCAGTTTTCTATTTAAACTTCATGTTATTTTAACAAAACTTGTGAGTTCATAAGCGGTACTGCTATTTTTTCCTTCCAAAATTGATGCCATTAGTGCATCAGTCAATGTAAACGTCACAGTGTTAAGGCTAATTTCAGAGTTCGAAAGCACTAAAAATAAACGCTGAATGGAATATGGATGCTGAATAAATCACTACATCTTTAACGTAGCAAGAGCAACAAAGCTCCAATGTTCGCAACCAGTGCAGTTCCCTGATAAACAAATACAAAGTTAATATTGTAGTAACATCTGAATGACTTAAATGCATTCATCAGCTTTTTCACTTGATTGCCCTAAGCCTTTATCTGAGCAGATAGGCTTGGCATAGCAGAGCTATCCCTGTTGAATTTGTTTAATCACACTTTAAAGAAAGAAGAAAAAAAAAGAAAACAAAATCCAAACCAAAAACAAACAGGAAGGCAAATAATTAAAGAAATTTTTAAGCAACTTTTTTTAAAGCTATAAGGTTCTTTATGTTACAAAAATTACCAGTTTCTTTAAAGGCGTATCATTGTTCTTCTACTGTAACATTTGGTGTCATTTCTGTACATTCTAAATTGAATCAAAATTCGAAGTACTAGCTGCAATTGCCATTTAGTTGACACGTTGGTAGATTTAAGAGCAGAAGAGGACCATTAGGTTTTTTTACTTTGATCTTCCATATGCCACGGGCTATATACTTCCACCTGCTTACCTCTAAGTCCAATAACTTGTACTGCATTAAATTACAGTTTCCAGAATTGTGTCAGCTTTGATGACTTCAGTTGTTACTGTCACTGCTTCTTGTGACAGCTATTCATCTACTCTCACATGTATATACACTTTATTCCTAATTTGCATCCAACTGGCTTTAATTTCTACCCATTCATTCTTGGGTAGAAATGGCAAATTAAAGTCTCTAGCATCCCGTATTTTCTTTTGGGAAAAATACCTCTACTCTGTAAATATAACCAGGTTTAGATTGAATCAACTCTTGCTAAGAGCTGGTTTGATTGCTGATTTCAAATACATTATCTGACAAACATAGCTCTTTTCTTTGCTTATAAATCAATGCATTTTTTTTTCAGAGTTACTCATAAATATTCAATCAAGATTTTATATGAACAAATAATTTCTGATATTTTCTCTACTTCCTGATTGGACAAATGATGGTTAATGAACAAGAGTTAAAAAAAATCCCTTGTTCAGAGAAAACACACTGTGGATACAATCATTCCATAAACATCTCTGCAAATAACCCTACTCTGCAAGTGGTGAACAATAGAAGAGAGAAACTAAGCTGAAACTGAATTGCTGATCAGAATGTGAATGAATGCTGTGAAAGTAATATGGCTCACGTAATTACAGAGGGAGTTAAATATGCTTTACTGGGGACTGAATTTGGTCCATGAATTCTAAATGAGCCAGTGGATGACTTCAATGAATGGAATGACATAATAAAATTATCAATAAAACTAAAGAAATTATAAAGTGAGTCTTCCATCTACTGTATTAACTACCTTCTTTAACAGTTAATCACATACTTTCAAGAATTTGAGAAACAAAAATCTGACCTTCAGAACTTCAACTCTGATGAAGTAACAAATGAGATGATAGTATAACACCAATCAAAAGAATGTTTAAATTGACAACCATCCGACAATTACTACAACGTCAATCTTCAAGTGCTATACATGTGTTCTAATAACTATGTTGGTTTTATGCTGAATTTATATTGTAAGTGACGATCGGTTTTAAAAACTGCTGATTGAAATGCCAATTTGCAATGAGAAGAGACACCTTTAAAATATGGATAACTCTAGTAATTGCTACATAATATGCAACTCTGATCTATTTCAAATTAATGCATTTACAAAATGTGAAATGCTCAAATAGTATTAGATTATGAGACACTGCAGGTACCCAACACGGCTGTTTTATTTCTCCAAAAGCATTAATTAAAAACATTTTCAATTTAGCAAAGGAAAGTCCTGTCCTCCTTTTTTGATTGTACTAGATATTTTTGAGATGAAAATCAACTGAACTATGGAAATTTTTACACCTATTCCACCTGGCAGAGAAAGACCGTTAATAGAAAATGGGAAGTTAATTTCAGTTTTAAAAAATATTTCAACTCAACACTAGATTAGCATATGGAATATCGGGGTACTGTGACTATGTGGCCTCAGAATAGCCACTTAATACATTTTCTTATAAGAAAAAAACCCAACATGGACACTTGTGAAGTACCACTGAAATTATTAAGATATAACCGAATAGGATGGAGCACACTTTTCACCAGTCGCATCATGTCCAAGGCCAGAGACAGCTACCGCTTTCACGTGTGGACAGGAGGTATGGCTTCTAGCAGTTCTCAACTGCTCTGCTGTTGACAACAACGCTCTAGTACAAGCAAGACCTAAGAGGAGCTATTCTGTCCGGACATCAAAAGCCACCTCTCGGTGGAGTAAAGCCGGCTCCACCCCAGGGAAGGCAGAGCGTACCTTTCCTACAACCTGCTAACAAAGCTGGGTGCTCTGCAGGACCCCGCCGGGTGCCAGCACCACGCAGCGTAGCACTGATGTGCTGTCCCAAGGCCATCACTTCTCTGTTGAAGAGATCACCAGGTGTTTACAGCCTTGGTGGTACAACACGGCTGATGGCCTCATGCCAGTGAACAGAGCTAGACGCCATATTCCTTTCTGAAGATATTTGGTCCCTCTGTGGTATCCCTTTATTGCTTTCAGAGAGCCTAGTACTCATGGTGAGGAAACAACACTCATCACTCCATACAAGTAGTGCTCATTTTCAAAGTGCTTGAGTGAGATTTCTGAGTGGGATAACTTCAGGCTCCAAGATCAGGGTATCAGCCAACCACTGCAAAGTCAGCAGTAGCTTCAAAGACATAACAGCCAGTATATTTTGGGGGTCTTAGCTCCAAAGCCCTTTGGCACCAGCTCACTGGGTGTATGTAATAGACTATTGTAAGCCTACACCCCTGAACTGAACCAAGTCTGAAAGGCAGCGTTATGTTTAATCGGCTTAGTGTTCAATGAGAAAAGCAGGGAATCTGAATCCAAAATCCAGTGCCAGGCTTATCATCTAGAAGCACAGCAATATTTCACCTCCACGTTTTCAAATATTTTGATGTTTTAACTTGTTGAGATCCTTTTGGCCAAAACTATCCATACCAAAAATTACATACTCTAACACAAGGAAAAAAAAGCCTGGAAATGTATGTGCATTTTTATTTCCCACATGGGATCAGTTTTGAACTACTGTAAAATATTCAAGCTAACAACTGTAATCTCTTCTAAATTAAAACACTACATGAGAGCTTGAAATGCTCTGATAATTTTAAATTATTAGGTACTGCACATGCTCACAACAGTTTGTTTCAGTGACATTTTCAATGCAGTTTTTTTACTACAGATATTTGGGCAAATTGCCTTAAAAACGTGAACTAGGGAGGAAGGTTCTTACAGTGACCATCACAAGCTGAGTAACCACAATTTGAATGCTATAAAATGCAAAGAAATCAAAAGAGGATGTTAACTTTAAATAGCCTGAAACCCAACTCCTTTGATATTCCACTTACCCTCTCCTCCTGCATCAGCCTCACCTATTTAATAAAATGCTGAACAGTTTCCAGTCAAACTACAGAGACAGCAGATGTAAGGCCCTCTCCTCCTTTACCAGTAACAGACATATCAACAGTGGACAAGATAACCAAGACAGACTATAGTGATGCCAAAGTAGGATTTAGTCATATAGAAAGGCAACAGAATTCCAGATGAAGAGGATAAGCCAAGGGCTGAGAGGCAAGTAAAAAAATAAAAGCAATGCAGAAAACATGCAAGGTAATGATAACATGATACACAAAACACAAAGTGGAAATACTTCATAAATTATTAAAAAAATTATGGGAAGAACCTTCTATAATGTACAGCAGTTTCAACTAACCAATTTTTCTTAAAACAAAACAAAACAAAACAAAAAACCCCAGCAAACTGAAAAAACCCCAGCTCTGTGAGCTGTATGATACAACCGAGAACAGAGGTGTTATTAATCCTGTTGTTTCTGTGCACGAGCATTCTTTGTGGTCCCCAGCGTACTTCCCTGTGCGCTCCACAAGTTTGCTTACTACTATTTTTTGCTGACGTGATGCATTATTCTTTTCTGCAGTAATGTGATGAAGCTAAGTTTATCAAGTCTAGGTAAATTACGTCAGAATTTTTGCCAGTTGAAGTTTCTATTATCTCTGGAAATTCTGCTTTACTAGGCAAAAGCTTTCTAACTGAATGTCTTTGATAGCACCTTCTGAGTACCCTTCTGACATTACTTGTGATCAGCATTTGCAGTCTTTCCTCCCATTAAAGGTCAACTTATGCTTCTGTAGCTTTTCAGCACGTCCTGTAATGTATGTAAAATTGCACCAGTATCTCTACTGTAAAATATTAAATCATACAACTATCTTACAAGAACCTTTATCCATTCTCCAGGATTAGCATTTCCATTTTATTTAGAAGAATGGATGATTGAACAGATAATGGCATGTTACAGACAACTGCTTTTATTCCTGTTGTATTTTGTGGTTTGGTTTTTCAAACACAGCAGTCATCTGTGACACTGGCCAAGTCACCTTTGACTCTTCTGCTGCATCTACCTGCATAAAACAAGCAGCCCTTTCTCAGTCAGGAAAATGTTTATTGATTAGCCACTACTAATTAAAAAAGACCTTTATTGCCTTAGAGCCTTCTTGGCTCTAAGTTTTCAAGTAATTCAAGTTCTTAATGTTCTTCCTTCTGGTCCTAAATATTCATAGCGCTCAAAAGAATTGAATTAATTTTTGAATTCTTGCTTTTTAACTGCAGGTCAGGTCCTGGACCCTGAATGTCAAGATTACTACTTTAGCCAGATCACTGACTTCAGCTTATAGTTCTATAGTAGTATTTTCCTTTTTCATTATTCACGCTCACCTTCAGCCGTGATCCTGTACACTAGGCAAGAATATAGATTTCAAAAGCATCTAAGGCATTTGTAAGTCTTTTAATCCTAGGCCATTCTATGGAAACAAAGAAAAAATTTCTTCAAAACAAAACCGTTTTTCTAAGAGTACATAAATGCTATAAGCTCCTAAACGAGAAAATCAATGTTTGGAAAAAAGTGATAGCTTTTCAACTATTTCATTTCACTATGGTTGGAGTTTCAGTTCCAAGTGATCAGTTCTTTCAATTCTCACAGGCATACACAATGTTTTTACACTACATAGTTTCAAACACAAAAACAAGTAAGCAGCAATATCCATTCAATTATTTCCAAATTGAGGGATGTAGAAGATACTTCCTCTGATCCAGAATAATGCAGTTCTACAGCTTTTTTTTCTTTGCTTTTGTTTTTAATCAGTGAAGCGGAACAGGCAAAAGACCTGTTCTATCCTAGGTCTGAAACCTGAAGGAAGACCTCTTGTGCTCATTCTTTTGAAATCAAGTGTCTTTAAACCCTGTGAACGGAGAATGACGTTCATGGTGTCTGATACTTCCGTAAAATGAAGAGACAGGTTCATCTCTGGTCCTACGATCGTAAAGACCTATGGTCAGTTGAAAAATAGTCTACAAATCACTCACTGCTTTATGCTCAGACAATGGACCAAGTGATCAGATACATACTTGTATTTTACAAGCTAATAATTAAACACCCCTGATCTTCACCTGTGAATGAACAACTCTCTTCAGTTTAAGAGAATCTCTCCTATCCGGCAATAGATACTGAATTTGAATGAGGTAAGCACTACAGAATACTGGGTAGCTGGTCATATTATCTGTGGCAACAGAAAGCCTCTTGAATCAAACCACAGCAAGTACAGAAATAATTTAGTCGTAGCAAATGGTTCAGTAAAAAATTTGTACCAAAACTAGAAATCAGATTAACAGACTCTCTCTGAAACTTTGCACTTAAGTAAGTAACGAGAATTTGGCCAGAAACAAACTTAATGGAAAAAGACTAAAAACCGCAATATAATATATATTACAGTCTTCATCCACAACACGTCCCCAAGAAGAAAGTGCTGTACCGCCTGTGCTAGGCCAAGGAAGGACTGCTTGGTTTTGGAAGCCTTTGAAACATCTCTCTAGCTCCCTGATGCACTTGCCAGATATTCTAAGGAGGCTGCAGCTCTGAAAAAGTGTTCGCTGGATTTAGCTTCTCAGGCTACATCAGAAAAACTCTTCTATTTTGAAAGGGACTGCAAAAAACTAACACCAGGTTTTGCTTCCATTGCAATCAAGGTCACAGTTTCTATTAACTTTACTATGATCAAAATCAGGATTTATGCACTGAAAGAAATTAACAGAAATATAAACAGCCTCAATAAACTACTCAGCAGGAATGTGATACGTAAGACATTAATTGCCATAGCAAGCAGGCCTTGCTTTAAAATAAAAATTAGAATTCATTAATGCTTATAACCATCCTTGCTAGGCAGTTTCACTAACTCTGTAACTTCATGTCCTGTTACTTGTACCTTTACTGAACTGAGCAACCTAGATTAAAAAAAATAGCTATTCTAGTTCCAGAAGCATTCACTGCAGCCCTTGTTCCCAGAAAGCATGTTGTATGTACAGAAAGTTAGTGTTAGGCCAGTGCTTAGATCATTCCACAAGACTTAGTGAAAAAGGCAAAGGAAACGACGAGCCTGACTCTGGGCTCTGTCAGCGGCAGGCTCTGGCAGGAGGCGAGGAGAAGCACCGACCCCTCTGCAGGGCTTGGTCTGCGGCGTCTGCAGAGAGAGGCTGCGAGGAGAAAGGCCGCAGCGCTGACAGAATCTCAGCAGCCCCACCACAAACCAGGCAGGGCTCAGCGCAGCACCCCGCACACTCTGAACTGCTCGCCAGCGCCAGGGACTGGTTGCTGTCTGCTCTCCTGTGAGAATCGGGCCGGCCAGCGAAGCTGCAACTCTCGATGCAGCCGCTTCACTTTGTATGAATGACGACGCACTCGCTGTGGCTGCACAGAGAGAGGAATGGCTACTCTCTCTACTGCACCCTGAGACTTTGCACTGCAAAGTATCTGGTCCAAGATGTAATTGAATGTTTTGTACAGGTCATTTTCTGTATAGCATTCTGCATGTGCCTGCATACATAAAATAATTATCATAAACCAGGTAATTGCTAAGTTTCGACCAATGCCTCAGCAGGTCCTTAGAAAGAAATGGTACTACGCAGAGCGGATGTCAGATCAGACTGTCTTATAGACAGACGTTGAATGCATCTAACGTTTACCTTGAAGACAAACATGAACATCAACCCTGAGTTTGCATGTGACTGACAGCTGTTGAAACAGCTGCTGTGCTTCTTTTTATTGCTTAAAAAAGACTCCCTGACAATATTTATTGTAGACATCTCATCATCGGGGCAGTGATTTTTCAGGTTTGAAGGGTCAATCATTGATCCACATCAGCAGGTTTTCTCCCGTTCTTCCTTATTCCCCGAGAACCACTGAAGGGGCTGCTGGGTGCGGGCCCTTCTGTTTAACTATTGCCTTGGGCACAGCCTCGGTTTGCAATGCTGATGTGTTTTACACACACGCTTAAGAACAGGGTCCTACTTCTAAATAACAAAAGACCTCTGGTTTTCTGAAATGTATATATTTCATAGTAGTTTCCTAGAACACTGTATTTTTGGCCTAAAATAATTACAATTTCGCTATAAGTTTAGTTTTCAGCTGTAGGAGAAAAAGAATACCTATTCATCCATAAGCCAGACTCAGGATCTGAGTCGTCACAGCTATACGCTGTTCTTGAGTTTCAGAAACTCCTTTACCTAAAACTTTACAGGACAGCAATATAGTGGCGCTCTGTTGGCAGCAGAATCAAGACTGTCAAGTAAAGCCGCTGCAATATTCAGTATTTGCATGATTTATTTTTTTTTAAAGCAAATTGAAAGGTGTCAAGGAAAGTCTAACCTGTAGTAAAGGACACAATCACACACTATCTATTCATTTCTCCTTACAAAATGGTATATAATGCTTCTTGGTCGGCATACTTCACACGCACAGAAAGCCACTCCTAAGGGGGCTACTCTTTCTTGCTTGCAGATTCCCTTCACACTCCAAGCTGGTTCTCCCAGCTTTCCTGGCATTGACGATTGTCCAATACAATGTGAATTTCATTAGACAGAGGAATCTAAAGAAAATTTTTAACATTGGAACAGACTTACTCAAATTAAGGCTCTATTAAAACTCGATTTTGAGATGTTTATATTTGTAATCTCTCAATAGCCTGAAGATCAAACTAACTTTGCTCTAGAGATGTCCAAATTATTCATTTAAAATAAACTGACAAATTTATTTTTCTTTTCTTTTTTTAAATTCTTTGCAAATCTATTTTAATTCTTTTGATAATTTTTTGCTGAACATCTCTGAATTGTTCCCTCTCCTAGTTTTTAGAAATTGGACTAATAACTATACGGTGGTTGTGATCAACCCTGTCCTTTTTTACTGGAGTATAAATGCCTTCAGTGATAGCTATTTTTACTCATATATGTTCTTGTTTACAAATTAACAAATATCTGTGTATGAACAACCACCATGGCAAGAACTTACTTTGAAGAAAAAGTAGTTTTTACGAAAATACAGATAAATAACATTTATAAAGCAGCAGTCGTGAATCATACAAAGAGTTTTTAGAACTTCATGGGAGTTCTTGTAACTGCTGTTTCCAGTACTTCACACGCTGTGCTTAGAATACAAGATAAAGCTTTCGGGTCAGAGTCTCACACAGTGTAAACTGGCATAGCTCTGCTTGTTGGCATCACATCCTCTCACAGCCTTCAGCTGAGATGCAATAATTCATACCACAGGGCTGTAGTCATCAGTTTCGGAGGGTCAGTTCTGCAATCTCTTGCAAGAATATGAAAGGATATGAATGGGTGTCTCTTCTCACCTCCATTTGTTTTCTAGTAATGCACCCAATCTAGTCTTCTGACCCTGGTCTTCAGCTTGAATTCCGCAAAATCTAACTGGTTTTTATTGACTTTCACGCCCCTGGATGAGCTTCATGGTTTAACTGTTTATAAATTGAGAAATATATGAGCCGGAAGCTATCGAACAAGGGAACACAGAACTGCCCATTATCCCCTCAATCACAAGCACCTTTCAAGGTAAATCCATACTTAAAATTGACCGATGGTACTTGTTTATCATACAATAGTTATAAAGTCTCTAACAATGTGGTGTTTCATTCTCAACAAAGAATCTTCCAAATTATCACTCAGGAGTAGTTTTCATGCAAGTGACAGACTGTCATCAGCCTGCCTTCAAGATTACGGGCCTGGCTGAACAGCAGTCTTCACCACCACCCAGAATTAAGAAGAGAACGCAATCAGGCCGGGGGCATGTACTTACTGCAGCTACGAGCAACCATCTCTTCCACTGAATATAGGGACACTGCTGGAAATGGACCTTTTAAAGCCTAAGAATATAACTGAACTGTAGTTTTCTCTTGTATTTCAAGAGTTTCTTGTACTTCAACAAGTTCAAGTATTAAAACAGTACTTCATTTTTTTCTGCATGAACCACTTAAAAAAAAAGAAAAACAGCAAAAACTGCACAACCTCACATAAACTTTATGTTTTGTACTGTTCTGCCAACACTATTCTTATCTCTTCCCTTCTTTCCTTTACATTTCTCTCCTCTAGCTTTCTGCCTTACTGCCAGTCCACCTCATCTCCCAATTTTCCCATTTCCCTCTATTTTCACCCTGAAAGGGTGCTGCTTCCTCACATCCCCAGCTGCCTCCAGTGTAGTCTCTTTGGCCAAGAACAACTGGTGGCTGTTGCGCTTTGCCTCTGAGCTGTTCTCATGCAATTAAAGCAACGTGATTTCTACCACCGCTGAACAGTGTAGTAGGAACCTATTTTAACGACTGTTGTTAACTGTTTTACCATGTTGCATCTACTATGTGAGCTATTTTAATAGTTGCAGAAGTCAGTTTTGTTCAGCTGTTCTAAGCAGCAGCAGCAGCACTGCACAGCTGAAGAGGCTCGATATGACAGGCTGAGACATACACGAAAAGCCCCTTCCAAACGGTTGACCGTCAGCACACCATAGGTACCAAAACCACCTTATGGCCTTCATGCACATCTAATAGCTGCCCAGTACCCATGGTGGCTATGAGAAGTAATAGCAGAAGCTCAGGTGTGATAGTGATGTTCGTGCTGACCAGGTCTGGGGAGTTATGCCAACATACTGTGTGTTGCTGTACAGATGGGGGTAGTAACGACAGTGTTGGGTTTGGACAGATCGTGACCAAAGGCAGAAATGGAAGGATGTGATGCTTTGGAAGCAATACACTCCAGCAGCAGAATCGGGGCAGGATGAGCAACTTTGAAAAGTTATGCTGTTCAGATGCTACCACTTAGAAAGACAAAGAAGTTCTCAACAGAATCTATAATTATCTGGGCAACATTTTGTAATGAAATCATTCTTCCTAAAGATAAAGTGATAGCAATTCTTCCCTTCAATCGCAAGATTGCCAGCATTTGGTTATTTTCATTGGTTGAACATGCAAGTTGCTCTACTCAGCGGATGGTATCATAACTCCTGACGCGTCCAGGCTTCTGGGGACCAGAACAAAATACAGCTACCCTGGGAAGCACTCTCTGAAGACAGGAGGAGGGTACAAAACATACCTAATCGTGGATTCTAATTTTTCAAGTGCCCTCTGCCTTTTCAGGCCAAGCCAAATACCCTGCTGTGAGAAATTCTTTCTCATTAGTAATACCAGAGGACTGACGAAACAGACAGATTATGTTCTGATTTTCCATTCCATCTTACTATTTAACCACACGCAAGATTTGCATCAGTTTCTCTATTCGTAGAACTGTACTACAAAATAAACACAGTTATAAAGCCCTCTAAGATACTTGCAGGAATGAACTAAGAATATGCTAATGTTAGTTACAGTAGACATATGGAGTGGATCGGTTGGAAAGGTTGGGCAATCTGAATCACAGAAATCTTACCATCACTAATTCTGATGTCTACTTAAAATGAAACTGAGGCACTGCAGGGAAAATTATTTCTGATCATTTCTTTGCAATGTTTGAGGATATTTCCTTGCCATTTTCCACAGCTTTTAATTGTGAAGCTACACATGACGTTCTCGATATTGTCTGCAAAAAATGGAGCATGGATTTTTAATGTCAGGTACTCAGTTCCCTTTCTGTTGGCTGGATTGATTTCTTTCTTGTATAAAACATGCTAAAAGGAAACAGTAGCTGTACGAACAATTCTGAAACTATTACCTGATGTCACACACCTCATCTAAGCCATTTCCCATGCAAAAAGATGAAAACCCAAAAACATCTGGAAGAGGTTAGTGGGGAAAAAAAAGGGAAGTTACCCGATTTAGAAGACAGGCCATAGCAGTAACTAAGAACAGCAACTTAAACTGCATATGAGGGAATGGTTCCTGGCAGCCGGATATATTAATGCACATCTAGATGCAATTGTGCGAAGTCCCCCATGGTGGCAGCTCTAAAACTGTAAAAGGGGTAGCTGCAACAGTAAAACTTTGCACCGGAGCTAAGAATGGCACCACCAAAACCCTCAGGCACACATGCTGTCCTGAATCAGGGGACTAATCTTTTTCACTATTTTGGTAAGGACTGCCAGGTGGGCAAAATAACCCCCTTAATACAGCATTTCACCACTACTAGAATAAAATTAGCTCTCACCAATATCTTTTGTGGTCACTAGCAAGTTCAACAAGATTAAAAGGAATATTTATTCAATTATTTCCAATATCCTAGCAGAATTGTAAATGGCTGCAGCTCTGCTTAAGCAAGAGAAGCCGTATATGCAATGAAGATCTCGTAGAAGTATGCCGAGTAACGTTTGTTAGTGCTTTCCCTGTCAATACCATAATCCCTAACACAGAGAAAGTCTACTCCTCTTTTAAAGAAAGTTCTCACTCACTACTGGGATCTTACTCATATGGGCCTTTTGGGGGTTGTTTTTAACATCGTTAGTTATAAAATTAAATACATAGGAATGGGAAGGAGACAGAACATTGTAATTATAAAAGCAGCAGAATCTTGTCAAGAAAAGTTTCCCTTGGCGCTTCTCCCTCGGTCATTTATTTGCTGCTATCTCGTTTATACAGAACTTCAGCTGATATACAAAGGTGGTTCTTGATCTGGTGAATACTGAACTGTGCTAATTAAAGTGACTTTTGTTGTTGTTGTTGTTGTTAGTCTCTTAACTATAATTAAAATTTCTAATTGGAATTTACAACCATGCTTTTAGTGTGGTGTTATCCCAGATGATATGCCAGAAGAGAGTTATGGTGCCCTCCCAGAAGAAGAAGAATAATGGCTCTGGCTCACAGGTGAATTACACAGTTCCTTACCAAACACTGAGGACTAGCTTAAAAACCTCCTGGAGGCAAACAGTGGTTACCACATAATTATGTGACAGATAAGCCACAGCCCATGCAGTAAGCAAATCTGATGGATGGGATTTTCACATGTTTTTGTCTTCATCATTCATAATTTGCTCAAGCATGATGCCACTAGTGATCAACATTAAAGGCCCTCAGCGAAGGAAGCCAGCGCAGAACACAGTTGCAGCCTGTGTCACTTGGCAAGGAAGTAGAGAATCGTATCTGCATTTCACCAAACTCATGTTTCTAGTTCACTATGAGATCCAGGTACAGAGGACAAGACTACCTCGTTGCTCTGTGTTTATTTCTAAGATATCAGGAGGATTCACTTGCTGTATAGTCAAATCACGTAACTGACAATTCCATGGGTAAAACCACATTCCATAACTTAAGTGGAGCATAGTAGGGTCCTTTTGAGAAAGCAAATCAAAAAGTAGCCAGAGAAAAAGATGATTCAAAGTGGAGGGATTTTCAGTTTCCCCAATCATTCCCACAAATACATCCGTTTCCTTTGTGTCTCATTTTTGCTTATGTTACTTTTCAGAGTTAGATAATTTTCACATTTGTCTTTGACAAGCATGTTCTAGACCATGTAACATTATTCTTACTATCACCATTTGCCTAGAAACACTTTCACCTACACCCACACACTTAGCCACTTGGGGAGATACAATGTCTTAACCCTCTCGTTTGCCAAGTTAAAAAATCCAGCTGTTGTGTAAGAAAATGGAAAGGTTTGGGTAATTTGAGTCTTCAGCACATACTAGAGTAACAGGACAACAGCACAGAAAGAAAAAAAGGAGCTTTAGAAGAAGGGCTTTCACGAGAACAGGGTTTGGAATTTGGCACAGCTCTGCAGTGTGAAGAAGGTGGCTGTACATTTCAGATTTGTGAAAATGAGACAGTAAATATATCAAGTAAAAAAGATGTTGCTTCAGATAATGTGCAAATACACTGTAAGTATACATGTGCATGTGTGTAAAATGTTTTAAAATGCATTGTATCGTTTATATGACATGCACAGCTAAAGATGAGAAATGAAAGCTTTTATCAACAAATCTGGGTCAGTACTGACTCCTGTACTCCTTAAATTCTTTCAAAATGAATAAACAAACTTCACTGTCAAAGCGCTAACATACCAGTGATTTCCAATTTATGGCAGAAATAATGTTCTAGGTTTCTACAGAAGAGCTACAAACCAGCTTATGGAGGTATTGTTGCGGGAAAACAATAGCAGGTACAAAACGGTTCCTCCTACACAGTCAGTACTAAGAACAGCTGCAATATCAGAGATCATTAGACCAACTAACCTGTGGTGTCATTCCATGGCAGATATACATGATTGGGATATTCTCCGTGTCCGGCCCTTGATCAAGGCACAAATCACTTTTCAGGGAATTCTGCAGCTAAAATAAACAAAAAGAAAAAAGAAATCAAGCAAGTCTTCCATGAGAAAAAGATGGTATGATTACTTTCTTTTCTTTGCAAAAAAATTCATACATAGTTGAGCAAGGAAATATGCAAAGTTAAAAATACTTGTTGCAGTGAAGATACTGAAGAGAAAGCACCAGGACTAAATTCTTCCTTGCAGGTAATCTAACACTAGTGATTTCAATGATGTTGCACAAGGTTTCAGGGAGGGTACACTTCAAAAAGCCTTCAGAGATAGCAGTAATTTTTGATATAAATTTTTAAAATATTAAGTCTAGTGAGTATCTAGTACACACTATATACAAAAGACAATTTTTTACCAGGGCAGCTAGCTGAGCATTATGGATGGAGTTTCAAACATAGGAGAAAGCCCTGTAATTAAACAGCTTTTCAGAATCACCTCAGGAGAGTCTTCTGATTTTTGGAAATAATTCAAAAAAATCTTTTCTGCTGACACTTAAGAGACTTCTGGCCAATTGGTATGCACTAGCTGTTCTTTGCATTATTCCGGGCTAACCCACGCACAGCAACCTAGCTATGAGCAGACTGCAAAGTTCTTGGCCCTGTTCATCACAAAGCCCTATATATTACCTGTGCAATGCTGAAACAGGGTTTTCTGAAAATGAAGTGGTGAATTAACGAGCACAGATAGCTGGAAGGTCTTTTTAGAGTGTGAGGCCACAGATGTGGATTGCATACCCATGGGCATGTATAAAGGTGCTCAGTGGTGTAAGATCAGTTCAGAGAACATGAGAGAATTGTTGGATGGAGGGGATGAAGAGGCGATGTGGTTTGCAAGCATCTGTGATTAACTGGGCAGTCCCGTCAGCTGTGTACAGGGGGCTCCTTTGAGGAAAACAAACTGATATGCTTAGAAAGGAAGTCTAGAAGTGTACCAGTATGTAAGTGTGGACAAGCCAGAGACTGAAGTCAGGCAATCAATAAAACCAAAACCATGAACTCATTTCTACAAGATTTTCAACTCCAAACCTAACTCTAAATTTAATAACAGACAGGACAAATCTCAACATTAAAGGGAAAATCTGCATTAGGTATCAACACTGGCCTTATTCTTAGCTGCAAGCCTCAAGATTTAAATAAAGTTTCCTCTCTCAAAGCTTTGTATTTCTTAGCCATAAATGTAATGACAACCATGACTCTAATCATAATCAGACATTAGGCAGCACTCTCTATCCAAACCAAGATAAATGTCAGCCTTATTAATTCATACCTGGATTCATCATTTCCTTCGGCTTTTCAAAACCTCTTCCACAAACTCAAATTCTAATGCTTGTCCTAGCCCTAATGTTACAACCTTTACCACAACAACCCCCATTATAAAGGAAGCAAAAAAGTTTGCCTTGACCAACATCAGCATGCGACTTAGCTGGGAGGGCTGACCCAGCAGTAAAACACATACAGAGAACTTTAGAGTCCCAAGCTCTAAAAAGAAACACAACATTAACCCTAATAGCAGCTGTCTGGTGATCAGGCACTACAGAATAAGAGACAGAATGGTATATTCCTTTTAACACCAGTCCTCTTCTTATGAACCTTGAAAACAGTAAGAAAAAAAAGAGCTCTTCAGATTGAATTTCTCAAACTCTTATCCCTATCACAAATCTAAAAATAATTCAGAATATCTGTAGAGAAATGATCCCTACAGAAAACAGAAAAACAAAAAAGCCACTGGCCTGTTAACTAATAATGCTGTTTCAAAATCTGAGGCCCAGGATCTTAGGAACCATCCCTTTCCTAAATCTGGTGCCTTTGTGGCAACCAACAATTAATTTGGGTAATGCAGTTTTAGACTACCAAGACTTAATCTTAATTACAACCCAAAATAAAACCAGGTCACCAATCCCCACTCTGAAAGACGGAAATAATTAGTCAATGCTGCCATTTGCTCCCTTTCAAACTTAGAGTGTTACAGCATACAGAGATAAAAATAGACTACTGAAATTTTGAATTTGCAAAATTATCTCAAACTTCAAGCTGAAATCAGGGAGTCAGTCCCTGCACTAAATACGTCAGCTTTTGTCCCACCAACATCACTTTTTCCTAACCCTAAGGGTACTGCAGAATTCAGAAAGAAATTTAGTTCCCAAACCTTTACTCTGCCACCAACCCTCACCCTAGCTATATGCCACAGCATAAACTAGATGTGAATGATATAACTATTTTCCTAACTCTCACAGAACAGGAGGAAATTTAGGATTCAGGAAATAAATATGGGTGGTGACACTGTAGATATCCTAACCCTCACCCCTATTCAGATAACTTTCGTAATTACTCAGCATTTTTTTTAATTAATGATAATGCTATAGTAGCAATATATCTTTTTTCTACAAAAAAATGAAGACAGTTGATGAATGGAAGCACATATAGAATCAGCAAGCAGCTGAGTTGCTTTGAAATACCACACCTTTCTCCATTATAAGACAAGCAAGTGAACTGGAAAGCAGACATGATGGAAGATTAGAGATACAAACAATTCTTTTACGAAAAAGACTGGGGCACTTTACCTTTTTGTTTCATACAACTGTATTTATAAACCAGTAAGCTGCATATTTCATAAAACAGTCCCCCTTTACCTGTACAGATAGGTTGCCATAGCTGCCCACTACTTCTTTTGTGATAGTACTAATAATGAAACAAGGACTAATCGTCACATCTTTCTTAGCTGAGGAGGCTACTCTCACACTGCAAACAAAAGACTGCATCACCGGCATTATTATGCAGTACCCAAATATGCATGTTCTGCTGACCAATGAGTTCAGTATTTCTGTAACAAACTCTTCTGATTCTTTTTGGTTTGTATTTTGCCAGCAGGGAACCTTCAAAGGCTAATGAGAAAGTCCTAGCAGAATATAAAATCGTAGGGTGCCGGTTCACTGATTTTCATTTTTACTTACGTGACGCGGAGTTAATCCTGAGACTACGCAACAAGGACCTTAGCTATTCCACTGCCTTCCTTTTTTGTCTAGTATCACTTCTACCTGCAATAAGAGACTTTTTAGGCAGAGGTACCTACAAGCAGAGCCCTGCACCTATTAGCTGCTATGCCTCCTTCTCCCCAGGAAACTCCGCTCCTGATTAGATCATGGCATCGCTGAGGGCAATTCCACACAGTCTACGGGAGAGGCTCCTTGCACACAGGTGTGATTTTGGCATTGTTCTGAACTATTTTGGAAGGTAACCACGATCTCATGCATTTAACAACGACCTAAACCTTTGCTGGAAGTGTTTTTCTTCTGTTTTTGATTGTATGAAAAGCCAGCACGATAATTTTAACTGATCATCAAAGGGGTCATGGAACTGCATTTGCCAAAGCAGAACAGCTGCTCTACGGCACCCTCAAGGGTCTTCTCAGAGCTGTACTGGCAAACCACCCAACTCCGATTTCTTTTTGAGGAGGAATGTCTCAAACCAAATCTTTCACTCTTATGATCTGCTCTTAAGTGTTACGTTTCCTAACTGGAACTCGCATGCAAAAAGGCGAATTTAATTCAAAGGAATCAATTTTTGTGAGTATGACACTGGACAGAGAATGTGAAAAGCACGTCCTAGCTCTACTTGCTTATTATGGCCCCATATTAACCTGCTATGCTCATCTTCCATGTCATGCACACCTGCCCTCTCTTTTTAGATTGCTGCTTTTCTAGGGGCAAGAACTGTCTCTGCTTTAATTAGCACAGTACAACTCAAGCATAATTTCAACATAGACAAGGGTACTACTGTCACACAAGTAATGATGATGATGATGATCCCAAAATACAGGCATTTGAGGTTCTAAATTAAGATCTGGCTACAGTATTAAGAAGCTTGCAGTTGAAATACTGAGCCTATTTTGTTAATTCACCTGCTGCTGCAAACCTTCCAACTGACAGCTCCAACGTGTCTAAAAATTATGCCTTGAGTATCTCTGAGCGGAATGTGATCCATTCTCCCCCACCTTTTTAGACTGGGAAATGCAAACAGATGCTTACCACCCCATAGGCGACAGTATCTGAATACATTCTCATTTCTGGATACACGCTGACCAGATACCACCTAAAGGTCTTGCACTGGAGCTTTTTCCTCAAGGCCTTCCTCTCAGAAATATCACCAATATCAATTCCGGAGTCCTGCATATAAAACAAAGGACAGAAAAAGCAGAAAAGACATCAGTGATACGCTTCTGTGTAAACTAATCATCCAGAGGCTCCCTCATTGCAAAGATGATTATGACCTATGATAAATATCAGCTTTTGGTTGCGGAGTGAGCCTCTCACCCACAAACGCTCCATAAGTGCCCCAATTAAATATGATACAGGTTCCATATCAGGGTCTCTTTCAAAGTCTGCTTTGGTCAATGGAACTGCTCCTATTGACTGCAGCGGGGTTTAGATCTAGCTTCCAATGAATATCACTGTTTTTCTCTAATTTCCTGGCACTTTCCAAATCCAAAAGTAATTGGCAGTAAGTAGAAAGTTGCCCTAGAAACAACCTTATTGCTGGCATCCCACTGTGGCCTCATCATTAGTATATGACACTTTCCGGCCATTTCTGAAGTCTGGGTTTACTGCTTCACTGCAAAGAGCAGAAGCTCTGCTCACCTTTCTGAAATAGCACTTACTAAATTTCTCTTGTAATGTAAAAAGAAAAGTTGCTATTTTTGTTAAAAGCAATTGCAGAATATTCTCTCCCCTAATTTTTATTCTCCTTTACATTTCTGGCTAACCTAGTTTCTACTTATCATAAGAGCAGATCATAAAGCATTAGTTTCATAAAGTCCCTGTATATAAAAAAATCAGTAATTTGTCACATTAAAATTTGACAGGAAGTAAAATGAGACATTTTGCTCCACACTGTGCTCTGCCACTTCTGCCTCAGAACAAAATGCAGGATAAATAAATTTTCACAGGGAAATCCTATAATCTATCTACTTGAACAACAACCCTCACTGGGCCTTAAACACCCTAAAGATTTTGTCTGCCACCAGATATGATTTAAAAATAACATTGGAAGCACTGAATTTTCTTAAGTTACACATGAAAAAGGTATCTTTATATGCATGTAGCTTTCTGACCTACTGAAGCAATGACTACTTCTTACATCCCAAAGCACTGAATTAACGTTAATCTGGAACAAGCATATTTTATTATGGAAGCATTTTCTAACTAACGTAAAATTGACTTCCACATTAGCAAAGTATACTAAAAAGTAGGAAACTAAGGCATAACTCAAGTTAATCATTAAAAATGATGACTCCCCTCCCCTCATGCCCTACATCATAGAACTTTATGTGGAACTACTTCTTAACCGATCATTTTTTCGTGACTTTTCTAGAAAGTGACTAGATAGAGGAACATGCTGTGGGGTGCTCTGAGACAACCAGCTGATCCCATGGAAACTCCTGCTCGTGCACCGCTCTGTCTGCGCTTGCCAGTGTATCTGCTACTTGTGTGAAGGAACAGGAGGATGCCAGCACACAGACACTCGACTTCCAGCACTAACAAGGCTTCCTGAGATCAGGTATGAAATTGGTCCAGTGCATCCCAACTCCTTTCCGTGAAACTCTGCAGGCACCAATGCTTGTTTCCTCACAGTTAATTGTATAAGGTAAGAAAGAGCATCTAGGGCCTCAGTAATCACATCCTCCCATGCAGCTGGAGAAGGAAAATAGCTCACAAGTAGCACACTGGATTCATCACCAGCCACGACTCAGTGTGTTCCCCAAAGCCGAGAATATAATTGGATGAAAAAAAGAAAAAAACCAAACCCCAAAACATAGGGGAAGACACACGGAGAACACAGCTCGTGCTTCTGCAACCTGAAAAATCTTTCCTTTGGGTTTTAATTGCTTTTTCTGAATCTATTTCTCCAAGTAGTTTGGATGCAGAAATCACCATGGTGTCTGAGATCCCCATTTGAAGCCCTTAGTACTTCAGAGCCACCCACAGAGATCCCAAGAGGGCAGTCACAGCACACTGACAAATGAGTCTAACTCCTTTTTATTATTATTAGCTCTCAAAGACTAAAACCTTTTGGAATCATCTGACTATGGGGCTTCTCAGAGATCTGGGAATTCTTCCATGGAAAAAACAGGTCCTGTGGTTAACATTTTGGAATAACGTATTTCATGGAAAGTCCCGACTGTTATAACTGAATACATTTCTATTACCTACACAGTCCGTTACCAGGGCACTATTTCATCAGCTTCCAGATAGAGAATTACTCCTGCCGTTATGCACTTGTGTAACAGAATTTGGCCATGCTATCTGTCTGGCCTCTCTGCATGTCTCTCACAATGATGTCTCGACATCTTTTTGCCTAAGCTGAACCTAGGTTTGACTTGATAACTGTCCCTCTTTGGTATTTCACCTTTAATTTAATCCCCAGGTAAGCAAAGATGAAACAGAAATACTGCCATCCAGTCTGATATCTAAATTTGACCTAATCCATCCCCAGCCTTTCTCATCCACCATCTCTTTGCCCCCTGCCTACTGGAAGTCTGTATTACAAGTGTCCCACAAGCTTTAAGTTATTTTTTAGGGTACTCCTTTACACTGAGTACTCCCTCTTTCTACTGATGTTTCTATACCAACCAGAGACTGCATTGCTCCTGATCTTTTGATGTATGAAAGAGGACTCCCACCAATGATGAAGGTTTTCTTTATACTGACTGATTCAATTACAGTGCTTGGGAGTGGAATTTTGTACTGTATTTTCCTCTTTCCCTTAAAAGGCCAGAAGCTTTCCTTAAACATGTACTTGTTTCCCACTGCTCTAGAATCAGTTCAGTACTCACAAAGTTTAGCACAGGAAAGGAAAAGGAAGTGCCAGGGCTTCGGAGCTCTTCCCCTGATTCTTGCCACCAGGCCTTGCACAATGAACCCAAAGACACTTAGAACAGCTTCAAGTAACACAACTGATTTGGGAAACTTGAGCACATGCCAGGCTGTCAGAACAAAACAGAGCCCCAGCACTCTGCTAAGTCCTTCCCTATTTTCCACATGCTGGGTGAACAACACTTGAACATACCCAGCTGTAAGTCACAGACCCCATCTGACAGAAGAACATTCTGATGGTCACAAAGGTGCCATACTGTTCCTGAACGCCCTGTAGCAATTACTAAGTAATGAGTAGATTCAGGCTTTATAGGTGTATCACAACTGTGAAAACTAAGTTGTCTCCCAGTATATTTTAAATATGTGGGCGTGCCTGTGTTTATTTGATTTCCCACAGTGGTGAGAAATACAAATGAAGGTTCTTTGTGCTACAGGTTCCGTACATACACAAAGTAATAGATTTCTCCCTACAACAGAGGCATCTCATTACATTCCAGAAGAGGCTACCACTATTAAAATCTGATCTAGCGCTTGCTATTTCCAGCTTTTAAGTCTGCACTATGGTTTGACAGCAGTAGCCTTTGAGAAGATGAAGAGAGAATATAACCTGCATTGCAATTTATTCAAGCAGTTCAGTGCAATGATTAGTATATTTGTGGTGGGAAAATGACTTGAGACTGAAGTAGTAAGAAAACTTGTTATTCCTCTTCAAAACTGTGAACAGAATCAGTTTTGTCAGTACAAGATCTACCACGCAAACACCTTGATGCACTTTGTGACCTGAAGAATTCAGTTCAATCCACGCGCTACATTTATTTTTCCTTTGATTAATAAAATATATTTGTTTCCTTTGCTTAATAAATGAGTTTCAAAATTTATTATAACAGGCTTATTTTTTTCTGACCTATCGGCACAGTCAAGACTGTTATTATTACTTGTTAAATTTCCATTTAACAAGTAATAGTAACAACAACTTCTCTTCGTTTTCTCCATGAATTTGATTTCCAAATTGCATTCAAATCAACTTTGTATAAATTAAGCACCACCACCATCTTATCTGGATTAATATTATGCAAATACGCGTATAATACTGTATATCCTGGTTAGCACAAGGAATTTCTAAATTCTGTCTTACTGCTATGTTTGCAAGTCAAAGGATTGAAACTCGATCAATCAATGAAGACCAACCAGTCTTCAGGAAAATAACTAACAATAAAAAATAGAAACTAAAATTTAAATCTATCAGGTTGATCACAACTAAAATTCATTTTAAATTGTTTTGATGTAAAATAAGTAACCTTATCTTCCAGAAATGTCTTTATTCTTGTATGCACTGCCGTGCGATTGTTCAATACAGGGACACTTAAAGGGTAGCTTGCATTCTGTGAACATGGCACTACCTTCCAGAAAGGTCCTTTCCCTCTACCAGATCATAAAGGATTTTTTTTTCTTGGTGCTTTCATGGTATATTATGTGGCTAATTCTGCAACCTGAAAACAGGACAATGTTTTCTCCACTTTGCCAAGGAAACTATTGAAAGCAGCTGAATTAACATTAGCATTCATTTATCTAGCTGGGTTTTGGTTTCTAACTTTTTTTCCGTATTAAACCAAAGGATGAGAAGTACAGCATTTTATTTCTTGAACCAGAAACCACACCAAAACCAGTTTATCTGAACAGCTGCAAAATCACTCAAGAGAGATTGTACAGAGATTTTAGTAAAGAAAAAAATTGCCCAAATTCATTAAGTCTTACATATTTGCTTTTGTTGTCATGATGAGAACTGCACACTGTAAGTCAAACCTCAAACTCAACTATGGCCACAGCTTCCAACCTCTAGGTGGAAACAACCTATTCTACACGGATCCTGAATATTTTCCAGAATAGATACAGTCGCCTTTTATCAGAGCCCAACAGCTCCTACCAGTTCATAGCTTAAAAGCCATTGACTACAGAAGAGCAACTAAAATCAGCTGTCAAACTGAACTCTCAGGTTAGCCATCTGACATTATCTTTTCAATACAATGGACCAACCATTGCTCATCTATGGAAAAGACATCTGGACAAGAAGGCCAAAAGGGAGCTGCAGCTAGATTTTGCAATGTGTCATGACATCCATCAGCCACCCTTACTCTGATGTGAAATTACTCAAGAGTGACACACCCACACTTGAACTCTGGCAGAAATCCCCTCACAAATCTGGTGGGATTATAGCTCTTTGTGATGGTAAATAAGGGACTCACATACAAAATAAGATATGTAATATAGATTTGATGCTTCTCTTTTCCACATTTCTGCAACTACTAGATTAAAATCTCCATGAAGAGTCATCAGTGAGGATGATGAACAAGAAATTAATTTTTAAGGAACCTGAAGACAAAGAAATTATTCTAGAATAAGGCAATACATATTTTTATATATAAGCGTGTATGTATAGGCATACCTTATGCCTATACGTAAGAGATAATACATGTATACAAATAACAAAATCGTAGCAGAAAAATAAAAATTCAGGGAACCAAACCCAAAAGGATCTAAGGCCAAAACTTGCAAACACTGGTCTTTTGACTCACCTCCTGGGGTATGTTCCACGCCATATAGACATGGCTCTTAAATTCATCCATCCAGACTTCAGCCACCCTTAGTGCATTTCTCCGGACATGAGCAGTTAGATCTTCTGTGTATGGTTTATGTGCTCTTTCAATGTGGGCAATCCTGGAACAAGGCAGAACCTCAACACTTCCTCCACATTGCCATACCTAGGAGGAAAAAAGACATTCTGCTAGTGAGAGCTCCCTACACCACTGCTGTCCTTTAGTAAATACACTGAAATTATTTTATTTCTATGCTTGTCATTGTTACAAAGGAGAATAACTACTCAAGACTTATTTGACTATACAGAGGGGTTTTTTAGACAGTTGTGAGAGGAGAGAGTTATTACCTTGACTTACTATGAATTATTACTACTATGTAACCTTACTACAGAATTATCACATTACCAGTAGCCTCTCATTGCAGTCTTCTTGGATCAATTCAGCTATTCTCAAGATTATTAATAGAATTATTCATAGGGCATCCAAAACAATTGCGTCTGGGTTCAAGTTTTAATGCCTCGGAGGCATTTCTCTAAGATTCTGCACAGTCCATCTCAATGCATACACGCACTATTCAGAATCTTGAACTAGCCTGCCTTACGTAAAAGGGAAACTAAGCCAATCAACATTTTAAGATCACTAAGGTTTCAGGTTCTAGGAAGACCAGGAATATAAACGCATCTTATGCTTTGCTTTAAACATAGCTCAGGAAGGATCAGGTTTATTTCTTTTGGGAAGGAGGGAGCAAGACTAAGACCGCATAGTGAAAATGTTCTATGAACAATTTCAACACACACTATTCTTATTTCTTACAAATTATAATTCATTTATAATGTAGGTTACTGTACCTGCCCAAGTGTGTTTCAGTTTTGCCCACTACCGCAGCTGGGAATGTCCATAATGTTAATCATAAGTATTGCATTCATTTCTGATTTTCTCTCTGCTTTCAACAAGAGAGAAAACCACTTTGGCAGCCTTAACAGTCAGCGAAGCACTTAAATTATTCTACATACGGGTTCTTTTACTGTGTATCTTGTATTATGTAAACTTCCTAACAAGATCAAGGCAGCCCATTCATAATGGTTGAGTGGATGCTGCTCAGGTGAAAGCCCAGATGTGCTCAAACCGTTTGATCCCGCTGAACAAGTACCTCAGTGTCCCAGAGGCAGATGTACTCACTGAGAAGTGACAGAGTTTGCCTTATGATACTGCTAGCAGAGATTCCTGAGGCTTGGTAACCAATACCAAGAAAGCAAAAAATGAGAGAGAGGGTCCTCCTTCCTCATACAGCTCATCCAGGAGAGAGTACATTTTGATTTCCCTCCTAGTGGCCAGGGATGTTGGCTGGCAGAACACCATGTTCTGGAGCTGACCTCAGACCCCTCAGGTTTGTCCATCCTATAGGCATATGCTCTACTACGGAGGCACTTTGTTCAGTCATTCATTTTATATATTTAGACATCTGGCTTGACTACAGCATTTAGGCATTTGGCAGCTCCTGAGACCAGAAAATGTGGCATGGATTCAGAATGTTTACAAAGCCTTTTCTGAACTGGTGCCTAATTGCATTCAGCATATGCTGGGAGAAGAGATAGAGCCTTGGTTTTCAGAGCTCTCTGGAAGATGAGCTATCCCATAAACCCGTACAGTCGAAAAGGGAGCTGAAAAGACTTCAGCATGTCTCCGTGTCCAAAACTCGGAAAACCGTAAGAGTAAATAAACATAAATATTACCAACATCAGGGCAAAACTGAGATGATCATAAATGTTTAAAAATAAATGGGCAGTTGATCTGGCACAAGAATGAATAACCTGGAAACAACATTTGTGTCCTATCTTTCTAAATATCATATAAAGTGGGAAATCCAGTTTAACAATCTAAAAAAAAAAAAATAGTTTCTCAAACATTTAATTCTAAATGGCTCAGCTACATTTCCTAATAAAGATTAAATGTGAAGTATCGTCAGGCTTTGTTCACACAATGCCTGCTTTCAGTCCAAGCCATTTCTCAGTATGGCATCGACATCCAGCTATAAATTTTTTCAGAGTTACTCACTGTACACTGTTTAAATTAGTATCATAAAAGACAAGGAAGACATAGAGATGGTCATAACTTAGCCTAGGACAAGACAATTCACATACCGCATGCGCTGCCTACTCTGCCTAGCCTTTGCTCATTTTAACTAGGGAAGGCCTCAATCCAAGTCCAATGTGTGAACACCAAATCTTTTGTGGGATTTTCAGAGTTAGGTCTGAATGCCATCTTGACAAAAATTCACAAAAAAACGTGAGCCAAAAATCCACAGTCTATAATAAACTGAATTTCCAAGTAAATTTCTAGGATCTGAAAATCTGAAGAGCTGACTCATCTGTAATTTTAATACTGATTCAGTAATCAGTGAAATCTAATTTGACTTTATAATGAAGTCATATGTGTTTTCAAAACACATCCTGAGATGACAAAGTCTTTAATACAATTTGTAAATAACAATTACCCACTATCTGAATAAACATCAATTAATCAGATCTAGTGGCCACTCCTTTCTCTCAGACACTGTCAGTCTTTGTTCTATTTCCGAAGACTAATTACTCTGCAAGAACCATGGATTCACTTAAAAACTTAATGCTAAGAGGGAGTTGTCAGTACAGATGCTGACAGAACAGGCAGGTTGCATCAAACAGCTTCAAAACCAAATCCCATTATTTTTAAGCAAAAATCTCCTGCAATCCCTGAAAATGTGATAAGCATACACCAAAACCAGACTAGAGATATACGCTAGTAGTTTCCATATATCAAGACGAATAAAAGTCCTTTAATTAATGACTTTTTAAAGAGGAAGACACAAGAAACACATGCGATCTGAAGATAGGGGAAGCATAAGTTACAGTGTGTGCAGAGCTTGGAGTTACGGCACTAAAGCAGCAGCACTACCCTAAGCTGTAGGCTACAAAGCCTCGCGGAGCACTCGCATAGTGAAAGCAGATGCAATTCTTTATAAGGGCAGAAAGCCCAATCCTGACTTGCTCAGCTGGTCCCATCTAGGACAAGCCATAGTACCTTTCCCTCCCGCAAGCGTTCTTCGCCAGTGGGATTACAGTACGGTGAGAAAGCTCTTTTCTCCAAACGTGCGATTGCACTTAGGGAGAGGTCAGTTGCACAGAAAGAAAATGTAGGTAGGCATTAAAGTGGGATTTTCAAATGGCATGAAACCCTCCTGGAATCTCAAGGGATTTTGGATTCCCAACTCCCCAAAACATGTGCAAAACCTCCAGCCAAGGAATAAAGGGCTTTGCGAGTCATACACTAAATATTAAACACTGTAGTGAACAGGATATATGAATACTAAACAATAAAACATGATTAACTGACTGCTACATTCCGTTCATTTTTTTCATTCTTCCCTGACTATATTTGAAATCAGGGAATTTCTTGCAGCTCGGTCAAAAACACACATCCATTTTTCCTTTCTTTCCTTCTTAGACCAACTGTCCACTTGTATCTGACCCCTCCTAGCTCCCCCCATCTCCTTTACTCATGTAAACAAATCCAGGGTACTCCAGCCATAGTGTTGGAGTCGTTGTGGATGGTTGGATGGTTTTTCAAGACATCTATGAAGATATAAATCTCACATCAGAAGTGCACAGGAGAGATTCATTAATTACTCTGAACCAACACCTTTTGGTCAAAAACAATTTTTAGGTTTTTCTAATTAGTATTTTAATACTAAGAAATATATTTTCTTAAAGACTCAACTCAGAGGGAAACTGCAAAGCCTTTTAGAGCGGTTTGTTCTTCATCTAATAAAATTCCCGTAGACAAGAGATTGTCTTTATAGTTAAGAAATAGGAATAGCAATTGAAGGGTCAATTCCTCACGTCTTCACATGCTTCCCCCGTGAATTTCACAGCTCTTTTTTTGCTGTCACTAGAAATCTTTATTCAGACTTCATCCATAGTGAATACTACCTTTCTAGTTCTCCAGCACTCTTATTTTATGTGATGGCTATAAATAAATACAAAGGTTTAAAATCAGTGAAGCTTTTCCAAATTATCAGCCATGACTTTAGTAGGAACTCTAAAGACAGAAGAGCTTCAAAGACTTTTTTAACCACATGGAATGGTTTGAAATAAAACATTGTATCTCTAAGCATTACTGCAATCAGTAATACTTAATGACAAACCCACTCGTACAAATTGCAAGGAAGAAACCTGATGAATTTCCTAAACTATGGTTAAAAGGAAATGCAGCAGCTTTTCCTGTTGCCCATCAAGATGTTTTACCTAAGATACCAAGAGGTGGAAATTGCTAGCAATAGTCTCAATTTCCTGCCAAATCCCTAAACATACATATACTCCATATCCTTCCATCATCGTGATACAATAAATAGCAATTCATGTTTCATTCTGTAAAAGCATCAACTGCAAAACTGTACCAATGGGTCTCAGGCTTTGCCCTAAGGCAAAGACCTTCGAAAGTTTTCAAGTGTGAGAGACTGCGTATCTTTGGGAGCACTTCTCGTGGTTGCTGTAGCCCCAGCAATGCAAAAAGTTTGCTTTTCTTTGGAGGAATTTCTTGAGGTTCTGGTGCTGCTGATTCACTTCAAACAAACAGTCTTTCAGAAAAAGACCACACCAACTGGAGTTTCCCTTCCAAAGAGCTCTCAGAATCCACTTCAGTGTGTTTTCATGCTCCTTTCCAAGAGTACCTTAGAAAGGGCTCTTTATTCTTGAATTTCCTGAGGAGGTTCATATACTTGGTATAGCCCCAAGCGGGGCTTAGAGGGCTTCCTCCTCTTGAAGTGTTCCTTCATCACTAGCAAAAGGTAGTAAAATTCCATTAAAAAATTAAAGGTGTAAAGGGACAGTAGCAGTGCCCAAAGGAACTTGTAACAGTTAAAAAGCTGAAAGACTAAAGTCAGTGAAGCCTATGACCAGAAGTAAGCAAAGCAAGTGGGAGATGGTAGGAACATTAAATGAATACAGCCAATCAAGTTGGGGTGGGGGGGAAGAGTGGGGGGAATGTCCCTTTTAAATCTTAAGTTGTTATGACTTACGTGGAGAATTTGTTCAAACTTTAGGCACTTCTTACTGCTAATTTACTGAAGGTACATTTACATGTAAGCTATAATTGTGGCCCTACATGGGTGTGAATATATGCTCACCAAGGTTGAAGTAGCCCCACAGAGCAAATAGAAAACACATGCTTCCCACTGGAAGAGCAAAGCAGAGAACACGTAAAACTGCAGAGAGAACACAGGTGGTGGCACCACAGATCCGCTGCAACTTCCACTCTGGTAACGGAGTACAGGATGGAAGTACTGGGCAGTCCAGGAGGATGGCACAAGTGAGGCAGCCACGGAAGCAGTAACGTGCCAAATGGCTTCCTTAAGCATTCTGCAAAGGCGTCAGCCCTAATACTGCTGTGCTGTCATCCCTCTCTCGGTCCCACCAAAATGATGGCAGTAGTGACAGCATTTGCACAGCCTTCAGTGTGCAGCAGAGACAGGTGACACACATCCCTAGAAATGTCTAAATCAACCTGGTCATAACTCTTTTTAAGGCATAGTCCATGCACATCTGGAAAATCTGTTTCACTAGACAAAGGGTCTCCATTTCTATTTAGTTTTATTTTTATATACACATCCTTTAGTAAAACCTTTTCAATTGCATTTAAACGTGTTTGAATTTGCATATTTAATCAAAACAATTACAATTCTGAAGCGGATCCCTCTCTCGAATATTTAATTTATACTTCATTATAAAATGATACAACACTTCTTCATTAAAAGTGTTTCTTTTTATCTCTTTAATCACTGAGTGTTCTTTTCATGTTGTGGAAGCTTAATCTAATAAAAAAATAAACCCTACGTGATGCTAAGCAGTTTATTAGCATGTACTGCATTCATTAAATTTACACAGATCATGCAGTTTCTCCAAGAACTGATGTGACCTTGTTTGAAACCATCATTTCATTTGGACTGCAAACAAAACTTTTTAATAATTAAGTGATTTCTCAAAAGGCGGAAGTAATTTCTAGGTTCTGTGAAGTCTGCAAATGACAAAATTTGAGGAACTCACTAAAGATGCCCTGAAGATAAAAAAAAAAAGTCAGTGTGAATTAATTACTACAGTGGATACAAACAAATAGTCACCAGTATCTTTAAAATATATTTTGGGGAACAATTTAATGCAATATTTGTGAATCTTGTTAACCTTTCTCATTACTATTAATCGTTTACTGATAACAAATAATGAGCTTGATGCATTACAGGCAAGTATGAATAAACTATTTTTATTCAATACCACGAGCTAGGTTTGTGATCATTTTGGGTCTGCATTTTTATTTTGCTATCTTGACAGGTGACTGCAGAAAGGACAGGGAGAATAGTCAGATATAAAGATCACTGAAATCAATGTTCACGTTTCCAGTAGCAATCAATGGGTTTTGAATTGCACCCTGAAAGTTTTTGGATTGTCATGTACATTTGGGTATCTGTCTCTGTAAACCCAGAAACTATACACACTGAATTAAACGCATTAATCTTTATTTAGGTCATATCTCCACCGAAGTCAGATAATCTTCACTAAATAATTGCAGCAGTGACAATAAGTACTGATGGATTTAGCTAACTTTCCCCAAATTCAGCAAGAAACCATGCACAGCTTTGCGTATTCCACTGGTCTCAAACAGCTTCGTCTCACAGAAGTAGTCTGCCCAAACAGTAGAATTAAACACAGAATTCTGGCCTGAGTCACAAAAACTCAGGATAAGAAAAATCGGAATATAGGTGGACAGGAAGAGGAAGAAAATACACTGCTTACTGAAGCTATGACTGTGGCTTTCTCCCTGCCTCTAGACGCTGAATGGGCTGGAAAAGAGAATTATGCCATTGGCACGTAGCCCTGCAGAGTGGGACATTAGGGCGTAACTTAATTTCAAGAGGTGACTGCCTATAGTCATAGCTCAGTCCCACCAAAAAATGCACAGAGAGTGCACAGAGTATGCACAGAGAAATCAGAGACTGGAGAGAGAGATTTTTTTTAATTACTTTGTATGTTTTACTGAAACTCTGTGAGGTTTTCGAAGACTATTCTACTTCTCACCATCATACAAGCCCATCATAATTTTAGGTAAACTATCTATTTGTGTGCGAGAATAGCTTTTTTCCATAATGAAGCTGATAATCTTAATGTGAAACTGTAAGCAACCTACAAAAACACACCCCCACAATCTAAAATACTTTTTAAAAGGAAATAAAAGGCTTTAACATAGCTAGAGCTGCTTTCAATTTTTAAAATGTAAATTATCCCTTAAATCTTAATTTTGAAGTCATCGTTAATTGCCTCATAGGCCTCATTTTACATTAATTGTGCCTTTATAAAACACTCTCATTGAAAAAGTAATACATGAAAAGATTCTTCCCATATTAAATTGTCAGTAGTTTCCTTCCTCTTTTAGCTGATTGCTTCATTATGTACTTTTTAAATTGTTTTGTTCTGCAGGGATTAATTTTGCACGTATCTTCATGAGCTGTGAAACTTTTACAATGTATTGTTAAACTATGCATGTTGTGTTGCTGGTTTACAATTGCAGGAACTCCTCTATGCCTTGTGTTACTAGGAGATAACATGCTTCAAGGGTCACTGAAGGCATACGGCTTCATTCAGTTCTCTTTCAAATGTGTCTATCATTGCTAGGCACAGCAACTAACGGACACATACACTACACTGTCGAGATTAAGTCATGCACAGGAAGTAAAAGAAATCACTTTTAATCTTAAAAAGCAGCAAACTGAGTAACCAGATCACCACTGGTTTAGTATTCATGGAGCAACTTAGTGTACTTCCCATCTTTTATGTTTTTACCTTTCTCTCCCTTACCACAGCTGTATTTAGCTTGATCAGTCTCGTTAATCTTGCACTAATCCTAAAGACTTGATCAGTACCAGAATACCAAGCTAAAATAGAGTAGGGTAGGGTAGGGTAGGGTATTTTCAGTTGGAAGGGACCTAGAATGATCATGTAGTCCAACTGCCTGACCAATTCGGGGCTGACCAGAAGTTAAAGCATGTTGTTAAGGGCATTGTCCAAATGCCTCTTGAACACTGACAGGCTTGGGGCATCGACTACCTCTCTAGGAAACCTGTTCCAGTGTTTGACCACCCTCTTGGTAAAGAAATGCTTCCTAATGTCCAGTCTAAACCTCTGCTGGCACAGTTCTGAATCATTCCCACATGTCCTACCACTGGATACAGGGAGAAGAACTCAGCACCTCCCTCTCCACTTCCCCTCCTCAGGACGCTGTAGAGAGCAATGAGGTTGTCCCTCGGCTTCCTTTTCTCCAAACTAGACAAACCCAAAGTCCTTAGCTGCTCCTCACAGGACATTCCTTCCAGCCCTTTCACCAGCTTTGTTGTTCTCTTCTGGACACATTGAAGGACCTTCCCAACCTTCTTAAATGGTGGGGCCCAGAACCGCACGCAGCACTCAAGGTGGGGCCGCACCAACGCTGAGTACCAGTGGGACAATTGGCTCTTTTGACTGGCTGGTGATGCTGTGTTTGATGGACCCCAGGATGCGGTTTGCTCTCTTGGCTGCCAGGGCATGCTGCTGACTCGTACTGAGCCTGATGTGGACCAGCACCCCCAGATCTCTTTCTGCAGGGCACCTCTCCAGCCACTCCTCTCCCCATTTATACTTGTGCCTGGTGTTACTCCATCCT
>VYZM01002147.1:0-52004 GCA_013398915.1 Dromas ardeola | reverse complement strand
GACAACTTGCCCAGAAGGATGCTGTGAGGGACAGCCTTACTGAAATCCAGAAAAACTACTTCCACCGCCTTCCCTTCATCCTCTAGGCAGATGACCTTAAACAGGACTTTCCCTTTGTGAACCCATGTTGACAGTGCCTGATGATTGCGTTATTCTTTAAATACCTTTCAACAGTACCCAGTATAATCTTCTCCATAATTTTTCCAGGAACTGAGGTTAGACTAACAGGTTTGTAGCTCCCTGGGTCTTCCCTCATGCACTTCTTGTAAACTGGAATAACAACGGCTAGCTTCCAGTCAGCAGGGACCTCCCCAGACTCCCAAGACCTTTGGTAGATGATCAAGAGGGGTCCTGCCATAACATCCACTAGATCCTTCAGTACTCTGCGATGAATCCCATCAGGCCCCACGGACTTGTGGACATTCAGCTGATAACAGCTGGTCCCTTACAATTTCAGTGTCCACAAATGGAAAGTCACAGTTCCCACACCCATGGGAACACTCCTCTGACTCAGGGGACTGGGCAGCCCAAGCTCTACCAGTATTATTAAAGACTGAGGCAAAAAAAGCACTGAATGCCTCTGCTTTTTCTTCATCCCTATTAGTCAGACGACCATCTTCAACAAGTATCTTTCCAGTATTTTCTTTAAGCCTCCTCTTGCTATTAATGTACTTTAAGAAGCCCTTCTTGTTATCTGAACAACGCTGACCAGTTTCAACTGTAATTGAGCTTTGGCCTTTCGTGTCTTCTCCCTGCATATACAAACCAAAGCTCTGTAATCCTCCTGTGTAGCCTGACCTTGCTTCCAGAGATCATAAATTTTTTTTCCCCTCTTGAGCTCCATGAGGAGTTCCCTGTTCAGCCAAGCTGGTCTTTTGCCCCGCTTGCTTGACTGAAGACACAAGGTGCTGTGACACGTGTAAAGGTATCTGGCCTTTGCAGCTTAGACCCAAACATGCTGGATCCACCCTGGTGAATCCATCCCAGTCATCTACTCAGTTCTGTTACACCACAACAATCTCTTGCTCTCCCACACTGGTCTTCCTCTAATCTTTGTTGGATTACTAATCAGTCTTGCAGCACTAAAAACTCTCCGTGAAATTAAATTCTAGAGAGATCTCACCTCAGTATCACATTAAAACAAATATGGAATCTTCACAGACTAGGCTATGAAGAATTGTAGTATCAGAAGCTACAATGGCACTGTCACCATGCCGTACTTGAAGTACAGAAAGATATTAAACATAAGGCTATCTTATAATAATGCACTAATTAATTTGCATTTCACCCGAGTCCACTAATTTCTAAGTGCATATTGACTTAAACTGTTTTACTTCTTTCCATACCACTATAAATAATAAATTCCTATCATAAAACATCAAGATGTCTATATTACTGCCCAGATGGCAATGCGCAACCACACAGGTACAACCAGTGAAAAAACATCTGTGAGAAATCTCCAGATGCCTCGTCCTCCTTACTTGTAGGGAACAGTGATGCCACGTGTTAGCCGATGCTGTATCAATCATTTATTTTCCTGTGGGAGCAGCTAATAAAATGTTCTCTCCCCAGAAAGAGCAAAAACACAAAAATGATTCACTGGTAATGTTGCCTGTATAATTGCACATGCTGTAGCTGCAAGTTACCTGCGGAGGCATTTCTGGGCGAAAGGGCTGGGGAGGCGGGGGGAACAATTATTCCACTGTACGTTTGACACAAAACCAGAACAAGCCACAGAAATCCAGTTTCTGTTGATGTTATGACTGACACCCATTTGAAGGCATGACAATTGAGTTATTTTGTTCTCAACAGAGGCTTTTTTTGGTTTGTTTGTTTTTTTTTTTCTGCTGGAATTACAACTCTCTAAATAGAGAATTTTAGTCTGTGTCATCTTGGAATTCAGGTTGTTAACGGAGTGAGGTACTTTCCGAAATAAAATTAACCTTAGCAATAATTCTGGCCACACTGAGAAGCCACTACTGGTTACACAGGGTGCTAGGCAAGTACTTGTGCCATACTTACACTGCCAAGGAATTATTTTTATCTTGGTGAAATTGTGGGCTATGAAAAGCATTGGCTACATCTTGTAAGAACTAACATTTGGTCAATCTTTACAAATTTTTCTTGCAGAGTTCAGTCTAGAAATGGGCTCTTCTGAATTCACAAAAGGGATAAAAGACATCTCTATTTAAAGCTTTAATGTAAAGTTAAAGACAAATCACTAACTTAGAAAGTATTTAAATGTTATCTAAAAGTAGCAACTAAGAATATTCTTGTCCTTGTACTTCTCAGCCCTTCCCTTCACACATCATCAACCTAATACTGTTGAACAGCACCTGTGATCATACACTAAGGATTTTTTCTGTACAGCAAATCATTCCCTACTGGGAAGGGCTATGGCCTACTTATTAAAATCAAGTTAAAAACACGGCTTTAAGACCACAGCAAGTGAAAAAATGGGGACCATCTAGATTCATTTTCCTGAAGGGAATTTAGGGAAGATCCACTTTGCTCAGTGGAGTGCCATGAAAGGGGACCCCGCAGCAAGGACAAAGAGACGCTATGCACACATGACACATCCCACTGCTCGCTCTCTGTGCAAACTATGCCACAATACAGCAGCTCGGCGAGAAACCCCTTCACTTTCCTTGTTCCCTCCCAATCATTTCTACCTCTTGGCATACCAGCCTCTCAATTTTCCTAACACAACAGTTTGTGAGGCAGCATGGTAAATCACAAACAGATTAACATTAAAATTAACCCTGTAGTTTAAAAAAAAGTTACAACGTAAAGGTTTACTTCTGAACTGGAGGTGCTCTGAGGCAGTGGGTATGGGGCAGCCATTCAGACAACTATGCTGGCAGAGCCAAAGCACTGGTGTGCTGCAAGAGTCAGAACAAGCGGATGGCAAGAAGAAGGATTCTTCTAGTTCTCCACCAAAGAAAACGCATCAGCTTCGTGTAAGTTCTATAAACGAACCACCAGACTAACAGGAAATGAAGCATATATATTTATTATAATGTTATTCTATTGCAAATACAACTAATTTCACTATGGCAATATACCGTATAAAAGTAGTGTGCCATACTCAGTCTGAACTATAAACACAATTTTCCTCCTGGGTCAGCTGATGTAAAGTCTTGATATATCACTTAGTGGAAGCAAGATCCATTCCTTTCCCCTTGAAGGGCTATTACCTTCTAACAAAATCTCCTCTTACCTATTTAACAGGGCCATTATATCCCTGTGAACACAAATTCAACTGCAAACAGAAAGTCTTTGTGACATACATAATTACTCCAAGCTAAAGCCTGGGCTTACATTCCCTTGACTCTGATGATGACTTAGTCTGTGACCTGAGGCAAATCACCAAATATTTGTTCAGGCATCCCTAAAAGTGGTACAAATACCTTCGTGGTAGCAGATATTTGGAAGCTTTATCAAACACGTAGGCTGCTTTAAAAGACAAAATGATTGCTACAGGCTTGCTCTTGATAGAAAATCTTCTGCTGACTTCAGTAGGATTTGGAAGAAGCCTTTAAGAAGCCTACTGAAAATTAGACTTGAACCATCTAACGCAGGATCTAATTGATTGCATCTAATTGATTGCAATGGATTTGTAGGGGCTTCCATAACTACAAGTACTGCTCGTGCAAGCACAACACATAAGCAGAGCCCAAGTAACAGTGAGAAATGCCAGCCTTACACTCACATTGTGTTTCCACTATAAGGCAGTTACCAACATAGTTTCTGTTTGGTCTCTTGGATAAGCAATGTGATTCCAGTTTGCCCTCCAAATGCAATCTGGTCCCTTAAGAGCACACTTCAATTGAGAATGATTGAACACACACCAAAAAGAAGCATTATTCATCCTAATGTGAATTTAAGAATATGATTCTGGGGCACAGTAAACAAATCTTTCAAAAATCACAGATAAAGTGACCGAGCTGCTCAGAAAGGATGCTGTCGGGTCCTGCATCAACCAGCCTGGCTTTATTTTCTTATGGAGCAAACAAATAGCTTTGCAAGAAAATATTTGCTTGAGGAGAAAATACAGTGTTGCTTCTAAGATGCAAAATGCATTCATATTTTGAACTCGTCTGTCAGCTTCTAGCTCAAGGCAACAGAACTCCATTAATATTTATTTAATAATATATGTTTAGTATTTTACAAATGTTATTACAAAGCCACAGACAAGAGTAAAAATCTTAGAAGTTAAAATAATACACCAAATCAGAGACAAATAGAGCTGAGTAGAGAAACTAATTCACCAGAGTCAAGAGTATAATCCTCCAATCAAAGACCTGTTTTCTGTGGCTTGTTACGGTTTACCAGCAACGGATGCTTCAGGTACAGTTTCCAATAGTTGGGGATTTTCTTGCACTCATGTAACACAAGTAACTAGATATTTGTGCAGATGATGCGGTGACAAAAATACCTCCTGGGAGAGGATACTGAGATAAGTCTCCATTTTGTCAGGATCTAATTCCTGTGCCTGCACAGTGAATATCCCACCAGTTCAGCTGAAAACAAACCATTTCAAGATTTTAGAAGATACAGTAATGGTTTCTCCTTTATAATGAAAAGAAATCCTAAATAGGTAGACTTTGCTGCCGAGAACCATCTCAGCTGGGAGATTAAATCTTATCTCATATCACTGAAGATGCAGTTGCTAACAGAGCAAATGGAGAATAAGGCTTTGACTCTGTGCATAGGCACAGAGATAGTGATCTACCCAGTCCTGTCATTACATGAGGCTGCAGCATATGAGTTTGGCTCAGAGTAGCATTACATCCTCCGGAACAAAATTAGTAATGTAAGGACACAAGACCATGCTCCACTTAGCGTGTTTAAGATAAACAGGTAGCTCAAATGATCCTAACTCTTGCTGCTATTTCTGTAGTTGAAAGTAACCTCTCCTGTTCCTGTAGATGCTTGCTCTTATTTATTGTGCAAATTTTATTTGCATAAAATGTCCCAATGAAAGAACTGACTTCCGGTGCCTAAATATTGCAAAGAATGGGAACAGGCTGTATGAAATTTGCTTAGAAACTCAAGCCATGGAAAAAATCAAGGAAATTTCATTAGATAGCAACTCCATCGTATCAGAGAAAGTGATATACAATATACTACTTCTTGGCTAGCCTGGCTACCAGCTCAGTTTGGGCACACGGCGTCTGCTTCTCCATCCCTGCATGATAATGCATATCACACAGCAGAATACTAGATGAAGCTAAATACTTCTTAAAAAAGGAAAACGGCAATGAAAGATGAAGCACAGTGAGCAATACGTAGTCATGGATTGGAGAGCATCATTTTAAAATGGAAACATTATTTATTGCACTGATACTATAATTATAATGTATTTTTTGTTGAACAATTGCTGTCTTTATTAAGCAATTCATCGTAGGCCTCACAGTTGAAAGCAACACAAGTAATCTAGAGATGACTGTTTGGTTCTGTAGAGATGAAAATGCAGTTGAGCAGCAGAGACAGACCTTCTGGCCTGAAATCACCTGCTGAATACAGTTTTCCATGTAGCCCTATCCAAAGGAAATGAAAGGCTGCCCCTGGGAGCTGCACCTCTAGGGACAAGTGCACCTGAATGACATGGCTGCCCACCATAATAAGAGAGCACATTTGAAGCAGCCACCTGTAGGTGTGTGCCAGAAGCAGGTGGCTGAGGGAAGGAGCTTGCTTTTCAAGCTTAACATCTGTAGAAATAATACTGTGCTTCCTAGAAGCTCTAATATTGCACTGTACATTTATATTCATCCTGGTATTATCTGGGATATGCTGAGAATTGTGAGAAGAGTTGGTAATAAACTGCTGAAAAACCTGTTCATTACAGCTCAGTAATTTGTTTTGATACAGCCTGGAGCACAGATCCAAGTCAGGATAAAGTCAGATGAGGCAGCATACATTATGCTACCTTGCACACTACAATCTGTTACAGATGAAAGTATTTTATGTAGGTCAGGCACTGCATCCCCGGAGACAGACAAAAAGCCATAAGGAAATCAGAGCAGTGTTGGACCTTATTCCAGTGATCCAGTCTACTCCAAAGTTTCAGTTATGCAGAGATTTGTGTCTCTCTGGTCTCGTCCATCAAAGTACTCTTCCCAATCAACTTCTTCAAGGCTAAGTATAGCAGACTGGATGGCATATAACTCATGATGCAAAACTAGATAAAACTCCTCGCACTCGCAAGGAGACAATAGTTTTGTCAGTTGAAAAAAGAAAAGAAAAATCAAAGTGACACTAATTTTCAACTCACTGTAACACTGAGCTGCAAAATCGTTTTCAGGAGCAGAAGGCGGCTCTCTGGCCCTAACAGTCAGGAGAATGGTGATATTAAAAGAAGCAGTCTTGCATTTCTCTCTGCCTTTCCTTAAAACTGTGATCTAATGTAACTGAGAAGGGACCTGCCCTTCAGTCTTGCTGCAATAACACTTTATCTCTGACAGGCGGGAGAAAAGAATTTCAGGAACCCAGAAGTAAAAATGAGTATTCTTTGTTTTATCTCACAGTCTCAGCGGAGGATTCTGTATTTTTAAAACAAATTTATTTTTTTTTTTGCCATTGTATAAGAGCATGCTTTTATTCTGGCAACCAAAACGCACAAAATACAAGCTTCCACTAACATTTCATAGTAGAATTCAGAGTTTAATTTTCTAACACATATCATACCATTTTTCAGTACCACCTTTCTATCTAAGAATTTCTATTTTATCAAAAACACGAAAGATTCTCAAACAGGACAGCACTATATTTTCAGAATGGTATTTAGCTGTGAAGAGATATAGAAAGAAGTACACAAATCAGACGCAATACTGCATCTAGTAAACAGATGAAGTGTATGATGGAAGAAGAAAATATGTGCATTTATGCACTTCATTGATATCTTAATTCCCCTCCAGAGGGAAGGCAGCATAAATGGCTATATATTCCAGTTTGCTCCACAGTGGTTTTTCTAATTTAAATAAACCAAGTAATATAGAAAGGCTTTTCCCATTACACCGATAACAAACTATCCTCCTTACTGAGTCTGAGATCATAGGTAAGCAGGGAGTTTTGGGTATCACGTCTGCAGAATTCTAGCATACTCTTTCTAGCATATTCTTTCTAGCATAGAATAATACCAAATTCTGTATTTCTATCCTTGTCCCAGATAAATTCTTTAAAAAGACATAGGGGCTTTTTCTCTTCTTTTTTTCCCCTCCCTCCTCAAATACAACGATTTATACTACTACAGAGGTGTGGATCTCCTTTGCATGTCATCATACATACATTTTTGACTGTTTTTCCCCCCGTAATAAGAAGCAAGCTGTATTTTAAATGCAAGCCACCAGTGTTGGTTGGTTATGCTCCTTACCCTGATTCCCAGCTCTACGTTCTCTCCTCCGTATACTTCCATGCCTTCATCCAGTAAGCCAATCTCTTGGAAATATTCTCTATCTACTATGAAGCATCCGATCAATGCAGGACTTCTGGAAGAATAAAACAGCAGCAACCAAAATTAACAGATAGAATATGAACAGTTTTATTATTCAGAAATAGATTATATTTATAATTGCTGTGTCAAATGGTGCGTCAAGACAGATTCTTAAGGAGGTGGTTCTCAAACAGATTTATCTGGCTTTGTCTTCTCACATTCTTGATTCTATAGTGAAAAAAGCACCATTGAAGGAAAATGGACTGAAAATGATTGGACATACGTATTCACCAGAACAGGTAGGCTTTCAGTGCTTAGAACAGTAGATCCAGGAGCCCCAACTTTGTTTCTGAGGCACCAGCCACTCTAGCCTCTGTCCCTGCTAAGTCCCCACATTTCTTGTCTGTGATAATTTGCAAGGATACCCAAAGATGCCCAGTTTTGCATGTTTAGCCAGAAGCTAGGTTCTACGGTGAAGAAAACTTGTGTCTGTATGCTCATGTAAAAGAGAAGATTATTTCTTGAATAGGAACTTCCAGGTCAGGTTTAGCAACACAGAATCAAGAAATGTCTGCCTCACCAGCGTACTGCAACACTAGTCCATTGTCCTGAGCCAAATTTAAACAAGTCACATATCTTTACTGAATAAGTAAGCTATATTTATGTCATGACCTGAATTAGCCAACTTCTACTACGCAGAGCAAATCTTAAGAAGGTAGGAGTTCAGGCACAGAGAGTACAATTTTACTTTTTTAGATGCAGTGGCGGATAACACAGAGTAATTTAGCCTTTTCATTTTCTCCTACCTTACAATCCACAATAACAAGAAATAAAAAGGTCTTTTCTGATTATTATGCTGGTACCAGGAACTCTGGTAACAACAGGATATTAATTAGCAGTACAGGGGAAACCACCCTGCATTTACTGGGAACATTCAAGCTGCAGGAAGAGTAGACATCAGCTTTCAAACAGATTATAGGATGTCTTAATCACAAATTGTACAATTCTACAGAAATCTACAAATCTACAGAAATTTATGCCTTTAACTTGAAGTGCTATAGCACCCACTTTGTAACAATGAAAGACTGTTTCTGATGTATTTATTAATGAAGAAAATAGCAGTTAATGTCACTTCAAAAATCATGCTTCTTCGATGACAAAGTACTCTTGCTTTTGGTGTTGTTTTTAAAGTATTTTTCAGAGTACCTGCTTCCCTTTTTTGTAATTCTAGAAGCATACTGGAGGCATGATAGAAGCCATCAATCAATACACGTGGCTTTCTTTTGGTTTGTTTTAATTATCCAGCACACACATACAGTGTATTGCACTGAATAAAAGGTGCCAGGGAAAGGGCTAGGGAACAAACCTAAACATCCAATATTCATAAAGGACATTCACTCCACAATCCTCACATAGAACAGAGTTTTGGGGTAAAATGGAAAAGTAGATTTGCTCTTTATTCTGAGTTTTAAATACTTCTAATTTAAAAAGTCATCATAATTAATATAGAAGGTTTGCCTCCCCAGGACTCAGTAGAATATTTCAATATTTTAATTTTAACAGACTTCATTAACACTGAGAACCATTTCTAATGATGTGGAAATTTCCACCCCTTTTTACATATGTCTGCGGCAAACCTGTGAATTTTTATGTCCAGCTTTCCAATACTGGGTCCTGTTCTAATGACCAGCATGTGGGTCAATGCAGTTCAGGGTGCCTAAGCTGACAACTCCTGAAAAAAGTTGTCTGCCTGAAAAGACAGAACTACTGGATGAAAGATACCCCTTACACTGACTGCATGGAAACTGATCAGCAGTGATGACCCCCTCACGCTGCTGCTGCTATTTAAGGTTCTGCTTTGTAGGCGGTGAAAACAGTGTTCATACTTTCTTTCCGCAGAGAGCTAGAGTACAGGTACCACTGACCTCCTTGGTATGAATGCAGAGCTAGAAGAAAGGTCTGGAATCTCAGCAGAGCTGCTGAGAGGATTCAGAGGCACCTACTCCTCTCCTGGAGATAAGGCTAACAATACTCTAGACAGGATAAGATCTCTCCTGGAGATAAGGCTAACAATACTCTAGACAGGATAAGAAAGTACGGAGCTAGATTGTACCAAAGCAAGGATCTAATACAGTCTTTGCTCACACACTAGTGGACCAGCATTAACTCCTAGGGCATAAAACAGCTGTAAAGCTATGTGACAGTATTATAAAGAATACAGCTGTCACATCAGTTCTGTTTATATAACGCATTTGTAAAGAAAATTCTGTTTCTGGCCCATTACCACTAAATTAGCAGACAAGGCTTTTGGAGAAAAAAGTGCTGCTGAGCATTCAAGTCTACCATTTCACTTCAGCTCTGTGGTTTGCCCCATGCTAATAACAAGGAAACCTATTTAAAAAGGTCTACTGAAAACAACAGTTTTCTTGATCTGTAGGGTTGTAGGGGTCAAGGACAAAAGCTGAAGCAGACAGTTCAAGGACATTTAACTAATTCAACATAAAATTTAACATTACAGTCAGTAAAAACTATTACATAGCTGAGACCACTCACCATCTGTCATATCTAAATGAGCATTGCCAGTGACACACTAATCTAGGTCACAGTTGCATGTTACCTTATTGGAGCAGTTGTGTTCTCCAGTTTCCACCATGACTTAGGAGGGTTCAAGTATCGGCACCACAGCTCCCAGTCAAACCCCTGTGCTGAGAGGGGATATTCCTCTATTTCAAAATTATCATACTTAATGTTATCAAATGATGGAGAAATTACTCTTTTTCTGTTTTCTTTTATCCTAGTGAGCACTGGTTCAGCCCTAAAAAAATAAAAAAAAAAAAATTTGTCATGACTGCATCAGTAGAAAACATAGCACTGATGGAAACAGCAGCTTATGCTGTGTATTTCAGAAAGGGCAAAGTCTATAGCTGTTACCCATTCAGAGCTCCCTTTGCTTTGAGATGGAGTTTTGACAGAGCCAGATCTGCCCCAAAATAACACACTGCAATATTTTATCTAGGATGCCCTTTTATTAACCTTGATGTTAGCTGGTGAATGGAAGAAAACAGTATCTGCATATCACAGAGCATTTACACCCTTGCTACCAAATAATAACAACTTCAGGCTCTAGATATTATCAAGGACTTCAAGATCAGAGCTAATAACAGATCTATCCTAGGGACAGAAGCTCTTGCCTTTTTACCATTGTTTTTACTCAAGAAGAAACGGAGATATTAAATCCAGACTGAGCAAGTTAAAACACGTGGGTTTAGTTATGCACTACTTTTCCACACAGCAGCAACCTCAGTGCCAAAATTACACTTCTTTGTTTACACTGTAGAACATAAAAGAAACATAGTATTTTTAATTAAAAGAAGATAAATTTGCCCCTATGGGCAAAGGGCTACATTATTGGAGGCTTTTAACATGGAGTTTTCCAATATAGTTTAAATACATTAGACCAGCAGATAAGTTACACTATAAAATGGATCTAGATTACGTTACACAGCACAAATACATTTTCCATGCTTGTGTCCATGATTATGTCTGAATCTTCATTAAAAATATCAGAGTGCTAATTTACCCTCTATTTGCAAGAGAAACACCATTCAGTAATTTATAAACAGTGCTTGGAAAGGGTCCCTTGGTCAGAGAAATTCAGGGGCACATACCATCCCACATTAAATTCCACATGGGCATCAAAGAGAGCGACTACTGGTGCTGTGGCTACTCTCCATCCGCTAACTCGAGACCGAATCAGCCCCTCTTGTTTGCTGTGTCGAACCACCTTGATGAAACCAGGCTTCCGGGCATTCACTTCATCAACATACTTCTGTAGTTTCTCCTTGAGTTCTTCTGTGGAAAGGAAAGAATTAGATGTTAACAAGAAGTATCAGCTCGACAAGATGTAAAAACCTGTTATTTCAACAAAACAGGAGTCTTCACACATGGAAATACTCCCTTTTGATTTAGCTACTAAGAATTCTCCAATTGTCAAGTCTAAAAGGAGGCAAACAAAAAGCAGAAAGACCATAAATTATATAGTAATAAAAACCTCCAAGTATAACTATTTAGCCTACATGACTGACATCAGAATCCTGCCACTGTTTAACATTAACATGCCACAAAATAAAGCACTCAGTCATGAAGTACCATAGCTACAGAAGTGCATATTATGTTACTGTAGCAACAAACAAGGTAACTATCTTATATTTCCATAAAAATACGCCCAAGTATCGTCAATGAACTTTCTTTACCAATGTTTCAAGAAAAAAAAGTAAGAATAAAATGAATTATTTATCCTTTTTCTATTTTTCTTTCTAAACCTCAACAGCTCTTTTCTATCTCTACTAAAAAGTTCCATGATTTCTGTTCTTTTCTCAGGAGAACAAAGACCAGTAAAAGTACTGGAGGAGAATCATTCCTAATTAAAATATGGTAAATTTTTAATCAACAGCTATCATATCTATGGTTTAAAGACCATTATATGAGAAAACCCAATAGGTAGATCTGAAATATGCTGTTCACTATTATTACTAACCGAAAACACCGCTCACAATTATTCCTATGTTCTATTTATGTTACGGTACCACTCAGAATTTCCTTAGTATTATTAAGTTCCCTTTCTTCCTAATCTCTCCACAAATCCAGAAATATCTTTGCTGTGATGCAGAATAATGCCCCCGTAGTAACGATGATAACTGGATATCATCAAATCTGCATTAAAAGCTCAATGCTGCCTAGCCCTTTCTGTGAAATCTTGAGCAGGCCACTTAACTTCTCCGTAATCAATTCCCCTTCTTTTCAGTCCATTTAGACTTTGAAGTCTAGAGAGCAGCAGTTTTCTTTTTCCCTGCATTTGGCCAGTACCTATAGCCCTGGGGCACTGAGCTGAGGGGAAGTCACATCAGACAAGGGATGGCACCAGAGCCCAGCAGAGGAAGGGGCAGCACCCAGTAGTCAGCAGTGTGGGTGGGAATACAACTTCTGTCACATTGGCCGGCCCAAACTGCTTCCCGATAAAATACAATGGGATTTTTCTTGAGACTTTCTCTTCAATTGTTTTGCTGGCATTAGCGGTGCAATCTGCTCCTAGCTACGCATCAGGGGGACATTTCTGCATTGAGCCCAGTTAGCTTCTCCACAGGATAAGCTAACCACTCTGGGAACCGGTCGCCTCAAACAGATCTGGGCAACACGCACACTAGGATGGTTAATGCAACAGAAGTTAAAAAGCAATCATGCTTTATTAGCCACATTAAATATCCTTGGAAAGGAGGTGGATGCATCCTCCCTTAGGCTGACAAAGCTGAACAGAGCTGGTCCACAAGGGGTCCTCTAACCTAAAGACTGTTACAACCCATATGACCTTACTGGACCTACTTCTCTGAGGATATGGAGGAAAGGACAAGATGGTCAAGTACAAAGACTTACTAAATTTACCCCTCTTTGTAAAGACTCTCAGATAGCCACCAGGCATGATCTTGCAGCTGGTTCCACTGACACTGCAGGACTGTGCATGCTACATGCCTTTGCATAAATTAACTCTCTATGTGGAAGCGAGAAAATACCAAAGAAAAGTGCTGATACTTACAGTTTTTCATAAAGAACAAGAATTACAAAGCAATAATCTGATGACTATGTCCTCACAGTCCTTAAACTGCAGCAATGTTTCAGGAATGGACTCAATATATTCCTAGAATTTTCCATACTATATTGCCAAAATCTATTCAAATTGTTTATCTATGACTGCCTCGCTTTGAATAAACAAGACGAGGCATTAACACACATAGAACAGAGCACTATTCTACTTTGTATTATATTTGCTGTGCATTGATCAATACACTTTTTTTCCCTTATAAAGTCAAAAAATCATATTCAGGTTTTCTGTCATGCTTGTGCAAAGCCACATACTCTTATTGTTCATCCCCTAATACACAGATTTGTAGCAAGCACAAAACTATCAAACCAACCTCTAGCTAACAGCACTTTAAATTCAGAAAATGACACTTATGCTACTGAAATTGTGCCCATCTAAAAATAGTGCAAACCAGTTTGCTATTCCCAAAATTCAACATTGTGGAGGGTGAATACCAAAACACGAAGATCAAAGCTTTGCTCTCAGTGTAAGTGGCTGTTCATAGCTTTGCAATACCAGGAAGCTTTATTTGCCACAACAATGCAGCATCACCACTGAGTATAAAATTTATAAAAGGAAAGCGGGCTCTAATCAAGGAATTGAAAAGCAGTACCCTTGATGGAGTCACTGTTCTCTCCATCACCTTCGTCTTTATCAAGTGGGCTATTCTTACTCCTGTCATATACTTTTCCTAATGTGGACTGACTTTATAAGCTTGACTAAACACAAAATCATTTTCATAGCTAGCTGTAGTATGGAAATAGGTGGAAACGGAACAGAACCCAAATCTTGGCTTGCCACCAGCATGACTTCAGCTGCACACTACAGCTGTGACATTTACAATACTTTTAAATTTCTGGTTACGCTGCAGCTTTTGCAAATGAAGTGGCCTGAAAGAGTCTCGGGGGAACTTTGCAGGCTTACCCATGATCAGGGAGTATGGAGGAATCCTTCCCCGGACTTCATTATCAGCCTCAGGAGGCAGAGGAAAGTGCTGCATTTTACCTAATCTTCAAAACTGGCCCACAAGCAGTGACTTACTCTGTGGCATGTCCACAGTAGAAAAAGCAGTATTTTGCAGTCAGGCATTTTCTGGCCTTTGTTATTTAAAACAGATTAGCCTTCCTTTGCAAAGGCAGAGTGCTGAGCAGAGCATTTTGTGCACCCTTTGTCTTACAAAACCTATCGGGCAGACTCTCCCAGAAGAAAAGATAAGTCTACTAAAAAAATGTATCATTTTCACTCAGCCACAGGACACAACAGACATGTAAATGAAGCCAAAAAAGTGACTATTTTGGGAAGAACATTAACGATGCCCTAGCAGGATATTTACGTCAGGATTTTTGCATGCATTCCATGTTTTCCTGAGTTTTACATGAGAAATCTGAGTTCAATTGGCTTTGACGTTTTTAGAGCACCCTGCCCAACTGGACTGAAAGATGGGACTCTCCCCCTAGAACTGATACACTCTGTGATGGCACTGACGGTCTTCAGAAATATATTTTTAACACATGATCTGCTTTTTTCCACTGCAGATACATTGCCTGAATAATAAGCAGTCTTTTTCATTAATTATTGTGCTTCACTGCTTTATGCCACCATAGGGAGAAGAAAGGGAATGAGCAAATGTGTCATCTTCAATACACTGTTGATTCGGTTTCTAATTATGGAAACAAACAGGCTTATAAAGATAGATGTGTTTGCCTTTCAGTGCAGAATCTCTTAAATAAGCACTCAATTTGACTAAGCTGAATGAGTATCTACAATTGGAGAGAAAGAGCAGCCATATATGGAATGGGAAAATGGTGCCGATCTGGCGCTCGGAAATGTTGCACTCTACCACCTGTCTCTATATGGTACAGATGTCTAGAGAGCACAGCACAACTCCCCTCATAAATGTAGAAAACATAATGAATGTGCCATAATTATGTTTAATATTAACATGATTAAGTTCTAATACTTCTAAGAGGTTGTTTGTTTGCTTTTAACAAATCCACAAAGATTTTGTTTGTCAAGTTTCCCTGTTTGGCACAACAAAGCACTGCAAAAGAATCCATGCAACTTTGCCTTCATGGGAAAGGGCAGAAGCAGGGCAGGACGGAGGCAGGGAGCATAAGGAGTCAGAAGATGTCAGCCATCCCACCGCTACAGAGATTGTATGTGAAGGGATCGTTTGGTTCATGAAAATCCCTTCACAAGCCATCTTCCTTTCAGGATATGGTCTGAGAGAACGGTGGCTTGAGAGAGGCCCTGGCAATGGAACTGCTCTCTTTGCAATACTGCAGCTTGTTTGGCTGGTGCGAGTGGCCAGTCCTAGCTCAGAGGGGTGATCTGGACCACAGTCCTGCCTCCTCCTCAAATGCTGGGGGGTTGTGGCAGGCAATACAACATGTAAAAGATCTCTCACATACGCCCCAGGGAGTTTCTCAGATGGAAAACCATCTACACATCATGCTCTTCATCCAGTCGCGTGCAACTCATCTACATTTTGAATGTCTCTACCCTCCCTAAATTGGGAAGTTATCAGGCTAGATGCTTAACGATGTAAGGTGCCTTAGCCCCATGGGACTCCAGTGTCCTAAAGCAGCTGTGGATCTGTCCCCAGACTTCAAATTTTTAAGTTATTGATACAAACAGTGTTGTCATAAATAAGAAATTACTGCCTCACATTCATAGAGAAGTAGCTTAAAGAACAATTAAGCCTCACTTTCAGTAACTTTCTTGCTTTTATGTACTCCCATTCTGAGTGCTTAAATGAGTCCTCACATCTCAGAACAATTACATTTGTAAAGTCTGACACTCATGATTTGCTGAGACAGATGCATTTTACTGACTTCTTAAAACTCTTTTTCTTATCTGTAAGTTTGCCAACAGAGCTAAAATAATATATAAATAAATAAATAAATAAAAGCTCTCTCGTAAGTCTGTGAATTTTCTAAAGTCTAAAATTGACTTCAGTGCAGCAGAATGCACGCTGGATATTATTGCCATCTCTGCAAGGCTTGTGCTTTTACCTTTAGGGAAAAATTTCTTTCCATGTCAAAGGCCCAGAAATTACCATGTCCCTCCTTAACCTTAACACTTGGCACAAACATGGCTTCTTTTACTGTGAAGGGAAAGAAATTATTCTTCAATACAGAACGGGGTTTAACGTAACAATTGTCCTCCCCTGTGCCAGAAACTGTGGATTGACACATTATATGAAAGGGGCAAAATCCTGCCAATTCATTATTTTTATGCTCTAGCTTTGTGTGTTCATTGAGCTGCTTAGAAGGCACACTTTGGTCCCCAGGTAAAGAACAATTTTGGCTATTTTCTTGGATCATAAAGGACACTTCTAAAGGCAAATCATTACAGCAGCTGCAGGAATACAGCGGAGCTACTGCCTGTCTCAGAGCCAAGAGACCACTAGTCAGTTTGCTCCTGGCAAGGATCCCAGGGCCTTCCTGAATGCCCTGTGCAGCAGGTCGGAATGGATCCACTGCCTTGCACCAAGGCAAAAGAGCCAACTGGCAGAGCACAAGAAGTTGGTACACCATGAGAGCTGCGGCCACACTAGGAGCTCCTCATCAGGTACATCTTGCTTCTGCATGAAAGGCAAGTAAATTGGCAAAAAGACAGAATTCGCACGAACCAATAATTTTAAACCAAGGTTTTTCCACCTTCTTCATCTGATTATTTGTGGACCAAAGTCTCAGGAACAGGAAGAACGGTTTTTCCACTCTTCCAATAACAATTTTATAGCCTTTAGAAAAGCCGAATGTATTAACATAGCTAACTTTCTTTTTGGCAAATAAAGCAAGCCTGTTAAACCCAGTCTGCTGCAAAAAAAACCCCTGTCTCTTCCCTCTCAGTCACTCTGTAGGCATACAACCTGAATTCATGGCAGCAGCTAGGCATGTAATAAAAATTGTTTGCCGCACTTTATCTAATAGGCTTGTACATCAGATTATGTCACTTATTTTGTATGCAGCTCAGTGCTTCATAATTTTTATTTTCCTTTCCTCTGGCCCCTTATCTTTCATGCTCAAGTGATCACCTCTCATCTCTGTAGCAGAAACAGATAATTCCAAATGGAAAATATTTATAACCAGATAGAGGCATGTCATTTGTAATGCACATGTGTACGTAGAATATTTGCAACAGAGGGCAACAATGCACAAACAGATAACGAGGGCCTGCTGTACACACATATTTAATAACCTCATGTTATCTGGTAAAAGATAAACCACCCAAGGGAAATTACCAATGTGATGCAAGGAATTGATTTGGACAGACCTCAAAAACAAAAAAGCAGTATAGTCCTTTTCCTCCATTATTACATCTAACTTGTATTGTTGACAGAGATGCATAATCTAATCTCAGAAGTTCAGGCTATCCACATGTAAAGCCAGATAACGTAATGAACTTTCACAGTCACAACCTTTGCATTCAGCAATCCAAAGTCTCAGCTGCTGTCAAACCTCCCTGGGTCTATTAAGATAAATGAGGCCTACAATAATTCATTCCAGCTCACACCTTGGACTAAAAGCCAAGGATTTATTTTGTCTAGCACATGAACAGCACCCTTCTGCCACAATAAAGGCAGAAAAAAAATATACATTTCCCCTCTCAGCCCCTACACACAAAACACACACTCTTTCAATTGCCCAGAAGAATCTAGTAGAAAGGAGTGGGAAGCACACATTGCTTTCAAAGGGTTAGATGGGGGCCGCTTTGATCTGTTCTCTCTCAAACATCATGTCTATGCATGGAAAGAGCTTAGGTGGACACATGACTGAATTCTCTTGCTGGTTGTAAGGTCCTGGGAATCTGACAGCACGAGAACCACGTGTCAGCAAATAATTCCACTTCAAAACAGTAATCAGTAAACTAGCACACTTCCCAACACAAAACAGGCTTTGCAGAAGAGACCTGTGCCAGCCACAACTGCTTGAGTGATCTAGCAAGCATAAACACTACTTGCGTTTTGTTTTTTTTTTTTTTTTAAATGATGCATAGTTCCAATCCCAGCCATGAAAGTGGGATACCACCCTCCAGATCATTAAGTCCTACCTAGAAATATTGCTGCATCTTAATAAATCCCAATAGTATGGAAAAAACAATGAAAATCTTTTGGAAACCGTGGCAGCTGAACATCATGTTACGGAGGAGGAGGATACTGGAGAAAGAAATATTACATCTGTTACTTTTTGTTAGTACTCTTCTCTTGTAGTAATGTCTTTATAATAAGGGCTGTAAATCCCTTTTATTTCCCTTTTATTATTTATTGAATACTGTTCAAAGACAGTACTCAATTTCTGTCCTTAGGTACATCCTGTTGTAAGTATCAGCGAGCCCACATTCTAGCAGCAGAGTGTCTTGCAACACTTTGCAAGACAGAGGGATACATTGCAAAGCCAGATGAATCTGCAAGGTCACATCAGAAGTTGCACAAGGGGAGGAACAGTCCCTGGGTCTTCCAAATTCCAGGGCAGAACATTAACACTGCATGACTTCCCTAAGGCTGTGATTGTGCAGTTTGAGCCGTGGCTCATATGGAGCCCAGAGAACTCATGATGCAAGAGCTCATCCACATCACTGGGTCAGGATTAAGAGGCAGCTGATATCCGGAGCTCTTGTTAATATCAACAGAAATTCATTGCAACAAAGGAATTAAACACGGCCCTTCCGTTCCCCTAACAATGGGAGAGACTCACATGCTTACCTCTGAGTACAGAGCAGAGCTTACTAAGGGTAAGTGTTAACATCAAGAGAGGAAAAGAAAATAATTGTGCTCTCAGGTGAACATTCCTTCGAGCTCTTTAATGAATTTAAGTGTATGCAGCAAGGCAGGACTAATAAAAAAAAGCACAAAGTGTCTTTTCTTAGATTACAAAATTACCAAAATAGAAAGTTCACAACTGACAATAAAAGGCAGTTGGGCGTGTATGTGCTTATAGCAGCAAACACAAGCTGAAAGTAGAACAGGGACTTTCCACGCACTGCCAATAGTTACCAACTGCCATACAAACAACAAAGCAAGGGTAAAGAGGCTGCTACGTACCTCTTCGTGGCAATACCTACAACCTTTTCAACAGAAAGGTGTTTAAATCTTCAAAATATCTTTAAGCACAGACATGCAATTATATATTCTTAATTGTTCCACTCAACTTACTGATTGCTGGATGCTTGAATTAATCTCAGCAGGAACACTATTCCACTCCGGTTTACTGTGTATGATGCTTCCCATTTAGGGACTGTTACTGGATATATTCTGACTACAAAAACGTGATCACAACAATGGTTAAACCTGGCCAGGGACAAGAACTATCACTGAAATCAGATATTTGTATCACATCTGATGCAAGAACAATTTCTGGTGTTTATTTGCATACAATAGTTTTAGAAAGGGATCATAAAGTGAGAAATACACAGGCATCAAGTCTGTGCATTAGAGGTGGCACCATGAATACAATACACTACTGAAATAACCACCGCCAAATTACGAGTTCATAATTTCATTTCTTAGTGTTCCTGGATTCATTTGTAAAATGACCTTTAAATGTTAAAAAGAAGTGTCTGAGAAATGCATTCTAGTCCCAGCTGGACAGCAGCTGTTTTCAGTAATCGAAGTGCTTTTTTTCCCAATATACAGTATTTAATTCTAATCTATTTCTTGGACGTGTATGGAACAGAAAAATCACTATTCAGAAAAAAGAAACTAAATGCCTGAACAGCGCCAGAGCAGACTGCATAAATCTAGAAAAATACAATCTAAAGAGCACATTAGAAATAATCTATATTTCTATAACCGTAAGACATAGCAAGCCACTTGCTGTACTGTAAACTTGAAAAATAATCATGAGTCCAAGAAACAGCGTGGCAGTTCATGTTATTATAACCGATTCATAGGGAAAAGGAAACTGCCAATTAAACCACAATAGTCCAAGTGTAAGTATTTTATTTCTGGAGTGGATTCAGAGGAAATCAGTCATGTAAGTTGCATTAAAAATGGAACATGCAAATACGCCATTAGAAATGTATGGAACAGAGCTGCTCTCTGGGTCAAACCTCTCTCTAACAGCAAGGAAGTTGAGAAGGACTATGAAAGTAAGAGGAAACAAAGTAATCACAGAATACTTCTGGTTGGAAGGGACCTCTGCACTCCAAGCCTTGACTCAAAGCAGGTCCAATTAAACAATATTAAGTAACATTCATTATGCCAGAGAGCATTAAAAGATAGGTTTTGGTTTTAATAAATAGGACTTAGCCTTGCATGCCACGTTGTTTTTTATGAGAATCTTACTTTATATCAGAAATTATAATCCAACTGTACACTCATTGAATAGAACTACTTCTTGGGAGCAAACCAGCAGCCAGCATGCACCAAACCTGATGATACTGTGAGAGCATCCGTGAGGATCAGGACAGCAATGACACTATTTCTGCTTTTGAGATCTCACTCTACAAACTAAACTGCAGTTAAGGAAAACCAAACCACAAAAACCAAACCACCTTCTGCAGTGCACGTTTTTAACTACATCCAAACGTAGAGTGACCAGCTTTTCTTTTGAATGACTGAATCTTGCTTTCCCAGACAACCCTTACACATCAGATGCAAAATGCTCTATCCATTTTCCAGGTCAGAAAGATCGATTTATTGACTACCTGTGATCATGAGTGTTAATGCAACATCACACATCCCATCATAGCATGTGCAAGTTATAACTAGCCCTTGTAAAAGCCAGCTCTCACATGCCCTCATATTATACCATATAGTCTTGAAAAATTCTGCCAAACACAAGGCATTACATCGCACATCCATCGAAGTCTGCTAACCTGTCACAAAAAGAAAGGGCAGGACCTATCTATCACATACCATGCAAGCAAAGAAGAGCCTTCAGTGTGCGCTTCCACTACAATCATAGAAAGGAATGTCTCCTCACAGACCACTGCCAAATTCATTTGGGACAATCTGGTAGCTATCTACTGTGCTATTTAAGTCATGGGTTTTAATTCACAACATTTGACTAACTTGGAAGTTACAGTTTCTCCTATTTGAAACTTCCTAAAAATATGGACAAAATCCAAATAGTTCTTATTCCCGTAAACCACTCATTCAAATCAGAAATTATTTTTGTTTGAATACTGTAAGAGCTGCAGGATTTGTTTCTATCTAAAGATGGAAACTGGTTTTTTTTGGAAGAATCAACTATGTACATTTCCAAATTAAAGCAACAAATTCTGGCTTGCTTCTTTCCCAGCGTATTTGATTACTCCTTGGGAGTAACACAGTGCTGGGACCGTGCCATTTGGTAGCTGTGGAAAACCTCTAAACCTGGCATATATGATCTCCAAGTAAAGGACTGCTTATTATAATAGTTTATCATCCACTGCTTCCTAAAAATCCCAAGCTCCAAGACTTAATAGAACACAATAGCATACAACTTGTATCTTTAGATTAAATACATCAGCATGCAACAAATTATTCCAAGCCTTTCATCAGCTATTATAGAAAATTTCTCTGTAGGCATCTAATCACATTCTATCCATTAGTTTTAAAGAAATGTTTGGGGTTTAATTGTTATATTACAACTGTTGTTCATACCCTGCCTTTCTGCATCAGAAACATGCGAGGACAGTAAGGCATTAAAAATAACCCAGGCATTACCTTGAAACTAAAATACATAACACCTTTTCAATTCACAATACAGGAACAGCATTGTCACTAACATCCTACTGCAGCCTGGGAAAGATTTGGTTAAAACCTGCTTAATTGGAAGTATGTTATTTTAAAAATAAAGTATGTTAATTTGTGCTATTAGTATGCCTGCCAGCAGGGTGGAAGCCTTGCTTGCATAAAATATGCACATAGAACACACACCAGCCTTGCCTTTCCTGCTCCCCAGAAACAACCAGCAGTAGCGTCAATGTATTTTAACATTATAAGCAGGAAAAGTGTCTTTTTACTGTGCTGAGATAGGACAGAATTCCACCGACTCCAGCACTCCCTCCTGGAGTGAGCAGCCAGAGGCTCAGGTGACTGGTCTGCTCCAGGTTTCTGCTTTACGCCGCAGATGGCTGGAACTACCAGGGAAGGACAGTACCCGCTACAAACTACAGGAAGCAGGCTGGGCTACCAGTTCAAGTTCTCATCTTGGCAGCAAAAGCAGAGCTGGTTGGCGCTGCCTGAGAAACCCATGAGGAAACGCACAGCACTTCTGGATCTGCTGCCCGGGATTCAGCAGGTAGCGGTTCTCTCTCTGAACAGGTCACGCATCAACACCCGACACCGCCGAGCGCAGCAGCTCCTGAGATGCTAAGGATAACGGTCACAGAAAATGGACTGAAATCAAAAGCACGAACTGGGCACTGAAATGACTTACATCTTGCAAGATCCCACTAAAGAATATTTCCATAGGGGAAGGCATGGCCTAAATTTAACGATATCATTTAAACAGCTTCTAACTTTTTTTTTTTCATTGCGTATTAGGCAAACAAGAGTCCAGAAGAATATTCTTGAATTACAATTTCTCTTACTAATATTTAGATACATTACAACAGGTTTGTTCATCATTAGTGTTCTCGTAAAGATTACATTAATTTTAGTTTGTGTCCTTTCTCATTATTTTGTGTCATTTAATTTGAGCTCTTTGCTTCAAAATTTACCTTCTAAAGCAACGCTTTAACACCTATGGTCAAAGCAGCGAGAACCTCAGGACCCACCAGCCTCTGCCCAGGAAGTACAACTCAGGATGCGTCAAACTTACTGTTCATGTGGAAAACTACGCACAAAGGCATTTCTATCCAGGCTCTCCCCTACCACACTTTTCAGATAGCTTCATTTTCTCAATAAATGCAGTAAATTTTCAATGCCTTCATGAAGACCTCCCAGCATAATCTTTACTGACATTATTATTTCTTATACATATTATACTTCTGAATCCTGACATTTGTATAAAATATTGCTTGGGAATTTTACGGTCTTTTCCGGGAGATCTTTTTATGAAGGACTGTTAGCACTAAGTACTCTCTGTATCTCACTTAGCTGTGATGCGGTCTGTAGCACTGTAAACCTACCAGATTCCACTTCTTATAGAGATTCAAAGGCTTGAAACTATCACCTCCTAGCCAATTCTTCCAGTATACTGTTTGACCTTTCATTGTGAATAATGATTTTGCACAGATACAGGCTAATTTCCTTGGACTGGATTTTGATTTGCAATGATTTGCAATTTGATTTGCAGTATATCCACATTTTTCAGAATAGTTACTGGCTGATTTCTCAGATTTAAACCTTTTCGCATCTTCAAAAGAATGCTTCTTGCACAGCTAAATTTCATAATGAAATTCCATGATTAAACTCTCTCCAACTATGAGTATTAAATTTCTACCTTGTCTGCATATTGCAATATGTTGTATTGAAAACCACTTGACAACTGCAGACTGGGTAATGATCTCAGTTTCCTATATGGCATTCATCTTAGTTAACCTCAGAGGGTTATTATGCAGCTATATTCTTATTAGCATGTTGCAGGAGGAGATTGCTCCGGAAGGTAGTAAACTCGGAGTTATAATATCCAAATTTTTAAAATACTGAGCAGCATTTATTCCACAGAAATTTTGGTGATCTTTCCAAAGCTCAAAAAGCCCCAGACATTGGTCTCGTAGAATGCTGGAGAGCAAAAAAGTCCTCCAGGTACGTGACTCTTCCGTCTTCAAGGGCCTCACATCACCCCCCTTTCTAAATCTGCCCCGCTATGAGAAGTTACAAGCATGTAAATTGTAGTCTACATAGCAAACAAGGCCGCGCTACCTATGTTGGAAAGAGTTAAGTGGCCTAAACAAACCACAAGTTAACATAAAATTTCTGTGATGTTTTGTGAGTCAGATTAATAAATGTACATGCATGTCACATAGCCAGTCAGCCCGATGCATCTTCCCAAGTTCTCACTCCCTGCACCAACACTGGAGGTTACATTATAGCCACCATGCCACACTGGGAGAAGGCAAGACAGATCAAAATTACATGGACATTTTGGACCCTGCCTTGATCCCAAGACCATCACCTCATCCATGACATTAACCAGCAGGTTACACTGCATCTGACGAAACCAAAGGAGAGTGCTGCCTTGATGTTCACTGCATTACTAGCACTGGCGAGCTGCTACTTCAATCTATAAAGCACAAAAAAAGTCTATGTAACAATACATCTGCGTACTAAAGTTGGGGAATAATTACACCCAATTTACTGTCATGCAAATCTTTGCCATTGGATAACAAGGCGGCCCAGCTTTATACAGTCCTTGACCACTTGCATTCTGCACAGTATTTCCACTGAAGAGGTTTACATGCCCCTCAGAAGAGGTATGTGCAAAGCTGTTGTCAAAGGAACTGGCAGGGTTTGCTACCAGAGCTACATTTGCAGTCCATATGGAGAATGGGAACCTGACCACATGCTGCAATTCCTATTAGGGAACTCTAACCAGCAAAAATAAGAAATTCCGGTAAATCTCATATACATATAAAGACAAAATGCTTGAAGAGGTAAACAAGAAGTGGTCACAGTTCAAATACTGCAAACTGGAGACTAGTCAATGTTCCCGCCTTTCACCACAGACAAGTTAGGGTGATTAGAACAATTAAAACACAGAGAGCTAGTAGGTTTCGTAACATCTCTTTTAAAAACTCAGCAGATGGCTTTTTCCTCTGTTAGACCATCCAGAAGTACCAAAAATACCCCAAGCCTACTACACAGCAAAAGCAAATAACCTTCTGAAACCCCAAAAGATGACCAACTCTCAAGAAGTTACTCAGTCTTTTTGCTAAGCTGCACGTGAAAACTTCTGTCAGACTTGCTTTTTTTATTTGCTATGTGAGTGAATCTTCTCTGTAGCAAAAAAGTAAACACTCTGGGTGTTAATTGGAAGCATTTGTGAAAACTAATTAAAATTGCTGTGCTGCAATCATACTTTAGAAAAGGTTTTTTGTATCAAATCCTAGTAAAGATCTGTTTGTCTTGTACATGCTTTGTTTAATCCCTTCAGGTAGATAAACAAAAAACATACCAGCCGTATCTTAACAAAGAGAGGGAGCGGCAATTCTCTTCTAATCAAAGGACTTTCTTTACAATTAAATCTAAAGCCATTAATTAGGGGCCTTGGTACAATTTGTCCCCAGATACATACAATTCTTAAACAAAGGGATGTCGAGACAAACATTAGGAAAGCATACTCCTGGGGAAGAGACTCATGCAACACCACTTTTGGAAAGGTATCAGCGTGTGCCAGAAGCCACACAAGTAGGCTGGCTACAGTTTGGAAACGAGCTGTTGCTACCTTGTGATCAGCCACCTCAAACACACCTGGCAGGTTCTGAAATACTCCACTGATGTAAATTTTTGCTCCTCATCTCAAAACAAATCTGGTTTGTGTATTGTTCTGACACCAACCCATGTGACCACTGCTTCCACTTGATCATTCCCTAATGAACTACTCTTCCCTGTCCTTTTGCTCTCATCAAGACTATCCTTCCCTAATGATGTGAAACAGACCTGATATTTGATATATACCAGCACGCAGAACCCCCGGCATCAAATGTACATAAAATTGGATTAGCTATGTCTCTTTTTCCTCTTGTCTGAATCTAGATGTAACGTCTATACTCATCAAACAATGCCTTATTTTTCTCCACCCTTCTGCTTCTTTGCTTTTGGAACTCATTGATCCCTTTGGTTTGATTTACAATGCACTGAACAAAATCAGCAGCAGTACCAGGGCATACCTCTTAAAGGTTCTTCACTATTCTCTTCACTAAAATCCACTAATTTCTTTCTCTTCATGAACACTTTGTATTTCACTACTACATGACCAATCACCATTAAAACCTCTCTATTTGAAAGCGTAAAATATCCACTAGATTGATATTACCAAGTGTATGTGATTGGGATTTACCATTCATCAAGTAAAGACTCTGTTCCGTGAGGGCAGGGCACCACGGCATGCAAGGACACAGCTACAGTGTGCAGTTCACAGCACACACAGCCACCTGAGCCAGCGCTAACGAACTGCTATGTCTGCATACGGAGCGCCGTGCAGATGTACCGCCTCCAGGTCTGGGAGCAGCATGACTGATTTACTTGCAAGACTGAGCCTACAGTACAGGAGAGGGAGAAGAGTTTGTAGATGTTTAATGTTTAAGGTGGCAACGACAAAGAAATCGTCTTTCCAGTATAAAATGAGAACAGTAACATTTGTAATAGCAGTAGTTCACGGGGAAGCTCACCCTACAGGTTTTGACTGCATTTCCCTTGGAACATTGTACTCCAGCCAGACCTGTGTTAAGAGATCTGGCAGAAAGCTCTGTAATGCCAGAGGAAAGGATCTGTCAGCTACAGTCTTGTGCCTGGAATGCCGAACACATATTTAGCTATCCTGGACCCAGGCCATGCAGCACACCTTACAGATAAAGGCTGAGACCTCAAATCCACTTCAGACTGTTAAAAGAAGCTCATGCAGAGAGTGGGATGGGCTGCTATGTGCAGTATGACATAGGTCTGTGGCTGAGGAAACATGCTGCAGCACTCTGAATTAGTGGCACTTCCCTTAGATGCCACCCCTACCTGCCCATCTCGCACTCCAGCTGTCCGGCCACGGAGGGACTGACAGCGCTGGTGCCTGTGGCTGAGCACACCCTTCCGGCTGACTTTACTTACCCCGACCCCGAGGCATGGTATAAAACCACCTGAGTCGGTTCATGCACAGCTACCTCAGGCACATTTCTTTGACTTTAATTTTTCACGCCAGTATGCCATTCTTAAAATACTACTAAGCATTCTCTTTCAATCTGTATTTCCAATAACAACAACATTTTAGTCACATGATACATTGCTCTGAAGCTCTGTCTTCTTAGTCGTTGAAGGGAAGGCACTTTTACAACTCCTTAGCATCTGGCCATCATAAATAATTCCGTGAATTAAGATGACAAGAGCAGCTTTGGTGAGAACTACCCAGTGTCTGAATGAAGCAAATATAGTCAGTGAGGCTCAGCTGGGCTCATAGAGCAACAGAGGTTATGTCCACATGCAAAAACACAGTCAAAATTTTTGGGGGGTTTTAACTTTGTATTTCTAGCTTAAATTTCCAGTCACTAAATCTTTTTTACTAGTATTACAAAGATATTACTGCTGTTGGAGATTTTGAAAACCTAACTGGACATGGTATTGGGCAACTTGCTCCAGCTGACCCAGCTTTGAGCAGAGGGTTGGGACTACATTATCTTCAGAGGTCCCTTCCTATCTCAGCCATCCTGTGACCCTGTGATAGAGTTCGCATCTGCCTTGGAGAGAATGCATTAATTTCTTTTGATGCATGCCTGTCTTCTGATAAAATAAACAAGCAGCCATAGAAGAAATGATAACGTTGGGCAGACGGTTTGAGAGCAGGACCGGAATTGGCATGCATATGATTTAGCCCTTCAACTTTTCTGTGAGCTAGCAATGTCCAGCCATAATGTCACCAAACCCAAGATTTTAATAATAATATATTTTCAATCTCATAGACAAAGTAAAACCTTGCCAAGAAATCAAGTGCCCGCTTCTGAAGCTGTAGGGTCAAGGTTTTAGAAACAGATACCTGAAACTTGACTCCTAAGCCCATGTTTAGGTGACTGAATAGAAGTTTTCTGATTTTCATAGATCTGCACAGAGACTAAACACTACAGCTTTCATCCGAATGAACATGTTCACCAGGAGTGAGATAATGGGAGTGTCTGTTTCACTAATGTTTATGCAATTCTGCGTATCAGTGACTAAGTAAAATTATAAAACCCTTCCACTTTAAAACTATACATATCAGTTAATAAATACAAGTCACACTGAAGTTATTCTCTGTCACAAGTCTTCCAACAGCAACAGTTTGGCAAACAAATCGAGCGTTGCAATTATTTGTTTGCAGATGGTAAATGAGAAAGCATTAATGCGAAGGAATATGGTGGTCTTATGTACCATGGGCTGTTATGCAAAGGAAGGGCTGTGAACCATTTTACATATATTCTCCATATAAAATTCAAATGGATTGCAGAGCCTGACTGATTGTTCTTTCATATGCAGCAATCTCTGCTTAAAAGCACATCTCAAAAATCTAGTAGTGTGGACACAGCCAATGTTTACCAACTATTTTGAATATTACAACATGACAGATACTAAAGATATCTCTAGTCCTGCCTATTGGCAAGGGAACATTCACAGCACTGTTAAGGGCTTTCATCAGAGGATCTAATTTTTCTGTATTTGTCTAAGCCTCACAAATTTTGCAGTTAGAAATTATTTATAGTAGAATAAAAATAAATCCACCTAATACAGAGAGAACTTTCTACTACTGGTTGCAACTTTTCCACCTTCCCTTCAACAGAAAGAACAGTTCCTGAGATGTTTTTATGACGGTCAGAAACTGTAACAGGCTTGTTAGAATATGAAATCCCTGCCCTGAAAATCCACATGCTGACTAATGACTTATAAACTGCACTTCAGAGCTTTTCCATTTAAAGACCAAAAATAGTTTCATGAATAGAGAATCAAAGCCTGCAGCACTGAACGGACTTTGAAAGATCGTCTGGTCCTTCTTCCTGCCCCAACACAGAGGGAACTATGTTTCGATTAATTCTAACAGAAGCTTGTCTCATCTCTTCTTAGGTTTACTCAGCAAATACTGTCCCATGCTCTTAATAAATGAATGAAATGAAGCATACAGTAAAGACAAATATATTAACAGAAACACACTAGTTTGTTATCTGGCACAGTTAAAAATCAAAATACCCCAAACCTATGGTGATTAAATCTAGATACTTGCATTTGAAACCGTAAAAATATCTTGCTTCACACTAATTACTTCAAAAGCCATGAGCCATAAAACACAACTCTTTCCACAACTCTCCACTGACAAGAATATTTTTCCCTCATAAATCTGAAGACCAAGAAGAACTCTTGAGTAAAAAGCACTTTTAAACATTCATAAATATTAACAAATTTCAGAAGGAAAATTAACTGCAGCAACTTTGATTTTAGGGTTGATATTTCAGGATCACCCTTCGATGGGGGAAATGTAATGACAGAGAGCAATATCTCCTATCGCCAAGCTGGAGGATCTTTTTTTGAACAGAAGTTCCCTGGAAAATGCAGTATCCTCCCACGAGCAATACTGAACAGTCACACCAGCAGTCTGTGGGGGGATGATAGCTCGAACAAGCTGGCAAGACGGATAGCTGGCTCTAAACACTACACAGTCATCAGTAACATTTAAAAAACAGCTTTTATACAGAGCACAGAAAAACCGTCCAAATTTGCTCACTGCCAAATCACTTGAACACAACAAAAAAAAAGCAAAGAACTAGTTTGAGAAAAAACACTTTAAATACTAAACTGCAGAAGAAATATAGGGAAGGTGTTAAGATATAAAGCTATCAATTTCAATAAAAGGAGAAAAAAAATCTTTTAAGACTTAGAAGTTAAACCAGAAAAAAATCAAATACATCAAATCACATCACAAACATAAGTGATTCAGGGAATGGTATTTTTACAGCCAATTAAAAAAATCAAAATCTGCTAAAATCAGCTAAGAATGAAACTGATCTACCGTCTCAGACAAAAAGTCTACAGCTGTTTTGTGATTTGCATTGATTTCCCTTTCAGATGAAAAATAATTTGCTTATTTCAATTATTCTCAGTTATGTTAAAAGGAATAGGGTGACAAGAATCTGTATCTTGTCTAATAAATATTCCAGGCAGTTGTCACAGTACTTACAGTCCCTTGGAATTATTGTATTTTTTTCATGTGTATACCAAATCTGTGGTAAAGTGGCACTGTGTTTAGGGATGCCAAGACATTGATGCTCTTGTTCATGGCTTACAGTATCATATGATGTAAATATTTTCATCGAATGTAATGGCATTAAGGAAGTTGGGATCCATTATGAGTCTAGCAGCACCTTAACCAAGGAGTACCTCACTGTTTCCATAATATAAATCACACAACTAAATCAGGCTTACAATCCATTATAAATATACACAATTGGCTGTAAACAATTAGCTAGGCTTAATGATTAGGGTGACACAGTGTTCAGTCCCTAACAAAGAAAACAGGACAGTTAAAAGGGTTAGATACTTTTCAAAAGCGGACTAAATTTTAAGTGAGATTGTCTTGAGCAGACTTGTTCCCATTTTTGCATCTGTGCCAGGAACAGCACAATAGCAAATGAGTTTACTGACAGAAATGCCAAATAAACACATTGAGGCGTCTGGAACCTGACTCCAGGGACAGACCTGAGCAAGCAGTATAATTCCTCAAACCTTCTTCAGAGGAACTGTGATTTGGCATGCTTTGGAGAGGCATTTATTTCCTAGGGAGAAAGGAAAGAATATCCTGCATGGCCACCACAGTTATCTGTCATCACTCCTCCCTGCCCTGGGATGGCTCACCTATTCCAAGCAGCGTGCGCAGTGCAGATCCATCCCCTGGCACTCCTGGCCCTCCTGCTCTGGAGGCGTGTCCTGCGCTTTCTTCACTCACTAGGCAGTCTACCCACAGAAACACGTAAATTTTTGTCTCCTGGAGGAGTTGAACAGTTGGAACCAGAATTGTATTAAAGTACGTGTTGCAGAATATTTACAGAGAAATCTGACTAAATTTTTCTAAAAGAATACCAGACGGGGCATAGGTGGTGCCTCATGCTACCGAAGAAACACAGAACTATTAGGCACCTATGCAAGTACTCTCAGGATTAATGTACAGCACTTACAGCGGAATTTTTAAAAATGAAGTGTCAGGCCAAGAATCTGTTCAATACTCCCTTCAAAACTGTCTATTTATTCTATATAATTTGTGTATTTCTCAGCTGTCACTAGTCAAGCCCCTTTTGGGATGCTACTGAGCCCTTGGGCTGAAGCTTATGTCTACAAGGATTCTGCTGTTAATAGGATAATGCAGGCAGTTTACCCCTCAATTTCAACAGTATCTTTAAGCAAATTATCCAAAACTCACAAAGAATGACCATCCATTTATAAAAGAATTCCTTAAAAAATAGGAACATATTTATTTTGTACTTACTGATGTTTTCATGGGCCTTTTTTGGTCAGGAAACTACTGAACAGATAACTGATTACACAGGTAACTACATGATACTGAAAGTGGTATCAAACTTTAAAAATATAACACAAAAGCAGAGAAAACAATTTTTCCCTATCACAGCCAGTTATATAAGTCACAGGAATTTCTACTGTAATGGTATATATGGTACAGGCAGAAATGCTGGTTTTGCACTAATAGGAACCTTTACAAATTGCCAGAATTAGAAATCCACTTAGTACAACTGGAGATGGGTAGGTAGGGGAAGGTAAGCCAGCAGAAAACTTGGCTTTGATAACCAAAGTAACCTGCTGGGATTAAAAATTTCTGAGTGTGGACTGAAACTTATTTGAAATAAAATCCATCTCCAGCATACAGATTTGCCTACTCAGGCTATATCTGGTATAAGTTAAGTGATCACTGTTCTGGATTAAATGAATCACCCCCATTAATGCTCTAATAAAAAGAGGAAAGTCAGCCAGAGTAGCAGCATAGCAGAGGATAGTCCATCTGGAGAGCTTTGCATTTTTCAAGACAATACTCTATATGAACTCTAAACCAAAGGGTGCATACAACACTGTGCGGCACCATAAAAATTAATGCAATTTGTGGAATACCTTTTGTCATATATCAGGACTAAGCCTCACTACATAAGATCTTGTTTGAGAGATTTAAATCACACACTGCTGTTTTTCATGTTACTTTGATAACTTTGATAATCCAGTCCCAGGAAGTCAAATGAACCATTGAACATACATCTTCTTTTACAGTTCTACTAAATAATTCCTCTACTTTCTTCCTGACCTAAGTTGATTGAGCTACTGTGCAGTAATCCACAGTTGATTAAACTCAGTTTGATATATTCTGATACAACAGGCATATTTTTCTAGGGCACTTTCCGTTATAAGGAAAGCTGATCATACTTTTTTTACCATTTTGCTGTAACTAAGTCAGCTCTCTCAGTGTTCCTAGTTTAGGGCCATAAAATGAAGGTTAATTTAACAGACCATTTTATTAACTCACCTCCCCTGAGGTTTTTTATTTTAGGTACTTTAAAAGACCCCTGACTTCCTAATTTTTGTGCCTTATTAAAAGAGTGCTAAAAAGAACAAATATTGGACATGGCTAACCTTTGCTGAGCATGCAGTCAGAATTACATATCTCTGAAAGCAACTGAGGCTTAGTTTTACATTCATCTTCATGGTAGTCTCCATAGGCCAGTCCCTCAGACGGGAGCTCCAAGGAGCTGAAACTTCTGATAAGAACTGACAGGATCACAGTTACATCCGTTTGGGAAGACAACTCTTTCTTTTAATGATGAACCATTTCTAGTTCGAGGAGGTGGGATATGTGAGCCTCTATACTGACCTAACATCACTGAAGGATTGAATTTCATTCATTTTGCGGTAACTCTCTGAACCAGTTATATGACTTTATGGACAATATTTTTCTATGTCACAAGAAAGAACCTACATTACACTGTAGAACGCAACTTATTAATGAAAAAGGAATTCCTAAGAGGCAGTCAACACCTTTCAAGATCAGCCCTTAAATCAAAAACAAAACCCAAAAGCTTTAGACGTTTGGTAAAGACGTAAAGCTGACATAAGCAAAGGGCAAAAAATCTCTACCTATATGAAAAAAAAAAAGAAAACCAAGCCGCATAACTTTTAAAGTAAGGGAGTTTCCTCTTTTTTCCTCTTCCAGTTTTAAGAATAATTTTCAACTGAGAGCTTTCATGTATCTAATCTTTTTCTTTAGGTTTGATATCATGCATGCCTAGTTTAATCTCAGCATTTTGAGAAAGGCAGAACACCACAACTTAAAAAGAGCTGTTTGTGATGGAAGCTTGAACACTACAATTACTGTACCATTTTCACCTCAGGGACTATTAATGTACATCTGCAAAAACAACAGAAAATCTAATTCTACAGTGTGCAGTAAAATGATAATTTTGACTGCCTAAAACTGGATTTACTGATCCATCTTCTGCTGAAGTGCTCATGCCTGCATGATGCCTGAAGCTTTGTAGAGTATTCCAGACTGTTGTAGGACCATCTAAAAGGGAAACACAGAGAACTTCACATGCTCAATGTATTTTCAAGGATATGAAATACCAATACTTCCTGAGAGCAAACTCTTTCCAGAGCTCCTACTGGAGCATACAATAATAGAGCCACTTATTCAGATTACACACGTGAATTCAAAAGAAGAGGGGACTGGTGAAAGTTTAGTCAGTGTTACATAAAACACCGCTACATTCAGGCTCAAATTAATATCAGGCAACCTGTGAAGTACTGTTATATCACTGTATAACAACTGATCTTTTCAGGCTTGTAGGATAAAACTAAAGTACAAATTCTCTTATTTCATCTGACATGTTTCTCTTCCTATGATCTATGTAATCATTCTCCTGGAACACCATCTATGTCCACATGTGATGATGCTTTTTTCACTAAGCCATTGAGGTTTCCTGTAACTTCATTATTTTCTGCTGTTCTTCTCTTCTGGAAGACATAATTGCTGAAGCAAAGAGACAGACTAGCTAAAAATTTCAAAAGTCAGACACTGCTTACTTCAGATAGCTCTTGCAATGTGCAGATCTAGACAAAAAAAAAGAAGGGGGTGGTGCAGAAGTAACCTTGGCAGTGTTTTTCTTGCCCTTACATAGTCTTTGGGCTCCCCAGTACCAGCCTACCTTTTTTCTTGGCTACACTATAGCCAAACCATTCCCCTCTGATATGAAAGCATGTTGCATAGCTTCTGCTGATGGCCTTCTTCCTTGTCTCTCTCAATCTCTCCAGTTTGCCAAAACAACAGCTATGAATTCCTAACCTCTCTGCTCAATTTTTGGTGAAAAAATTTCCTCAACACTCTTTTCTAAACTGGACTAATGGTTTAGATATATTCCTAGCTGAATGGGAACCTTCATCGTCTAGCAGTTCTCCATCTTCCCACATCTTGGAGACAGTGTTCCCAGAGACGACAATTTGATGGTCTCAGCAAGAATCCATCTTGGACACAAAGCATTCCAGAGACCTTCTATACAATTCTGTGCAGCACAAATAGCATTAATTTTTATTAAATAAGTTTTCTCTTACATCAGGGCTAGTCTCAGTACATAAGATCCTGCGTGTGAGACATAAACCATACACACAGTCACACAACTTTTGCCACAGTATTCCTTAAGCTTTATCTATTTGTATGTGTGGGAAATGGTTAGAGAAGAAAGGTTCCTTTGGAAACTGAGAGGTATCTGATGCGAGAACACAAAACCAGAGCCAGTGCTACACAGTTTCACTTGCATGTTCAAAGCTGACTGTCAAAGGCACAAGGAAGGTTCAAGGGCACAAATACCACTAAAAAGTAAACTCAGACATTTCATATAAGAAGTAGGCTACAGGGAGATGTTTTAAACTTATACAGTAATAATAATACTACAAGGCAGGGAGACATGGTTATTTGACACGGAGATGTTAAGTACATTTTTCAGGTAGTGACAATGCACTTGTTCATGGTAATAAAAAATGGAAATCATTGTTTATTTGCTGGCACAGGAGTTGTCGACTTGTTTATTTGCTGGTAAATGAGTTGTCAACTTGTTTTTCATTTTAGAAGACCTTGTTGTTCTCTTTCCACTTTGTGCACATGAGCAAGGATTGAGATTAGAGGCAATAGGTCAGTAGGAATAGTCGTTCCATAGCATGTAAAACTGATAGACAATGTATTTAACCATAGAAATATCTTTAAAATTCCTAAAACTTCACCATACTTTCATTATGTATATGGTATTTTTTTCACATTCATAAAGCTTTAATGCTGTGTGCATCTCATTTCCTTGTGTTTATTTTTTTTTTTTTTACTTTATTTTTCCAATTATTTCTACTGTATGCAAATCTGCTGGTATTTGTACTGCTTGAAAAGACTGCCTCAAATAGAAGATGGCAGCTTTTGAAACATTGAACAATGATTAGACAGGCATTGGGCCAAAGGAGTGTGTCAGGAGCAAAGGAACAATACGGCAGCCGACAGCAAGCTATCTTGAGAGAACTGAGAGCACTTAGCAATTCCATCAAGATTTTCTCTGCTGCCAAAGGAAAACAACAATGATTCATGCTGCCATATTAGTTAGCATTCATCATGATTCTAAATCATTTATTGGAGAGTTTACAGGACAAACCCTGTTAATTTTAATGAAAGTCAAATTGTCCTTTGAGTTGGCATCAAAAACATCCATGAGAAAGCTTTGGAGCATGTACCATTCCTCTCAGGTCAAACTTGAAGGGAAAATAACATTCAAAAAAATAAATCATCTGTTTATTCACAAATTCCACTGCAAAATGCCATAGAGGTGTGGCAGGAGGCTACTGGGAATACAGCTCCATACAGGCCCGCCAGTCAGAAGTCTTTGTCAGACTGCCAAGAGAGCAAGATTTGCAGTGTCCTGTATGAAGTGGATTGCAGAATTTACTCAAAAAACTAACAGACTTCTAGACATTTGTGAAGATCATAAAGAACATGAAGGGTGAGTCTTTAGTATATAACCCGTACCTCTTGCCATATGGACTCTCATCTCTGTTTCTCTCTATCCAGACTCTCAAAACAGACTTCCAGTAATTGGAGTCAACAAGGACTCTTGTTACGGAGGCCCAATAAAAACAAAACATCTTTTCCAAATAAACTGTGTGAGGAAAAACAAGCAGAAATTTTCACTCTCTCACAGCCTAACCTTTAAGTCTTCATTTTCCCCGTGTTAGTTCCATCATCGTAAATGGAAATTTTAGCTTTTATGTCCAGTTTCATCACAGTTTCCAAAAAGTTTTAAATAGAGCTTCCCCAAAGCTTTACAGGCTGTTACTTGAAACATACTAGTTACTTTTCCAGTGCAAAAGGAAAGAACACCATTTCAGTAACGGCCCCACAAATAACTAACAGTGAATGACTGAAGTAATTTAAAATTTGATCATCCAATATACTTGGAGAACACTTTAAAAAAATAAATGCCAAGCATATCTACAGAAAAAGTATGCCAAAAGAAAAGTCAACATGAATTGATTTTTTTTATTCACAACAAGAATTCAAATATTCTTTGATAAAAGGTTCTATACTTGAACTTTATACTTACAGTAGTTTCCACAATGTCTTTAAAACATCCAGCAATGCCTATACATGTGCCTTTGTGTATGCCTATTGGGTGAACATAGAATTGTCTGTAATTTATTAATATATTTTTGCTAACTGATTTTTATCATTTGGTGATACACTCAAATACCCTTAAATACCTCCTCAGGCAAACCTCTTATCACGTCTTGGACCCTTCAGCATATTAAGAATTTTCAGGTTCTATCACAAAGAAGTTAAGAAGTTAAAAAGTGTTCTGGTGCCGTGTGTGTGTGTGTGTGTGTGTACGTGTACGTACACACACACACACGTACATATACCCACAAACACCTTCCGGTATCTCACCTCAGCTTTGGCAGGAAGTTTTACCACCAGCTTAAGTCAAGAAATCAGCATTAATTTTATGAAAGTTATCTTTTTATGCATTTTTCTTTTTAAGAAAAGTATGCTTGGGTTAGGAAGAAAAGGTAAGTTTTAATAAAATTCATTTAAAAGGCAATTTGTATTTCTTACTTTATTATAGGACGCAATCTTTTAACTCACTTGCCTAACACTACAGAGTATTTTCCCCACCCCCTGTCAAACTCTTGCAAAAGTACCAGAACATCTCAAATACAAATTCTACTGGATGCAAGGAGATCTCTGGATACTTTACAGGAAAAGATGTCAAAAGGAAATAATCTGATCAAACCAGAGTTACCTTACTGACATCAACAAATACCAGCACTTCTCTCACAAGATCTACATGACTGTCACTGCGCCCCATCTATACAAATGGCTGCTACTTAGATTTAGTGAGATGTGTTTGAGAATGTTATCAATGGAAACTGTTCAAGCATTCCTGAAGGCAAAATAATCCCACAAATGTGAGAAAGGGGAAAAAAACAAACAAACAAAAAAGTTTTTTCAATCAAACAATTTCTCAGAGATCTCTAGTAATTAATTTTAAGGGTAAAATCACAGTGATGGTACTGAGAAGCAGACCAAGGCGGCATTTATTCGCTGTTATTCTCACAGTCAGGATGCCACCAGCCCATAGCACTTCCAGTGCGCATGGGGTGAATACCTCACTGCGACCAGAAGACCTTAAAACTAACCTGTTCTTACTGAATTTGACTACAGCCTCTAACACTGTGGGCCACATACGTTTTCTGACTCACACCTGACACAGGTGATGATATGTCCTCTATGTTGGCCCAAATCATTCTTGTAAAAGAATCCAAAGTGCCAACATGCAGCTATTTATCACCACCTACAAACTTCAGCTGTATTGTCTGCATTGTGCTTGATATGATCAGTAACCTGAGAGCGTGTCTGACTGTGCTCAAACTAAGGATTGTGTCATTAGGGCACGGCAGAACAGACACAGGGATGAAGAACAAGAACATACTCACTGGGCATTGCACCACCTGACATATATAGGGTACACAGCATAACTGAAATAAATACATACATTGGTACACTGGGATTCAAGTGAAGACAAAACCACAATGAAAAACTGCCAGTATAGCTTTCAGTTTCATTTGCTATATGAACAAAAGAGAAGATACAAGAAAACTGTAAAACTGCAGCTGAAATCATCCCTGGATTTTGTCTCCTAGCTCCAGTTTTTCAGCATTTCCAATATTGTAATTCAGATACTCCACTTCTCCACTTTACTACCCTCCATTAGGATTAAATATGGCATGTAGATACCGCTGACATGACACTTAAATTAGTTCCTCCCACACTGAAATCAGATACGTTGTTATTCCAATCTTAAAGCTTAGTTTAATGGCAATGGCTTTGTCTTATTAGAAAAATTTTTAAAAAGGCATTATCTGGCGATAAGGTTTGGAATCGCACAGAACAACTTTTTCTCTATTCTGCTGCCTCCGTTAAATTGTCAGTACGGAAAATGCTGGGTTTAGATGCAGGTGCTCTGTCCTATTGGACTTGCCATACTGATTCTGACATAGAAAAAGGTATTCGTTAGACTATAACACTGCAAGCGTATTAGCACTGAATGAGCTAAATTACCTTGCAGATGGAATAAAAGATAAGACGACCATATATTAACTTTCAACAACTGCTGGCTAGGGAAGATCCACTTCATAGTATTATATCAACATTTGAATAAAAAACTCTGATGTCAGGAGACTGCAATAAAAGCTCTGCTGCCCACTGATGACCCCAGCGTGGACAGAGGTTATGCTATCAGCTTGCACACACACTGAAACTTTGCTTTTCCAACCATATAAACAGACTGAACTATACTATATTGCAGATGAGTAAAATAACTGGTTCTTTTGAAAGGGCACTTTGTCACTGCAAACACCAACTGAGCACACACTTCCACAGAGGAAAATGGTCTAACAGATGTGGGAGTTCTCTGGGGTGCACCAGAAGAGCCACGCTTAGGTGTGTGGTCCTGCAGCCCCACCTCACTCTTACAGCGCTGGAGCTTCCTAACCTTCCAGAAAATGAAGGCCAAGGACCTTCCACATCAGTTATAAAGAATGGGGAATGTGATATTTCCCATCATAAAACAAAGCAAACTGCCTGCTGGTTATCAAACAGCTTTCATACAACTATAATTACAATGCTACAAAAATCAGAATCTTGCCTCTAGCAAGGCACCCACCCCCACGTGTGACTGAACGCAAGTCAACATTTGAATCTGAGACAGGATGGAGTTCAGAAATGGGAGAGTTAGAAACACTGATCTAAAAGAATAGAACATAATTATTTTTAAATGAAAGCAAAAGAAAATGGAAAAACATGTCTGAAGAGGAGGTGTCAGAGAGAAAAAGGAGAAAAATGGAAGAATGATAAAAATGTGCCACAGGGGAAGGAGCAGAATTCTCTGGGGGGAGGAGGAAAGGAGGGGGGTAGGAAAGAAGGGAGGGAGGGACAGGTCAGGCAGGAGTTTAATTAATGTGGCTAAAGGCAAGGGGGAGCTGAATGATGAGATGAGAAAAATTCAGGAGTGCAGTTTGTGAGAAAGAGTAGCAAATACTGGGGTGGAGGAGACAGGGAGAAGATAAGAGGAGTGTGTACACGGGAATTTGAAAACATGGACAATGGAGACCCTGACTGAAGGACACAAGCTCATATAAAGAAGGACGAGGTGTGTGGAATGAGCATGAGGAAGTAAATGTCCCAAAAGAGCAGACTGCCAGGGTGGAATGAGGAAAAGGAAAGCGGACTAAGGGAATAAAGACCAAGGATATAGACCACCCCGGGTGAAAAAAAGAAGGAATGAACACAGGAGGTGAAAAAGGTATGAAGAGGGATAAATCAAAGCAAAAGCGGGGCAAGAACAGTTGGGACAGACAGCCTTCTTCATCGGCAGCGTCCCTCTCTTTTCTGCTCTGTTGCCGACTTCCTTTTGATATCCTACTCCAAAACCTCTTCCCTCTAAAGCACAGATCGAATACAATGTTACAAGGCCTGACAAGTATGAGGAGGGAACAGTCTGCAGCCACTCTAGGACATCATCTTCGGGATCTACTGTCCTTATAAAATTCTCCCAGTTCATTTACAGTATAGTGGTTCTTAATTTTTATTATATTTTTCTTAGTAAGTTTTGAACTGCATGGCCAGAACATGAAGCAAAGCATCCACAAACTCCACTCTCTCACACCTCAGAATCAGAACAACATTCCTCATTCTGCTAACTTCTGCTGACTGCCGAAACAGATGGCCAGCGGACTATGTTTTGCTTCTGGTTATTTTCTTCTTACGTATTTTCAGATGCATCCACAGTAGCTGGCACACGAGCCAAGACATACCTCATTGCAGTCCTAGCATCAGCACAGAACACGTAGCAGTAAACATATGCTCAAAGAATTGTCTTCATTTATTCAAGTTTCAGTGCTAAATGTTACCATGCAAGTAAAATGCATAGTTTGTAACAACAGCTAATGTTGTTCTCAAGTCTACAACACAGACATATCTCCTAGTCTATAGATAAAATATATGATTTTTAGCATCTGATTCCTAACTAGCATTACACAGCCCTCTTTCATGTAAATCCCTGACAACACTACTGAAAGTTTGCTTCTGTAAAGACTGTGCAATAATAAGGATTTCAGCATCAAGACCTTTAACTAATGGGGGGCATGAATGCAGGCAGAAAAAGCAAAGTCTTCACAATGCATAAGGCATGGCCCAAAAGTGAATGCAGTTTTGAAAATAGTTTGTCTTTTTCCTTGTTTTTAAATGTTTTTATTTGAATTTTAATTTTGCTGACATTGAGGGAAGAGAAGAACAAGAAGCCAAACAGAAGGACAGCAAGTCCTAAAGTTTTTCCTAGGACATTGTTACTAACAGGTTTTTAAAATTGAAATTTATAGTTGTCAGGTCTATAAGTAAGTAATCTTCACATTATGCTGTAATATGAAATCTAGCATGCATTTGGACAGTAATTTTTATGTTTATTCATCACTGCTTTGTAAAGAAAAAAAAACAAACAAAAAATCAGACAATCTTCTATTCCCACTATCTCTCAAAAATAACCAAAGACGAAATATACCTTTCTAATGACAAGGTCTGGATGCTTTTTGAAAAGCTTCTTTTTATTCAGTGTTTTGAGGACAACGTTGAAAATCTCTCAAAGGTGATACAGGCGCATCTGACCCACTTTCTACCACTGTGCTAATTCTCTTCCACACTGCAAGTCATAAAATTAGCATCCTGTGATATCCAGCATTATTACTGCAATTCAGTAGCTGTATTCATGGAAATCTCAGGACAAAATGAGAACTGTTAAACTGAACATGTTAGAATATTTCATTCATAAGTAATGATTCAAAGAAAAAGGAAGAAACCTCATGAAATTTGAGCCTCTTTTGCAACATTTATTACTAACTTTAATATGAAGAGATGTCGTAGAGGATGATAATTATTGCTATAATACAAATTTTTGTAAGGCATACTCTGGACACATTAAATAGCGATGGTTTTTGTCAGAGTTAGGTTGGCGGTTGGACTAGATGATCTGAAAGGTCCGTTCCAACCGAGGCAATTCTATGATTCTATGCTTACTGCCTCCCCATGACACCGAACACATCACGGCTCACAATGAGGTTTTTAGAGAGATTTCAAATCATCTTAAAATATCTTCAAGAGGTGCCTCATAATCCAGTGGGGCTCAATACCAGCAAGAAGACTCAAAAGCCAAGACAAGACTCCACTGGCACAGAAGGTCACCACCCTGTGCCCAGAGGGCAGGATGCAACACGCCAGAGAGTGAATGTAGAGAGCCAGTAGTCTCCAGCTCAGGCAATGCTTTTTCTAAATACATTTCTGACGTGTAATTAACTACCAGCAGATGTGGGCATGGTCACTTAAAAGTTTTTTTAAAGCCTCTTCTCTGCAAATCCCTCTCCTGAATTGCACTGAGTCAGCTGGAAAACTGCTTCTGAAGGCAAAAATGAGTAAATTATTTTATTGCCAAGTTATAAACTAATGGGTATATTATCTCTGAAAAGCAAACAGTGTTCCTCAGGAGAACGGGAAAGATTTTGATCTGACAGACAGCACTTAAAACTACAGTAAAACACCCAAAATCAGTGCAGTTCCCCTACTTCACACCAATGTCATTGAGACCCAAATGAGGTCCAAATGAGCAACACTTATTTGGTTTGTTTTTTCTAGTAAGTCTTTTGTTCTTATTATACAGCACACAGGCAGTCACTGAAATGCACTTTTTTAAACCTTCAATTAAATTACATTTTAATATTAATGTACCTTACAGCATATATGAAACATTTAAGTGTTATGCTTATCAGAATTCCACCAGAAAAGACAGTATGGTGAAATACACACATTAAGCCATGCAAAGGATCAAAACTTTGCGACCTGCAAAATCTGTTTTCTGTTTTTAAATGGCAAGCATTGGCATTTTCACAGTTTCCTAACTTGAAATATTTATTTTTAAAAGGGAAATTCACAAAGAGATTAATTGGATTCTCCTGAAACATAATTGGGAACTTGAAAAACTGCACTGAGGTTTAGAGAAAGTCATAGATAATTTCCTTGACATACCCTGAAGTGCACGAAATAAAATACTACAGCTTATATTGTTCAAGACAAATGTACAGACTTTGGCCATACACTTGAATATATGGTTTCTTAAATCAGCCTTCTGGAATTTTAAATTTAAATTTAATTTTAAAAAGCAACCAGTTCTTCTAGTGTTCTTTTCTGAAACGGAGATCTACTGAAATTAGGGATGAATTCAGCTGTTCGTTGCTAGATTCAGAATTTGTCCCACAGCAAGAATATATACCAGTTTACCATAATTTGTTTCCCCTCAGAAGCAGGAAATTTTGGTGCCCTCCTCTAGTGCCACTCATCATACCTGTTCTTATTCTAAACCACTATGCTATGTGAATCCAATCAAATAGCGCGAGAGACTCAAAATAAAAACCATGTTCATTTGCACTCTGCCTGATCTCTGTTCTCGCTTTTTCTTTCTTGTCACTTCCCATAGTGCGATGTTTCTTGCCTGTGAAATCCACAGCTGTGGCACCACAGAAAAAAAAATCTTATATCAAGTTATAAAAGTTGCCATCCCCGGCGAAAGCCTGAGAGTAAACATACCACTTATAATTAGGATTCTGACAGGTCTCTGTGAGAAGCAGAGTCTGGAGCCGGATGCAAGCACAAAGCAAGCTTTGGCCCCCTCAGGTAACATTACAGGAAAACCCAAAGTAACCCACTTATCTTACATGCAGCAACACTCGCAAGCTAAAGAGCTACTAACAAAAACACAGAATGACACTAAACATAAAGGATTAGTTTCAGCAATGCTAGAAGGGAGAAAAAAATTGAATATAGAATATTGTAAAAGCAAAAGTAAATTGTAAAATAAATATTTCAGGATTTAAACTAATAATAGAAAAGCCCATAAATCATCTTTACAATCACTCCCTTTCCTACCAAACATCCATCCTCTCCAAATGGATGCCTATTACCAGGTCTTCAGCATACATTATGGGATAAAGAGGATTGTAGGAATCTAATTTACTACTGCAGGGAAGAGATGCCAGAGAAAGAGCTAGAGGAGTGGCAGAAAATCCTGGAGAGAGTTGAATTTTTCTAGGAGACTAAGTATCACTCTGCACAGTGTGATTTTGTAGAGAATGACATGAAATACCAAGTGAGGAAAGCCAAACCAAAGGTTACCTTCCTCTCAATTTCTGTCTTCCATTTGGGGCCAGGATCCTAAGGATTTAATGCACTGAAGGGTAAGAAAGGCAAGCCTGAATAAAAGGCACAGCCAACTACAAAAATACAGTACTGCACAGTACCAATACAAATACTAACACAAAATGTGGCTGAACAGGTCTTCCTGAAAGCTTTCATTGTTCCTCTGATTTCTTATCTATTTCAGGTAAGAAATACTGAAAAAGAATAACTTTGACAAGCCCACAGAGCACAGTGCAAAGTGTATTTGTTAGTGAGCTCATCACAGTGATGACAGCACCTGGGTGCTGCACCTGGGGAGGAATAACCCCCTGCACCAGTACAGGTTGGGGGCCGACCTGCTGGAGAGCAGCTCTCTGGAAAGAGACCTGGGAGTCCTGGTGGACAACAGGATGACCATGAGCCAGCAATGTGCCCTTGTGGCCAAGAAGGCCAATGGCATCCTGGGGTGCATGAAGAAGAGTGTGGCCAGCAGGTCGCGGGAGGTCATCCTCCGCCTCTACTCTGCCTTGGTGAGGCCACACCTCGAGTGCTGTGTCCAGTTCTGGGCTCCCCAGCTCAAGAAGGACAGGGAACTGCTGGAGAGGGTGCAGCATAGGGCTACCAAGATGATTAGGGGACCGGAACACCTCTCTTATGAGGAAAGGCTGAGGGAACTGGGTCTGTTTAGTCTGGAAAAGAGACGGCTGAGGGGTGACCTTATTAATGCTTACAAATCCTTAAAGGGTGGGTGTCACGAGGATGGGGCCAGGCTCTTTTCAATGGTGCCCAGTGACAGGACAAGAGGGAATGGGCACAAACTTGAGTGTAGGAAGTTCCATCTCAGCATGAGGAGGAACTTCTTTACTTTGAGGGTGGCAGAGCACTGGAACAGGCTGCCCAGAGAGGTGGTGGAGTCTCCATCTCTGGAGACATTCAAAACCCGCCTGGACGCGTTCCTGTGCAACCTGCTCTAAGGTGACCCTGCTCTGGCAGGGGGGTTGGACTAGATGATCTCCAGAGGTCCCTTCCAACCCTATGATTCTATGACAGGGTCTCAGAAACACTGATATTTCTGATATTACTCTGCAATGTGCTCACTGGAATAACTGCCTGTGAATCATAGAAAAATCAGACTCAAACTCTAGAAAACTCTTTTTTTCAGCCAGTTTATTTTTCTTCTTTTATAGCTGCCTTGTGTCCAGTTCCTCTGTGTCCAGAGGCCTCACGCCCTGCAGCACCAACATACATTCAGATTCACTGAGCTCCTGGCATCACATTAACTGTACCTCTCTGAAAGATGCAGGAATGAATTTCTACAAACACATTCCAGAGTCCAAGCACAACAGTCCAAGTTACATTCCAATTTTTTTTTTTCCTTTCAAACAAGTGTAAGGTCCTGCACCTGGGGAGGAAGAATGTCAGGCACCAATACAGGTTAGGGGTGGACCTGCTGGAAAGCAGTTCTGAAGAAAACGATCTGGGGGTCTTGGTAGGCAGTAAATTATCCATGAGCAAGCAATGTGCCCTTGGCGCCAAGAAGGCCAACGGAATTCTGGGCTGCATAGGGAAGAGTGTGGCCAGCAGGTCAAGGGACGTCACTCTCCCCCTCTACTCTGCGCTGGTGAGGCCACAACTGGAATACTGTGTCCAGTTCTGGGCTCCCCAGTTCAAGAGGGACAGGGAACTACTGGAGAGAGTCCAGCGTAGGGGAACTAAGATGACTGAGGGATCGGAGCATCTCCCTTATGAGGAACGGCTGAGAGAGCTGGGACTCTTTAGCCTGGAGAAGGGGAGGCTGAGGGGAGACCTTATGAATGTTTACAAGTATCTAAAGGGTGGGTTTAAGGAGGATGGAGCCAGGCTCTTTTCAGTGCTTCCCAGTAACAGGACAAGGGGTAACGGGCACAAGCTGGAACATAGGAAGTTCCGTTCAAATACGAGGAAAAACTTCTTTACGGTGAGGGTGACCGAGCACTGGAACAGGCTGCCCAGGGAGGTTGTGGAGTCCCCTTCTCTGGAGACTTTCAAGACACACCTGGATGCAGTCCTGAGTAATGTACTCTAGGCAATCCTGCTTTAGCAGGGGAGTTGGACTAGATGACCTCTAGAGGTCCCTTCCAACTCTGAAATTCCGTGATTCCATGAAACTGCTATGTATTGCATGAGGGAGTGCGCAAAAATTAAGGGCAGCAAGAGTACATCAGTAAAACCATGTCAAATGACTGAACTACATGCTGAAGCAAATCAAAAGCCTGCCCCAGTTCACAAGATGTTTCTGAATCAGATATATACGTGTGTGTATGTGTGCGCAAGCATCTTGATTTTGGTTTGTTTGTTGGTTGTTTTTTTTTAATTTGCTCATAGTTTACTGGTTCATGTGATTTTTCATTTGCTTCATTGCATTGCTACATCATAAAATGTGCCATAAATTAAGAATAACAACTCATAAATCCTGCATACCAATTTACCCACACTATTCCATGAGTAGGTGTTTCAAGAAAAGCTTGGTCAGCCCTAGGTAACTCTAAACATAGTATTATTCACCGGGACTGGAATCAGATTTGACATAAGCTCGCAGCAAGTTGTTGGGGTTTGCGTGTACTTGAAAGAATGAGGATTTTCCTTCTTCCTTCATTGATAGTCAGCAGAAGACAAGATGATGAAGTGCACAGCCTAGGGTGGAGAACTTATTTACTTGTTTACCAAGAAGTTTCTTTTCTGTACAAATCTGAGACACATTTATGATCAGCAGTGAGTCACAGGATCTAGCTACAGGGATCACACAACAGCTGCAATGATGGCAAGGATAAGAGAAGCCCTTTTTTCAGCATTTTCCTTCAACAGGATAAATTCAGATTCACCCTGTATTTTAGGAGTTCAGAATGAAATCACCAGCAGAGCAAAATTTTTCTTTAAGTTCAGAATCTTGTGCTTATTAAAATTTCATCCCTAAAGTTGCCGGAAAATAAGACTTGTAAATAATGCCCAGCATGGCCTTAGTGACAAACACCTAGGGCAAGCACTGAGCCAGCAGACATGGGTAGTCAAGTCCTTCAGATCATAGAGAGCAAAATCTGGGTACAGACAGTAGAAAAGCAGCAAGGTGCTGCCAATGAGGAGGGGAGGGGAAAATCTAAAGAAGACGTCTAAGAAATACAGAAAGATGTTTTATACAAAAGAGAAAGTGAGTACGCACATGCAACCATAGAACTGAAAGAGGAGGAGCACAGAAAGCATATTATCTTGAAAGCACTCTAAAGTACTAAAAGTAAAACTTCTTAGGTCTTTAATCTATTGCTACACTCAAAATTCTGCTTACCAGACACCTTAAGCATATAGAAACGGCATCCTATCTTTGTACATACTCTTTTTAACATGCCCCATTTGTGCGTATTTGAAGACAGCCCAGCAAGACTGTGGGATGAAGAATGGAGAAAATACATTAACAACATTTGAAATGCCAATGGGATGAGCAGGAGCCAGTATTCAAGGATTCTCATGTATGATCCAACCTCTGGGGGGGGTAGAAAAGAAGAAACAAAACCTCTTACCATTATTACTGTTATCATCAACTAAAATAATCTCTTTGAGCAGGTGAGCGGGAGTCCGGTCAATGGCTGAATGAATGGAGCGCAGAATCACCGAGAGAGCTTCATTAACAAATATGAATACAACGCTGACCTCAGGAAGTCTGCCAGGAAATGTAAGGTTTCTGCACCTGAAGANAAAAATAAAAGATCTATTTTCTGGGAAAAAAAAAAAAAAAAAAAAAAAAAGATGTAAACAGTTGGAAGTCACACAAACTGTTTCAGAGAAATCTATGCCCAGCCATAAGAACGGTAAGAGAACTTCTGTAGGCATGGATCAGAAGGTTCCCATACCTGTTCAGAGCACATAGAGGCAAGAACCAGATGAATTACTATCTAAAAAAAGGAATCCCTGAAAACAATATCCTGAACCTGCCTGTGCAACCAAGACCTAGAGTGAGCTCAATTTTCCACCCAAGGCCCAAACCACTGAAAATTAATTTGCAAACCAAATGTAAACTCTTGTTTAAATCCAGCTTCCAACAGCAATTGTTCACAGTGTCTTTCCGGACAGTGCAGAAAGGAATAAACAGAGTTAGTCCCCTACTTTAAAAAGCATCTTCTTAATAGCCACATTAATTATTTTTGTTACAGAATCTACCACCTATCTCAGTCAAAATCAGGGCCTTCTTTCTCAACTCAATAGTAAAAGATCCAGCTCCAAAGAACATCCTGCTACAAAAGCTCAGACAGACAGTGTAGCCAGAAAAACAAGTAAAAGGATGGAAAAGTTATCTGCAAGCTCAGTGAAGAGGTTTAATCAGAATGAGGAATACTCTTGTAACCTGATGGATTTTCCTGTGCTCTTTAAAACATATATATTTTAGCCACATTCCAATTTGCTTGTGCAAACAGCAGTATCAGAGTGCTGCCCACAACTTCGAAGTTCCTTAATATTTTATTGGTTTTTTTCCCCTCCTTCATTTAAAAAAAGGATTCAAACTTTGTAATTTTATGAAGAATAGAAAGCCCTTTTACCAATTTCTATCTAACTGTCAGGAAAATGTTTGCCTTTTTTTAGTAAAGCCACAAGTTAATTAAGTAACAGTAATAATTTTTCTCTGAAACTTTCAGTGTTTTAATGCAATGTTTCTAAACAACAGTTAATTCCACCTTTTTCTCAGACCTGAGACTATTTACCAAGATGAAATTAGGCCACAGGCTGACCCAGGCATCATTTCCAGACAGGCTCTGTAGATGGAAATGATTGATGCTAACGCTCTTCTCTGCCTCCTGACAAGACTGAAGTGGCTATCTTCTCTCAAGATCCTAATTCTCTACATCCAGGAACTCCTTAATGCTGTGGAAAGCATTACTAACAGCTGTTGTTGAGCATACAGAAAGCATGGATGGATTCAGAATTTTTAAATCATGCTTGAATGTGACTCCTTAACTAAATTTGTTTGAAGAGAAAGCATAGCAGTTTTTTTTTAATTTTTGCTTTAATCTATACAGTCAATAAATACAGAGAAGTATCGCAAAAGCATTCCTCTTCACATGCTGGATGTTGCACAAAAATTAAGTTGAATCAAGATGATGAATTTGCATGTATGTTTCTAAAGCTTCTGAAAATTCTGTGTGCAGGACACATGACATCCAAAACAACTGAGATACACTAAATATTCAAAATTCAGCTGGTCAACCAATTTTCTCAATTCAGTCATTAGTTTGAAATTGATGGAAATCACATTAAAGAAGTTATATAATATTTTAGGTACTTTTCTCTCTGTTACCATGTGACAGAATTATATAGACATGTAAACCAGAAAACAGTCTTGAAAAAGTAACAACAGGTTTTAGTCTTAAAAAGCGTACACTATATTTTTTAATAAGATGGTTCATTCATCTTTCAGAAACAAATAAGAAACCATTCACAGAGATCCACAGCTTTTTGTTCTATGGCAGCAATACAAGAGAGAAACAATTAAAATGGTGTTTGGATTTACCGATTCCCACTTGTACCTTGATCTTTTGGCAGCATAACAAATCAACACTTACTTTCCAATAACAGTTTATATTTCTACTGGTGTGTTAGTTCCTTATTTTCAGTGGTAAGACAGCTTCAGCTTTAAGCATCAGACTGAAAAGGGTTTTTTTTAAGCTTTCAGGAGAGCTGAAAGCATGTCAGGTTTTTTTTTTTTTTTTTTTGAGTACCACTAAACAGCAGATCAAATGTAACAACAGCTTCTGGAAGTGTCATTTATAATCAATTGCATCCCCACACCCCTATCCTTTTTCTTTTTTCTTTAAACTGAATGTCAATTCATTAAAGATAACTTGTAATAAAATTTTACTACTCTCTGAAAATCGGATTCTCAAGAAGGCTTACATGTGGACATCTTCTATAACTGGCCTTTAAAAGCAGGTGCAGTCATGATTCTTAAGTGGTTTCGGGGAGTTTTGCTGGAAATCAAGATTTTCTAAGAAGGACTTATCAATAGATTCACAAAGGAAATCTAAATAAAAATCTAAATATTGCATCTTTCAGCAGAGTGGTATGTAACCCGTAAAGTACATAGTTGCTCAGAAGCACACATACAAGACAGGAAAGGAGAAGCTTTCTCCACAAAGCACTATGGGCCCTCTGAATCAATCAGAGCCATAGGTACATTCCTACAGATAGGAACCTGAGTGGTCTTTATTCAAAATAAAATACCATAAAAAGACGCAGAAGGAGCTGCCTTTTCTTCCAGAGGACAACTAGTGCAAGGCAGCACTGTTTTTCTCCTTTTAGCCAGTAGTTCAGGAGTTAAAACCTTCAACCATGACAGAAGGATCATGAGTTCAGTCTTCTCTGATCGCCCCAGAGAGCTATCGAACTACTTGCCAGCTTGGTGTGATTATTTTCAGCCCCCCTTTTCAGAGGCATTCCACTGTCTGTGGAGCAATTAAATGTACGCTAAGTTGGAGTGATACCAAGTAAGTCTCTAGCCTTCTGTTTTGGGCAAATTCCTCAGAGGAAGGACCTGTATTGCAGTACCCGGTCCAATAGATGTGCATGCATTTTAAATGCTGGGCTTCACTCATTATGGCTATGTCCAACCTTCCAGATTATACTGCCACAGTAACTCTTGTGATCACTTTTTCCTTTCTTTTACAAGCTAGTATTTATTGTTTTCATTTAAGAAGTGCTGCTTTGGCTGAAGGAATAAAGGCATTTCACAGAGTCTGCAAATCAAGCGTCAGGGCACTTCATTGGGAAGCAATACAGAATCACAGAATGGTTGAGGTTGCAACGGACATCTGGAGGTCATCCTGTCCAACCCCTTGCTCAAGCAGGGTCACCTAGAGCCGGCTGCCCAGGACCTTATCCAGACAGCTTTTGGGTACCTCCAAGGATGGAGGCTCTAAAACCTTCCTGGACAATCTGTGCCAGTGCTTGGTCACCCTCACAGTAAAAGTGTGTCTCAGTTTGTGCCCATTGCCTCCGGTCCTGTCACTGGGCACCAGTGAAAAGAGCCTGGCTCCATCCTCTTTGCAGTCCCCCTTCAGACATTTATGTACATTGATGACATCCCCCCTGAGATTCCCCTTCTCTCGGCTAAACAGTCACAACTCTATATACACACATAAGGTTTCAAATCTTGCGGAGAAAAGACAGCTCTCCACACCTGCCTCCTGTACCCTAGAGTGACTATTTTAACCTCTGAAATCATTCATTAAAGAAAGGTCATCTTCTGTGATGAACAACCTCTTAAAGCACTGCTTAAAAACACTGCCTTGATGACTGAGTAGGTGGAGCAGGCACAAATTGACTTGGGCTCAGCACTGTCAAATCTGAGGTGAATCTTTGGCAAATGTGAATTTTAGGTGCCTCGAGGGTGAAGTGCCATCTGAAAATAGGATTTTCAAGGTGTATATTTCAGGCTCAAAGTGTCTGGGAGGCCCCTGTACTTGTGATCATTCTAAAATTTTTAAATACTAACCCTCACAGTTTTCCAAAAGATGCTAAGAACATTACAGATCCAGCTCCTTGAAGAACAGACCCTATTCATGGCACACAGTGTGTGTGCATGCCATTCTGCATTGACAAAAAAAATTCCAGCTATATAATCTGGATACTATTACTTTGTGGATGTCAACTTACATGCAAGTTAGATGTGCAAATTTGCATGGGCATAATGAGAAATTTCTAACAAAATTCTAGTCGCCTATACATCTTTATAAAGCTAGCACATTTCTGTTCGATGTATTAACTGAAATTTCATCCAAGTTTTGAAAATTGGGCTTCAAACAGTCTATGAAGTAGTTAACAGGCTTAAATATAATGAAACAATTTTCAGTATTAGCCTGTAAAGAACCTACAAAGCCTGTTACTTAGTGATTCACTTGTAGCCAAAATGCATAGAGATATAAAATGGTCCAGTAAAAAAAGCTACAGCCAATCTATCTTTCAGCTGTCTAGCTTAGGCACAGTAGTATTTGTTATCCTCAGCCATACCAATGTACAAAGAAGATAAAAATAAAACTCTAGGAAAAATGGTAAGATATGTCACCTATCATAAAAAAACCCCACAATGATTTTGGAAAACACTTTAAATGGCAATGAATAGTACACTGAAAATAGTTCAAGGAAGTCGCTTCCTTAAAAACTAGGGTTTTTTCTCCTTTGTCACTTAAGCTAAGGTTGAGATAGATGGAAAATATACTTTTGCATGAAATTAGTGACAAACTATATTCCAAAAATGTTGATGACAAAACCAGCCCCCCAAAACACTTCTTCCCTACCATAAATCCATGCATAAACTGAAAAGTTCAAACAAAATTTCTGCTTCTGACATGTCTTCAATCCATTTAAAGGAAACTATTTGTATTGTTTTTCCTGCCTGCATTCATTTAAATCTTTTCAAATCAGATCACACTGGAGAAGATTTTCCATTGCCTGGCACCTTGTGCAAGACAAGACCAAATTGTTTAATACTATGAATGTCACAGAATCATAGAATCAT
>VYZM01002145.1:0-17701 GCA_013398915.1 Dromas ardeola | reverse complement strand
TAGACAATTCTATGATTCTAACCCAGGTGCACGGCCATGTACTTAACCTTGTTGAACCTCAAGAGGTTTTCACAGCCCCACTCCTCCAGCCTTTCAAGGTCCCTCTCTGAATTACATCCCCTCCCTCTTGTGAATCAACTACACCACTCAGGTCGGTGTCCTCTGCAAACTTGCTGGGGTGCACTTAATCCCACTGTCTATATCATTGATGAAGTTATTAAGTAGTATTGGTCCCACTACGGACCCTTGAGGGACACCACTCCTTACTGGTTTCTACCTGGACATGGAGTCATTCACTTTATCTCTTTGGACATGGCCACCGAGCCAATTCCTTATTCATATAACTGTCCATCCATAAAACCCATACCTCTCCAATTTAGTGTCAAGAATTTTGGGGAAGACTGTGTGAAAGGCCTTACAGAATTCTTAGTAAATGACATCCATAGCTGCCCAATGTCCACTGACATATTTACTCCATTATAGAAGGCCACTATTTCAATTAGGCAGGATTTGCCCTTGGTGAAACCATATTGGCTCTCTAATCATCATCTCTCTGTCTTTCATATGTTTCAACATGTTTTCCAAGAGATTCTGCTCCACCATCTTACATGTCTACAATAGAACATGGTCTTCTGATCTAGTCATTTGGTGTCCCTTTGTGGAGGGACAAACAACCTGTATGATCTGGGGTGAGAGGCCAGTGCTGGAAATGGTGGTTGTTATTGGCTGGTCTGTGACAGTGTCCATGAGGCAGCATCCTTGAGGGAGTCCAGTGAACTTAGGCACAGACCATACCCTGCTCTGCTAGTCCTTCCTATCTATTCCAGAAGACCTGTCTGTGCAAAGACACTGCCACATGCCCCTACCCTGCACACTCACACACTTAGTCTATACACTGGAGTTTTCATCTCCTGACACTTTCCTGGGCATGTCCTTGAGAGCAACTTTGGAAGAAGACCTAAGCCTTCAGGCACTATACTCAGGATATCCACCTGTATGATGGAAACACTGTTATGGAGGCCAGCTCTGCCACAGAATTGCCCATTGCCTGTCCCTGCCTGTGGTCACAGGACTGACACACAGCATTACTGAGACCAAGCTGGAAGAGCAATCCTTCCTCCACCAGCAGAGGGGCTCAAAAAGAGATTATGGAAGTGAAAAGAGAGCAGCTCCAAGTGCTAAAGTTCCCTGGCTGTGATGGAACAGTTTTCCCCTCCACTCCTGCATGTAGGTAATGCCACTGCAGGATCCGAAAGGTCTCAGACGAAGGATCTCAGACAAACAGCTTGCTACAGGATCCTTTATTATTTTTTAAAGCAGAGAGAGCATGGCTCTCATATACACAGTCTCTGGGTAACAATAAACAGGTAGATACCAAGTCAGAAGTGGGATAAAGAATGACATTTCCTTGTGCAAAATATTATCAGAAGTAAAACACAGCAAAAAACCTCCACCACCATAAATGACAGAAGGCAGGCTGGGCCTATGACGAATTACATTGTGAGTGATATGCGTAAGAAAACAGGCAATTTATTTCTTAAAAAACCTTCTAGTCATCAGTTTCCACACTGCATGCTTGAGCTCCTGGTTCCTCATGCTGTAGATGAGGGGGTTCACTGCTGGAGGAACCACCGAGTACAAAAATGACACCACCAGGTCCAGGGATGGAGAGGAGACGGAGCGGGGTTTCAGGTAGGCAAACATGGCAGTGATCAAAAAGAGGGAGACCACAACCAGATGAGGGAGGCACATGGAAAATGCTTTGTGCTGTCCCTGTTCAGAGGGGATCCTCAGCACAGCCCTGAAGATCTGCACATAGGAAACCACAATGAAAACAAAACACCCACATGCAACTGAGAGACTAACTACAATAAGTCCAACTTCCCTGAGGTAGGCATCTGAGCAGGCAAGCTTGAGGATCTGGGGGATTTCACAGAAGAACTGGTTTATGGCATTGCCATGGCAGAGTGGTATGGAAAATGTATTGACTGTGTGCAGCACAGCATTGAGGAACCCACTGCCCAAGGCAGCTGCTGCCATGTGCACACAAGCTCTGCTGCCCAGCAGGGTCCCGTAGTGCAGGGGTTTGCAGATGGCAACATAGCGGTCATAGGACATGACGGTGAGAAGATAAAACTCTGCTGAAAAGAAATAGACTAACATAAAGACTTGTGCAGCACATCCTGCATAGGAGATGTCCCTGCATTTCCAGAGGCAATTGGCCATGGCTTTAGGGACAATGGTGAAGATGGAGCCCAGGTCGAGGAGGGAGAGGTTGAAGAGGAAGAAGTACATGGGACTGTGGAGGCGGTGGTCACAGGCTATGACGGTGATGATGAGGCCATTGCCCAGAAGGGCAGCCAGGTAGATGCCCAGGAAGAGCCAGAAGTGCAAGAGCTGCAGCTCCTGTGCATCTGCAAATGCCAACAGGAGGAATTCCATGAAGAAGCTGCCATTGAACATGTGCTTCCTCTGGGCACGGGGCACTGCTGTAGGAGAGAAAAAGTCAGTGATGTTAGGGGAAACTTCTCTGAGCAAAATCAAAGCCATTTCTCTTAGACCCTCCCCCTGTCACCTAGAGACACACTTTTGCTTTTCTAGGAGACCTTCCTTCAGCTCTGTGGCTGGAGCCCTGGTTGGTGCTGGCCAAGTGTGCAATGAAGAGCGGGTCCTCTCTCCATGGGCTCTCATTAAGTCAGCCCTGCTCTGCAACAGTGGGTTCATGGGAACAGTGGGGCAGCGGCCAGGCCTGGTGTTCAACTTTGTCAGATGAAACCACTGCTAACACAGAAGGGCTTGTCAGGATCTGCGCTCCCAGCGCTAAGGAACCAGGATGGTAAGGGCAGTTTAAGAGTTCTAGGGTTTTTTACATCTTCCCCCCATCTCCCCTGGGGAGTTTTCTTGGATCTCAGAAATGCTCAGCATTTCTGCTGCACTCAGGGAGAACAGAGTGATCCCTGTGAGACAAGAAGCTCTCCTGTGGCTTAGTGCAGAGTGACAGGAGCTGATATGACCCTCCCTCTAGTTCCCAGTTTCCCTGTGCTTGCACCATTCAGAGATTGAGGGCAATCACACTTCCACATTACCCTGAAAAGTCACCAGACACTACTAAGAGTGGAGGGATCCACTACAGACCATTAAATGTCTCGCCTTTTCTATAGGTCTCTGAACCCTGCTTCTAGGCAAGGACACACATGGCTCATTTCACCAACCCAACAGCATTTCCTTGATTGTAGCATCTCTCTGCTTCTCCGTGGGGCTTTCTGATAATACAAAGCTTCTATGGGAAAGGTCTGCAACCTGCAGGGCATCTGACAGCTTGGAAGGACAATCTAGGGAGATGTCCAAGTGTCCTAATGATGACATCTCTGCTAGGGAAAATCAGCTCATTCCCCAGCCCCACAGACAGCATTGACCACAACACCACGTGTGAGAGGAAGGCTGGGACACTTGTTTCCATGGACACACCTGTGTAGGAGGACCCACAAGATCAGTGTGTGACTCTACACCTGAAACTGCCATCCCCAGAGAGCCTGACAGTAGGAGAGAGATAACAATAACACAGACAAGTGGAGAAACAAGGAAAAATACAGTGAGGGTCCAGGTGAGAGAGGCCAGGGCAGAGGCAGCCAGACACTTGGGACAGGGTTACCCTTACCCAGCTGTGCACGCCACCTCCCAGACACCAACATTGCCAGGGAGTTGCTCTCAGCCCCTGAGCTCTGCAGAGGGTACTGGGCATGTGGCTGGAGAGCTGCACCACGGGTCTGCTGGAGCTCTGGCTGCAAAGGAGGTGTTTCATGCCTTGGACCCCACAGCCCTGAGAGCAGAAGCTTTGCTGGGTGGGAGAGGGGGCAAGGGGTCTTCCTTAGAGGAAGGGGTTTGCAAAAGAGGGGGCCATGCAGTTTGCTGAATTCTCCCTCCCAAAACATTTCTGGTTTTAGTTTCCTCTCATTCGCTGATCAAATCCATTCTGCCTGGAGATTTTCCTCCTGGGAAGTGTTTCCATGTCCCATGTGATTTCTCTTTCAGTATTCATAGACCCCATCCCAACCTCTCTGCACTCACCTTGGCCCTCCAGAAACCTGCCTGTTTGCAGGGAACTGACTGGCTGCATGTTCCTGTTTGCAGGTGGAAAAGAGCAGGTCAGAACAACTCTGATGGGTCCAGCAAAGGTGATGCTCGTGCTGTCCATAGGCAGAGGAGTGGCTGAAGGCACTTTAGCAGGTTTCTATAAGACTTACTGGTGTTCCAGTTACAGCTCAGTTGTCTCAGTGACTTGTTCAAGTGTGAGAGCTCCTTTTCCGTTTCTCCCCTCAAATTCCCCAAGAGTAGGAAACTGAAAACACAGATTCAGAAAAGCTCCTTATCTTTTTTAGTAATCCCTGCCTTGATCTTACCCTTGCAAAGTCTCCTCAGAAATGTCCTGGGGTGAAATGGAGCTGTGAGCAGCCCTGATCAGTGCAACACCAACTTAGAGCAGAAGGACCCTCTCCTGATAAGCACTGCATCTTACACCCACAGATTCTCCCTGCAGTGCTCCTGGGAGCTCCCTGGGAAGGCTGAGTGCTGACCGTGGCAGGAGACAAAGTCCCTGCCCCAGCACACAGCCCCCTGGGTCGCAAAGGGGCTGTGTGCCTGCTTGGAAGGACAGCCCTGGGCACCCCTGGGTGCACACCCAGCTTCACACTCTGCATCTATCCCCGGGTGAAGGCAGCCAACATGCTTTGTCCCTCTCATGGTGCAGCAGGGAAGTCCTGCTCCAAAGCACATCCTTTTTCTCTACACTGGAGTCACTGTGAGAGTCCTCCTGACAGATCCCATAGACTGTGGGATGTGCCAACTTTAGGCGATTGTTCCAGAAACTGCAGCTACATTGCCCTGCACCCAGAGACTTACCCTGTTCAGGGCTTTAAAGATTTTTCTCCGAAGTGAGCTATCCTCTGTCCTCCCACCACAGACTGCCTTTAACCTCTCCCTGCCTCACTGCTCTCCCCTCAGTGCCTGCAGGCAGTGCCCTCAGCCCTGCTGCACTTGGCAGAGGAGCTGCTCCTGGGCAGAGCTGTCTCTGTGCAGCGCTGCCCGCTTGCCGTGAGCTCACTCCATCCCAGGAGCCCAGCCCAGCTCAGCAGCAGAGGACCAGCCCAAGGCAGCCCGTTCTCTGCCCGCTCTGGGCTGCCTCCAGCTGTCCCAGGGGCTCCAGGGGAACCTGCTGGGAAACAGGCTGAAGCAATCCCTGATGTTCCCTCCCTCAGCTGGGGAGACAAACTTTAGTCCAGAAGTATAATTCTCCTCTCAGAGTCAAAGTTACATCTAAATATTAGGTTTTTGGTCTTATTATTAGACATGACACCTAGAAAGTGACAGGCACCTCCTTTACCCCTGCTGAGGGAAAGGATTCATCTGAATCAATCGAGGCATCTCATCCTGGGTTTCTATTCCTTGCATTTGAAGGAGGCTCAGCTCCCTCCCATGCCTTCCACAAACCCACAGGAGGTAGGATTCCTCTTGCCTCACTTCAGGTGTGCACAAAGTACTTGCATGTGAGTTCCTTTCCTAAGCTCCCATGCTATTTACTGGATAGGGAGTCCATGAGTGAGGGGTTCAGATGCAAGCACCTGGCAACGTTTGAGTGTCCAGAAGTGGGCGAAGATGCATGCAGGTAGCTCTCTAATGGAGACGTTCATAGACACAGGGCAACATCTTTGGAATCATATATGAGTCTGGTGGGAAATTTCTTTGGCCAAGTGAAATGACAGCTGATGCCCAGATAAAGGCCATTCATGGCAGCATTTAGAGGTATTCATACGAAGAATTTCAGCCCTGTACTATATGGGGATCTAGGTCTCTCTCTTTTCCATCAGCTGAATTGCCCAGATCTCCAATGATTATAATGGCCTTTGTTCCATGTTCATCCCCACAGTGCCCAACAGAATTCGGGGAAGGTACTTTAATGTTCAAATCCAGGCACACAAAGCTACACGAGACCCCAAGGCTGGCATGGACCACACAGGACCTACAGGAAAGCAATTTCCATTCAGGGCAAGTGCGTCTCAGATGCCCCAGATGGCACCACAGAGAAAGTGATTTGATACCTGTGTGCTGTTGACTGATACAGTCACTCAGAGGCACCAGTCATCAGATGTCATCAGAGAGGCAAGGTCTGTCCCTTCTCAATGCCCCAATAGTTGCAGGCATTGTGTGAACAAAAGCACATCACACTGGGATTTTACTCACTACTTTGATGATACAATCAATGAAAAGACTAATTATTTTCACATCTTGTCTTCAAAGTCAGCATCCACCAAGCACTGCAATGGTCTGTATCAAAACTCAATTGAAACCCAAAAAGGAATTCAAAGGCACCAAGATGAGCTTTTGGTACATCAAGAACAGCTAAAGAAGAAACAGAGATACTGTGGGACCACTGCTGAATTTATTAAGAATAGGTGTAGATAGATCTGAGATACTCTAAGTCTCAGCCTCAGTTACCACCAGCTCTCTCAAGACTTTGAAGCAGGACTCCAGAGGGGAACAACCAGCAGTGGATGGGAATTAAGGCAGGCATTACTGGAGCTATCTATACCCTCACCAGTCCATGGGACTGGAGGGGTTGTGCCGCTGCTGCCGGTGTGGGAGTTGTCGGACCGATCTCAATATGAGTATGATCGTTCTCCCTTTATTTAGGTTTTTACAGCATATTTATAGACAGGTAGCAGAAGGCAGCAAAAGCGCGCACTAGCAACAGCTATGTGATTGGTTTACAACCTTTGTTTACATGATTAAAGCACTTAGTTCATTGGTACATGTCCTGTGTCCACCCCTCGCTACACAGCACAACTTTTCCCTCTAGCCACAGGTGCAGCTTCGCTTACCTTATTTACCGACACAAGTTCTCCCTTTAGTCAGGAATGTAGCTTCACTTATCTTATACCGTCTTGTTATTTCTGTTTCTTGAAGAGTTTCAAGGAGAATTCACAGGCACATTCGGGGATTGTTCATCGCAATCAGATCATGTCCCTTCTCTCTCAGCNTGCAGCGAGCCCTGAAAAACCTGGAGAGGTGGGCAGAGAGGAACCTTCTGAAATTCAACAAGGGCAAGCGTAGGGTGCTGCACCTGGGGAGGAATAACCCCGAGCACCAGCCCAGGTTGGGGGCTGACCTGCTGGAGAGCAGCTCGCTGGAAAGAGACCTGGGAGTCCTGGTGGACAACAGGATGACCATGAGCCAGCAATATGCCCTCGTGGCCAAGAAGGCCAAGGGCATCCTGGGGCGCATCAAGAAGAGTGTGGCCGGCAGGTCGAGGGAGGTCATTCTCCCCCACTACTCTGCCCTGGTGAGGCCGCCTCTGGAGTACTGTGTCCAGTTCTGGGCTCCCCGGTCCAAGAACAAACTGCTGGAGAGGGTACGGCAAAGGGCGGCAAAGATGACTAGGGGACTGGAACATCTCTCTCATGCAGAAAGGCTGAGGGACTTGGGTCTCTCCAGTGTGGAAAAAATACGACCGAGGGGGGATCTTATCAGTCCTTACAAATACTTAAAGGCTGTGTGTCAGGAGGATGGGGCCAGGCTTGTTTCAGTGGTGCCCAACGACAGGACAAGGAGTAAAAGGCACAAACTTGAACGTAGGAAGTTCCATCTGAACACGAGGAGGAACTTCTTTACTTTGAGGGTGGCAGAGCCCTGGCACAGGCTGCCCAGAGAGGTGGTGGTGTCTCCATCCCTGGAGACATTCCAAACCTGCCTGGACGCGTTCCTGTGCCACCTGCTCTAAGGCGACCCTGCTCAGGCAGGGGGGTTGGACTACATGATCTCCAGAGGTACCTTTCAATCCCTACCATTCTGTCATTCTGTGATATAGGCAATCTTATGTCCCTTTAGATGGTGGGAACCCCAGGTGGTATAGCATTGAATGGGCCTTCAACCCAAATGCACAAACCATTCAGACTCCATCCATAGAAGACAGTCTCCTGTTTTCATCATTCAAGCTGCTATAGGATTTTCTTACAAGGAAACAACTCTATTCTTCATCTCTGCAGTCAAACAGAAACAATGTTTTTATGAGAACTACTTGCTCACTGTTAGATACAGGCAAGACCATGCAGGAGGCGTAATGTCTGGTACTGAGTGGGACCTGCCTGCAGGGTCTTGTGTGAAAATATGCTGCTGAGGTTGACCTGTGGCCAAGGGATCTGTGCAGGACAGCACAGTTTTGAAGGCCACACTGTACGTGTAGCATGGCACTGCGGAGCTCTAAGTGCTTGATGTACAATGGTCTTCTGGTCAGGACTGGTGCTCAGATTTCCTTGTGAGAATAGTGCACTCCACCACGGTGCCACAGCTGTGGTGCTCTGGCCCAAATGTACACTGCCAGGAGCAGCCCCATGTCTTGTCACAGAAGTGTGACATTTTTGGATGCAATGAGATGTGGTGGAACAGCTTGGTAGCTGTGGTGCTGCAATGGAAGGATACAGGCTTTGCTGGAGGGACGGCATGGAGGATGAGGACAGGGGGATGTCCTCTGTGTAAAGGAACAGCTCAGATATATGGAGCTCTTCTATGAGATAGGCAACAGTTTGAGTTAGCTTGTGTGAATGAGGATGAGAGGAAAAGTCAGTAAGGGTAATGTTATCTTGGCAGTTATAAACTACTTGATCAAGGAGAGTAAGCAGAAAAAGTCTTCTGACAGCAAGCTGAAAAAGTCTACAGGTTAATGTGCAAGTTCCTATGGAGACTGTAATTGCCTTGGTCTTCACTGGCCAGGCAAAGCAACATGGTGCCAACAGCCTGGAGGATCCTGGGACAACTTCTTAGCAGAGCTGCCAGGTGGGCCAACAAGGGTGATGCTCACCTGGCCCTGGTCCTGAACAACAAGGAAGAGCTGGTCAGGGATATGATAATCAGTTTCAGCCTTGGCTGTGTTGGCCATGAAATAATGGGGTCCCAAGATGAAAGCGCAGTGAGTAAGGCCAGCAGCAGAGCACAGGCTGGTGGACTATGGAGGAGAAGACTTTTATGTACTTGGGAGACTGATACAAGTGGTGTTGTGGGAAGCAGCTCTGAAGGGTGAAGGAGCATGGGAAAACTGGTAGGTCTTACAGGACAGCCTCCTCCAAAAACAAGAGTGATCTCTCCGAATACCCATGAAGAGAAGCCACCACCTCAGGAGGCTGCTTGTCTGAAATGACTCAGGTCCAGGACAAAAAGGCAGCACGCAGGAGGTGGAAGCTGGGGAATATGCAAAGGAGGAATTTAGAAACCATGTCCAAGGATGTAGGGATGATGCCGAAACCAAAGTTCATGTAGTCTTGATACTTGCAGCAAGATGAGCTGATGCTACTTCATTAACGGTAGAAGAATAGACTGGGATAAGGTGGGCCTGCTGCTGAACTTCATAAGAGCAGGAGCATACAGGGCTGAGGAACAGGCTGCCCAGGGAAGTGGTTGGGTCCTCATCCCTAGAGGCATTTCAAAGACGTGTAGATGTGCTGCTTAGGGACACAGTTTAGTGATGGACTTGGTGGTAGTAGGGTAACAGTTGGATCCGATGATCTTGAAGGTCTCTTCCAACCTAAATGGTTCTTTGATTCTGTGATTCTGCTTCACGGCCTCTTCACTTCTGTCTTCTCCCAGGCCTTGGTGGCTAGCAGCAGGACCCTGGAGGAGAACAACCAGCAGTGGATGGGGCTCAAGTCAGGGATTACTTGAGCAAACTCAGCCTTTAACAGCCCATGCTGTTAAAGCAGAGAAGAAACATCCACGGATGGGGAGGGAGCAAGACAATTTCATAGCGAGGCTCACTGTATCATTTTTGACAGATCATGAAGATCAGGACAAGTCCCTGATGACTGTGAAAAAAGTTTTACAAAAGGGAAAACCGTGGCAATGAAGACACGGAACATGAAGAAACAGTCAAAACCTTAATACAGGAATTAAAAATTTAAGGGTCACTAGGGCCAGCACACTCCCATGACCTTATTATAGTAGAATGGAGTTTTGCTGAACATGGTACTTAATGTAACTTATTTCAAACTGGCCCTGATGGACCAAAGAGACCTTTATTATTCATCTCAACTGCATTTAAAGAGACAGAACAGAGATATTCTGAATAGGAAAAGAGACTTTTTTCTTTAGTCTGAGCAGTTAAACAAGTTGAAAAAAACACTCCAGGGACAACCTGCGCAAACCAGAGGACCATTTAATTTGCTAGAAATAATCCTAAAGGGGACTGCTTCCCCAGAAGGAGTTGCACAAAAACCTACGGTCAGAAAATGGTATGCCTACTTCACTGGAATTGCAGAGGAAATGAATTTAAGTGAAAGTCACACTAAATTTTCCAAATTACAAATGCCTATAGATGCAGATCCATTAGTATTACAACAACCTTTTAAACCGTCACCAATTTTAGATGCACTTCCCCTCACTGAGGGAACAGCAACAGAAGACATTCTGTTCACCGATGCCTCAGCAAAAAGGATAAATGGTAAATGGCAATATAAGACTGCTGCATTAAACGTTACCTCTGGCCAACAAATAATAGAAGAAGACGAGGGTGGCACACAAGTAGAAGAATTAAGAGCAGTTTTTTTAGCAGCACAGAATGCAGGAAAAATTCATCTAGGTAGACTCTTGTTCTGTGTGGTCTGATGCCACACAATGGCTCTGTCAGAGGGAATCCCTAAACTGGGAAGTAAAAACATCCCAAGTTTGGAGATCTCAAAATTGGCAACTATTACTAAATGTAGCCAGAAAAACACCATTCAAGACAAGTGAGAGTTCACACCAAGGACAATAGACCAGCCACAAACCGGAACCAAAAGGTGGATGAACTGACTAAAATTAGAAAAATAAAAATAGAAAACTCCTTAAATCCCAAATGGTGTGAGCTGGGGGAATGGTTACATCAAAAATTAAGCCACACAGGCTGAGAAGCACTTTACTTTGCAGCCCAAAGCCGAGGTTGGCCTCTAGACACTCCCAATGTAAATTGAAATGGCAAACAGAAAACCCCACTAAAGCACCACCTTTACACATCAATGAAGGGAGAACTTTATGGTCTACATAGAAAATTGGTTATATTGTGCCATTCAAACCCTCTGTGGGATATCAATATATCCTCACAGGGATGGAAGTAGTGTCCTGCTTTTTTACGGCGACTAAGTGCCGAAAGGCCAGTTGACAAAATACAGTACAAGGACTGTTGTCTTGGTTCTCAAATCTACTTACTCCTGTTGTCATCCAAAGTGGTAATGCCTTGCACTTCTCATGTAAAGAAATGCAGGAGTGGGCAAAGCAGGAAGAAATTCAACAGGTATTTCACATCCCCTATTATCCGCAATCAAATGGGATGGTAGAAAGAGCTAATAGTCCATTGAAAAAGAGTCTTAAGCCACACAAGGCACAGCGGGACACGGGACTGTCCAAAGTACTTCATCAATTGAATAATTGGTATGGGCGCACTTGGAGCCCTATAAACTGAGCATTCTTTGCAAAAATTGACCTTGGCACTCCATCTTCTGGGAAAAGGGAACATCCAACAACATTACAGCCAGGACAACCTGTGATGGTCAATCTACCATCCATCAGCACTGTGCCCAGTAACGAAACCTTGTGGCACACTTATCTGGGAAGCTACCGATAGCAGTGATACAAAACACAGAATTAGTGCAGGATGGATTTTTCCTTCTTTCTAATGGGGCAACCAGTCCAGAAAACCCCACTGAGACCCATCTAATTTATCTTTTTGTCTTGCAGCTTCCTCCAAGATGAAAGGAAGATAAGTCATCCTACTGCTGTTGATGATTTTGATGATACTTGCTACCCCATGAATGCCCACCTGTCTCAATTTGATCATCAATCAAGAAATTAGTCACAATTGTGTCAATACAGACCAGCCACCAGTTTTGTTATTAACAAACAATAATATAAATGTGACCAGTAAAACACAACCACCTGTTACTGAAGGATATGTATATAGGATGATTATTTACAATAACTCTTACATGCCATATAGAAAATGCTGTAATGTGAATCACTGCTCAATACATGACATAGTGAAGGGACATTCTGATGTTAAAATATCATGTATATGGAACATTCTAGAGGGATGCAACATAATATTAGGAACAGTATCTCTCAAAATCACTAAACCCATCACAACTACATCAGTGCCTATTTTGAATACTCCCACAGTTTTACTAAGGAGTCTTACTGAGAATACCCTAGAATGGCCATGGTCTCAAGCTCATATTTAGTATACCAGAACTGTGGGAACACTCTCTGGTAGGGAAAATTTAAATCATTCCACTGTGGTCATGCACAGAAATAAAATAAACCTAGAGAATGAGTGGAGTTGGTATGAAGATGAAGCTTATGGCAAAGTTTCCCTACTTTGGGGAACACTAGGGGAAGAAATGAAAATAGGGTGCTGGATGATGAATGAGTCCACCCATGAAAAGGCATACGGCATTTCTGTATACAAGCATACATCAAACCCAATAGCAGACTGGGATACAACACTTTGTGTCACTGAAAGAAATTTGAGCTATTAGCACAATTTTACCTTAGTACAACCTGTTACTGCAATTTGCATGTGGGCTTGCAATAACCTGTGACTAACGTTTAGATTTAAAAGAGACATTATTGATTCTAGCACAACAACATCTACCACTCCTCACTTAACATCCATAGCGACTATAGAGAACAAGAAAACCCTGTCCCCACAAATTTTTTAAATGGGACCATATGTGATCAAAAATACAGGTCAACAACAAATATTGTGTAACCCATCATGGTCCCTCAAATGAGTGGAACTATCAATGCAGGTTAATATCTCTGCAATTAAACTTACGTGCTCACCATTTTTAAGTACATCCTGTGCAGGACGGTCAGCATGGATGCATGGATAAGCCCCCACCTCTCCAAAATGATCAAGAAGAAATGTGACTAGTATCCAAGGAACAGCATTAGGGGAATTAAATAGCATGGATGCCGAAGGTTTAGCAAACAAAATAAGCTCAGCAACAAGTAATTAACACAAATTAGAATGTTCATTGCAATCTTCCCTATCGGCAATGGGAACGAACCAGCGGCTCTCATCTGATTTATTACCCCAATGAGAAAGAATTAATGAAAAGGACCACCAACTAATTGTGAATGCACTAGGTGTATCCAAATTAATGTCTCTCTCACTCTTACTTGTATTCAAGCCCAGATGTGGGTACAATCTGCCGTGGTAACAATTGTAAGAGAAGTTGAAGAGGACATCTTACCCACTGAAATTCGAAAAGTGATCTGGGATAATGCAATTGAATTTGAAAGGGAATTCCAATCCTGGTGGTGTCTGATCAATTTTACCTATGACCCCATCACCAGTAAAGCCACAACTTTTGTTTTGACAACACATGATGCTTCAGTATACACCATATACCCAATCATTGCACCAGGAATAAGTTATAATAAAGCTGTCCTCTGTCCATTAGAACATAGAGAATGGGCCAAACAAAATGGGAATGAATAGCAAACTGTCGATGTTGATGCACGTGTTGTATGGGAACAACAAGGATTTATTTGTGAAAGTAATACCATTAAGGTCCAAGACATTTGTCTTGATACTGAACAAAATATTTGTCATTTTGAAACACATCCCAATGAAACCGCTGAAACTGTACTTATATATGCTTGTAATGGATGTGTTTGTGTAAGAACTCTTTGTGATTCTATATTTGTAGACAACACCACTGTAGAGACAAATAATCCCTCAAGTGTCTGCATTTGTACCAGAATTATGGGACGCAACTTCAACTATTCATCTCCTGCCACAACCCACTAATTACTACAGTCTGACTATACATTGTATCGAGATTTGTTGTCTACCCCCATCGGAATGAATCTCACACTGGTAAGAAAATTATTGCAACATAATGACCTGTGTCAATTGCTAAAATTAATTCAGAACAATGGAAAAAGAACCCTGATTACCACCCATCATGATGCAGAGAAGACACACCATATCCTACAAAAAGAGTGAAGAAAGATAGAAAACATCACTGGTGGGAAACTTTTTTGGATGGTCACCAACAGCAACTGGAATCTTGAATGTGATGAATTGAATCCAATTGTAGTTTGTTAGTTTTGACCTTATTATGTTTATTGCTTATAATCATTCTATGTATCAAAGTTTGGCAAAAGATGAAACCAATTATGTCAATCCAGCGTGTAAAACGTATACAATCAACTGATTATCTATGTGAAAAGATATACAACTAACATTAGTTATGGCACTTAAACTAAACAGCTTATCAAATAATTGGACTATTACAATTTATCTGCAATATGCCACATATTTATGACATAGAGGCAACAGGTAACCATACTACCACTCTATGAGGCGATCAAGTGGATTGATTGTAGTCATGGGGTGGACTGTGATGGATGCTTAACCAAAGCAGCAGTAGTTTGGTACAGGCTGCAAAGGAGGTAAAGGCCTCAGCCATAGCTTGGTCAAGAACTCCTCAATCTGTTCTCTGAAAACCCACAAAGGAGCAGAGTGACACAGTGACCATCGAAGTATATAGACTTGGATCACCGATCATGCAATTAGCACAGGAATAGCAAGTGGCTTTGCCAAGACTCATTTATCAAGGAACAAAGTAAGTTGTGGGTACAAGGAGTCTCTAGCACAAATTTTTCATCACAAGTAATTTGACTGCAAGCCAACCACTTTATTCCATAAATATGACAGCCTGAGTGAGCCTTTTTTGAGCTCCCCCTGCCAAGCAGCATGGTTGCATGGCGGTGATCTCCCCTTGAGCTGAGATGCCTCTCAGCTCAGACCTTTTACCAATGGCAGATCTTTGATAAGCAACTGACAGTGTGCACAGCCCTGTAGTATGGTAACTTTGACTTTGCCTTGGTTACATTGATTACATGCTGAATTGATGCAAAGGAAACATATATAATACTTTAGACATAAATCGTTGACCAAGCCTGGGACGGTCTTGATCCAGCTGCACCTAGACTCCTCTCTAAGAAGTTTAGAAAGAAAGGTGGCCAATTCTGAAATTCGTGACTCAACAGGAGGGTGTCCCTTGCCATTTGTATCCTAGGTCACCACTGGAGAAACAGCATCTGAAATGGTGTCTACATCTACAATGGTAGTTGCGATGGTACCTGCATCTGCAGTGGCAACTGCCTACAAGTTACAGAATCTTGGAGTTGAAGCTGTTCTGCATAATATTCTTGGCTTCTTTTTCTTTTTTTACTTTTTATTCTGCCTTGACAAAAGAAAGCAAACATGTACAGGTTCTTAGTGGATTAGGACAGGAAGTTTCATTTGAGCTAGTGCTTCAGATTCCCCGAGACTTTTTTCTTTCTACTTTTCATTTTTACTATTAGACACATTGGTATGCTGTGGCTGCTCCTTTTCCCAGACCCCGGGGAAACAGTATCATGCTGACCAGCAACACTGGCTTGCCCCTGCTTTTACTGCTTTATATATTGCCTGGCTCACACCTGTTCACCCACTGGTGAGGAAGTAGCATCTCTGCAAAAAAAATGTGAAAAGTGTGTTCCCCAGTGGGGTCTGGAGATACAGACGCTGAGGTTGGTTGTGTGTCCTTATCCCCTTCTGAACAGGGTTGGGAAAACTCTAGTCGGGTCCACGTTGAAGCCAATTGAGTGTTGGAGGCAATGAATGGATTTTTTTTTTTCACTCTCCGACAGATGCAGTGTGGGCTGTGAGTGAGAGTGTTGCAGTGGTCAGGAGGGTGTTTTCTTCCTCACAGGGAAGGTATTTTCTTCCTCACTTTGCTAACCTGATTCCATGAAAATGCATTTTTGTGATGTGCAAGTGGAGGCTGACAGTCCTAGGGGGTGGCTGGGCGTTCTTGCAGGCTCCGCTAATGTCGCCCTGTTATGGTTTGAAGAACCCGCAACAATTTATTGCCACAGTGCCACCTTTCTGTGCAGGACTCAACCTGCAAATCCGCAGCAGAAGATTTCTTTAGCAGCACTGTGCCCACTTTCCCCCAGCTCTGAGCTCCTCAGCCCCTAGGAAGGCAGGAGGAAGGCAGGGACTGCGAGAACCAGAGGCAGAGGCCGGGAGAGGGGAAGGCAGACAGGCGAAGGGGAGGTGGGGTGACGGTGACATTGCTGGGGTATGGTGAGGTCACTTGTGTGGGAGGAAGCTGGTTGGTCAGAAGCAGCAGGTGCACTGAGCACCTCAGTGCCTGCCAGTGACAGTGCAGAGAGACGAAAGCTGGGGGAGAAGAGGAGAGGCAGGCTGGGGGGACGCGAGGGGCCAGCAGTGAGGTGACAGCTGGGCTGGGGGCTGGTGAGGTCCCTTCTGACAGAGTTGCTCATATGGTAGGAGCAGGCATGTGGTTTGACTATTCCTTGTGAGGTCACCTTTGTCCCTACAGGTGATAGGCCAGGAGCATGGAAATAGCTTGGAAGTTTCTTGTGAGGTCACTTCTTCCTGAGGCCCTGATAGGCCAGCCTTTCCATTGTGCCCCCCCACCTTGCAACTCCTTCCCCCAGCTTTTGTTGCTGAGCGTGACTGCATAGCGTGCGGAATATCCCTTTGGTCTGTTGGTGTCAGCCGTCCCAGCTGCGTCCCCTTGCAACTTCTTGCCCACCCACAACCAACTCACTGGTGGGTCAGAAGGAGGAATAGAGAAGCCCTTGACACTGTGCAAGAACTGTTTAGCAATAGCTGAAACGCCTATGTTTTATGACTGTTTTGGTCACAAATCCAAAACACAGCACCATATGGGCTGCTATGAAGAAAATTCACTCCATCCCAGTCAAAACCAGGACAGTGAAGCATGTCCTGCTCCCACCATTAGAGTGACACAAAGCAGAGAGTGTTAGGTGACAAGAGAAGGGCTGTTTTATCCCACAGCCTTTCAATCCCATCTGTTGAAAGCAGCCTGACTGCAGCCAGGCCCCAAGCCCCACCTGCCCAACGGGCTCCCAGTAGCAGAGACATGTTGGCACGGAGGGCAGATGGTATTTTTGGAAAAGTACTGGGCAGAAAGGGAGTGACTGTTTCTCAGGACAAGAGAGGAAATCTCTCACCTCTCTCCCCAGCTGTGCCACTTCCCTTCTGGTGTTATAACGGAACCCCAAATGATGTGGGCTGATGTCACAAAGTGATGCCTTGCATCACAGGGAGGTCTTCCCAGCACTGCAGCAGTGCCAGCACTTCCCAGTGAGGACTGGGCCCTGCCGGGCACTACTCAGGGCCTCCCCACCACTCTCTGTCAGAGCTGCTCAACAGTTGAGACGCAGCAAGGTTGCACTGGGGGGCCTTTACTAATAGGCGAGATCGTTGCTGACAGTCAGAGTGGAGGCATGCCAGAGAGGAATTTTGGGTGAGGAGCTGCGAAGAGCATGCCTTTCCCTGAGCTGAGGGCAAGTGGTAAGAATGATGGAGGGCTGCTGCACTGTGGCCATCAACTTGGAGCTGAGCTGCTTGTTCCCTGTGGCGGAAAGAAAAAGACTTCACTGAGAGGTTCAGATTAACAATTTATTTGGACTTCACTCACAGGTCCGATATGCCACTATTGCAAGTTTTATGGATACAATGGAAGAATGCACTATTGCAATTTAAGAGAAAAAAACAATTCATGGAATACAGTATTACAGCCTACAAGTGATCCCGAAATGTAACAACGCAAACCACAAGTGTGCTAGATAT
>VYZM01002144.1:18356-38628 GCA_013398915.1 Dromas ardeola | reverse complement strand
TTTTTTTTTTTTTTTTTTTTTAAATAGCAGTCATGGGCAATATAGTCATACAGATCACAAACTGCTTTCCTTCAGCATTCCAGTTCTCTTGAAATATGTTCTGCTGCTAGGTTTCAGACTTCTGTCTGTCTTCCCACCTCCCCATGAATGAATTTCTTCCTTTCCCTTCTCCCAGCTTCATCTGTTCTAGCACTGGATTTGCTGTTTTCAGATTTGTTGTTATTATTGTTTAAGATTTAACTGGAAATTTAATGCCTCCAGTAGTGCATCTGTGTTGCTTAAGTTTTTTTTTTTTCACAAAATCATCAGGATTTATGCACTCTTATTCTCTTCTATTCTTCTATTCTTCTATTCTATTCTTCTTCTATTCATAGCTGATGGCTTGAACTTTTGATAGAATAACACTATGTTTAACACTATTGAGCAGACACTAATAGATAGCATGGCCTACAAATTCATTAACAGAAGGGCTTGAGTGGGAAGATGTAAGTAGAAATATTGTGAGTATTGTGTCTGAGATGAGCTGTAGACAAGATGTCTAATCAAGAGTGAAACTGGCTAAACTGCGAAAAAAAAGGAAACAAAGCAGTAGCCTGAATTCAGAGTTCTTACTACAAAAAGTGGCATTGCTCCCATACTTGCTTAAAAACCTTTACAGCTACTATCCAGCTGCAGTCCTGTTCTGTACTGGAAAATCTAGCTTATTTATGTCAGTTCGCATTAATTTCTTCTCTAAATACCATTTAAGTCTTGGCAATGGGAGCAAAAGGCTAAAAATCTCAGTTGCACCTGAACTTGTTTTAAACACCTTTTAAATGTATAGCTGCTCCATTTTTTTACATTTTTCCTCAGCACTTTGAAGGAAGCAGAGAATAACAAACAGGACACAGTAAAGTCTTCGTGGCAATTTTGCATGGGAAGAGCTAGAGGAAGAAGATAGGAGAATGACTCCTAGAAGCAAGTAAGCTCGGTAAATTTCAAGTTTGGACAGTCAATGGATGTTATTTTGGTTGTGGTGTTATATTTTGGGTCAGTGCTTGAGTCAGCCAAGACCTGCTAAGTGGTTGCTTCTGGATGTGAAAAGGATTTGCTTGCCAAGGTGATCCCAATGATGAAGCAGAGCTTCCTTTGCCCTGAGAGGATAAAAAGGCATCTGCTGAGCAACAAGATAGAGTGGAGTAAATGGTTAATTTGCATTGGGAGTGGGAATCTCTAAGAGTGTAAAATTCTCTTCTTCCTGCACTCTTCTCTGCACTTTTCAGTATGTCTGAACCTGAGGTATAACTAATCATCAAGACCAGGCCTCACTTTGTCTTGGCCTGTAGAGAGAGAGACAGACCATAAAAGGAAATTAAGTTGGTTAATCAGAACCTTCACCTTGTGAACCCATACTGGCTATAACCAATGACTGCATTGTCTCTCAAGTGTTTTTCAGTTAAGTCTCATAAGTTTACCAGACAATGAAGTGAGACTGACAGGCCTGTAATTACCAGGGTCTTCCTTCTCACCCTTCTTGAAAATCGAGACAACATTTGCCAGCTTCCAGTCAACTGCGACCTCTCCAGATTCCCAAGACTGTTGAAAAATAGTGGAGAGAGATCCTGTGATAACATCAGCCAGCTCTTTCAGTACTTTGGGATGAATCCCATTAGGCCTCATAGACTTATGTGCAACCAGCTGGAATAGCAAGTCTCGAACAAGTTCAGGGTCATCTGGGAGTTTATTAACCCTCCAGTCACAGTCTTCCAACACGGGGATCCAAAGGTCCCAGGGCCCATCAATGGGGCTGAAAACAGAGGCAAGGAAGGCATTAAGTGTCTCCACTTTGACTACATCCCTACTTGTGAAGTGACCAACCTTGTCAAGCAACAGATCAATGTTATCTCTGGTTGTACTTTTGCTGTTAACATATTTACAAAGCTCTTTTTGCTGTCTGTCACAGTACTGGCCAGATTGAATTCTAATTGAGTTTTGGCCACATCAAGTTTCTCCCTACAGTGGTGAACAGCACATCTCTATAGTCCTCCTGTGTAACCTGTCCTTGCTTCCAATGACCGTAGACTTTCCTTTTCCGCCTAAGTTCTAGAAGAAGATCCCCGCTCATCCTTGACTCTTGATCATCTTTGAAAAGTCATGGGGATTAGAAGAGATTCCTGAGGACTAGAGGAAGGCAAATGTCATTATTATCTTCAAGAGAGGAAAGAAGGAAGATCCAGACAAATTCGGTCTGATCAATCTCACCTTGAATCCTGAGAATATGATGGAGGGAATCATCCTGGAAATCATTGTCAAGGAGATGAAGATCAAGAATATGACTGTAAAGTTAGCTGTGTGATTTTACAAATTAGAAATCATACTTAACCAATGAGATAGCCTTCTATGTTGAGTTAATTGGCTCTGTGCATGAGGGGAGAGCAGTGAATATCATTTATATTTACTTTATTAAGGCTTGCCAAAACATCCTATTAGACCATCTGATGAAGTACAGACTCAGAAGTGGACAGTGAAGGGGACTGAAAATTTAGCTAACCCTGGTTTTGTCAGGCAGATTGGACCAGATGATCTCCAGAGGACACCTCTGACCTCAGCAATTCTGTCATCCACAATGACCAAAAGAGCATGAATATATTATGGTGTTTTCTGTTGACAAAGGGAAAATTTAGGGTGCAGTAATCTCAAGAACAGAACTAGGCCACTCTGTGACATGGAATCTAAGGCCTGAGTGAGATAGATATAGCAGTTCATTAACGATTTCTGTTGTCTGTTTCACACACATAAATATGGTCTATAGATAACACAGAACAGAAAAGTGTCTGGCCCAGCTGTGACTGGAACCAGGGTCTTGGAAAATCAGGACACTCACTCCAGTTGGCTGAGTTGTCCAAATACTGAGTGACATGCAGAAGTTTCACGGCAGGCTCAGCCTTCAGCACGCTGTCAATTGTCCATGGATACGTGCAGGTCATGTGTATGTGTGGAGAGAATTATTTTAAATACTTATTGCTTTGCAATTTAAATAGTTCGCATGAGCTGCCAATGATGACTGGAAAAGAGTAACATTTTGTTTACATTTTCTATTTTTTTCAGTTTATACTTACATGAGTTCTAAATAAGATCAAAGACAGGGACAAAGTTTACATGAGCTTTTACCTTAGGGAAGTACCTTCCTCTATTTCACTTCCAATGAGCTATACAAACACTTGTCTAACAGTTGTTCCATTGTATGTAATTCACACACATTGCAAAAATACTTCTGAGACAGTAGCTTCAATAGAATTTCTATGAATATGTTTGAAGTTCAGTATGATTAGGCTGGAAAATTACTGCATCATCAGTCTTGGGACTGCGGTATTACTGCTGTTAATATACTAATTCAAACTAGGGCTGAAAAAGGTCATTTCAGACTTCATGGACTGAAGCAGCATCCACAGAATTAATGTGTTAGCAGAAACTGAAAAAAACCCACTTCTTCTATCAAAGGATTAATTTTATATTCCTTTTCCATAATTAGGAATCTGAAAATGGATTATAGACTTCTACTGTGGTATAACTGGGCACATATTGTACAGTTCTTATAGATATTTTTGATACTTGTTACATGATAGAAGAAATGGTGCCATATATTCAATAATACGGAGTATTTAAAAAAAAATAAAAATAATACTGCCCTTGAACATTTATGCTGAGCTCTTATAATAGACATGTACCCAGAGGGAGTACCTGGCCCTTTTAAAACTTCTAGCAAAATTGAAGAACAAAGCAATCGGGTTCTTGCCTTAGTGCCACTGTCTCTGACATAAAAAAGAATATTCATTTAACTAATGTGAGCTTGTGACCATGGTCAAAGCAATAAGAAAAAATGAACTATAAAAAAATCAGACACAGTATTATTTGATAATACATATAAATATTTTTGGTTTAAAATCAGTTCTGGATTTCTTATATGTATTCATGCATTAATATATCATTGCATAATGAAAAACAACCCTTTTGAGCCAATTAGGACTCCCGCTATATTACCGTATGAGACCTACCAGAAAGTTCTTTGCTTTTACCTCCCTGCTCCCCAGATACCACATGCACAAATTCATGGATTCTTGTAGTAAGAAGGCCTGCTCATGTGTTTATTATCTTCCCAGATTAAAAGCACTAAATGGATCCATGGCTATCTGTTCAAAGTGACTTAGCAAGGACAGCAAAATAATAGTTAAATGTTTTCAGGAAATAATGAAGCAATAGAGAAGAGATAATGACTCAGATAATCCTAAGTGTAATTATTAGAGTTTATGTTTTTGATTGTGCATAACACAAACCCATACCTGTTATCAGAATACAGTTATCTCTATTCAGTTATTGTCATTTTTCAAGTGTTCCATAATTTATATGAAATGGAATTTTACATTACCTTTAATTATTCTGATGTAAATCATTAGTATTTCCAGAATTTAAAAAAAAATATGCTGTTGTAAAGACTCATTTATGAAGATATTTATTTTTAAAAACTTATTGGCCAAATCTAGGGCTTATACGTAGAAAATTTTCTAGGTAAATCTGAGATTTCCAAAACATATGCTGAATGTGTATGAGACATACTGCAAAATGCCCTTTAATTCGAGAAAGGTATTTTTTTTTTAATTTTTAGTTGGTTATCAAACATATTTATCCTACGTCTTTGCCTCTCATTTTGAGCCTGCCCTGACAGTAACTAGCTACCCAAGACATCTTTTCCCCATGTAACTTACATGTTTGAGAGTTCAGAAATTTGGTTTGCAGGTTATTATTTGTTTCATTTCAGACTCTGATTTATTGATTTACTCTATATTCAGGCTATTAGTAGTAGTAGGGCAAATAACCCATGAACTAAGATAACTGCATAAACAAGAAGAAAATTAATGTAGCTAACAGCAGCAGTGATAGTAATTGTTCTCTGCTTTGCAGATGATTTCTCATTTGATTAGCTTGCATGACCACAAGCCCTAAGGGTTATCCTGAAGCCAGAATCCCAAACACCAAAATCTAAAAATTCATCTCTGATCATACTTAGGAAGGAAGTATCTTTGTGAAGAGAATGAGACCACATTCCATCATTCTCTTGGTGGCAATTTTACATTTTACATGGTCATTGCAACACATATTTTTATCATTTAAATGGATTTCTTCAGGCCCATGTTCTTCCTGCACTGTATTTCTTTAACTTTTTTATATAATGTTAAGCACATTTGTTGCAGTTTGAGCTGGGTTGGCCAATGACAAGACAACAGATACTCTCCCACACTTCTCACTCCAAGGAGAAGAAGAGGAGAGATAAAGAGATTTAAGAGTTAAGAAAATCTAAACTACTTTAATTAAATATTAATAATAAACTAAAAAGGATATAAAAAAATAGATTCAATATATACAAATATATACAAAACAGTATCAAGCTCCCAGGGAGATGTCACCAGTAGGCACTGGGGAAGTCCCAGACTGGACTCAGTGACAAATGGGAACTGGATTCCGGATCTTGATTCAGGAACCCACAGGGCAGGGTTGAAGGTAGACAAACTGACAGGGTCCTCCTCAGAGATCAGTCACTGGAAAAAGAGAACCACTGAAGATGCCAAACCATTAAAAAAGAAACCAACCCTTTCCTCCCTCAGCTTTTATAGTGAGCATGGCAGATGGGATGGAATACCCTATTGGTCAGTTTGGGTCACCTGACCTATCCACACCTCCCCACAGTACCCCCCTACCCTCCTCTGGGTAAACAACCAAGTCAGCTGACCCTGATTGCCACAGCAACAGGTATAAGCAAGAGCCTCTGTCGCTGGACAGAAAGTTGGCTCATTCATACGTTCAGGTTTACTTCATGAAATAAGGTGAGGTTCCTAAGGAGTCAACTCTATCTTTACCTTCTCCACATTCAGTGAAAAGAATTATGCTCTTCCAGCAATGTATTTAGACCGTAGGTGAACTGACTCATCTTCTGGAGGTGTTTACTGTTAGGGTGCTGACTGCACCAATAAGCCTGAATTGCCCATGCTAGCCTCACCTGGGACCTCCATCACACCCAGGAGCATCCTTTGAGCTTAGGCCGAGGATCCTGGTCTTTGCCTGAGACGTGTAGGCAAGTGTGTGTCCAGCCCTATTACTTGACAGGCTAACCAGGCTTGTGGATTGACCTTGGACTTCCCTTATCACTTGGAACTCATCTCAAGATCACCAGGCAGGTGACTGAACCTATTGGCACAGGATCTGCTCTGCTTGCCTGGTTTGGATACTATGGGACTGTTTTCTTGTTGAGATGATGATCCCTGCCTGCATTGTTGTCACTTTTGGCTCCTGGCTTGTCTTCACTTGCAGAGTAGACCCAACCTTCTTACTTCCTTGCGTTTTCTGTTCTCCAGTGATTATGTATCTAGAATTTGAGAGGGATGACTTCAGGCCTAGGACCTCCTATAGCTGTGATGCTAAGTGACGTCTTTGCAAGCTATTGAGAGACAACTGTGTTTCGTTTTGGCAGATGATAATTGCTATTCACACCTATACTCTCTCTTACAAATCAATTTACCTAAATGTGTGTGAATCTCTGTGAGTTTATGAAACTGCAGCTCATTTAGAATGTTGCATAACATCTTGACAAAACAAACTGCTAGAAATATATTAGAACTTTCTCTTTGAGTTCTCAAAGAAGTCCATAGCTGTAGATTCAAGAAAAAAAGCATTCTGCAACAATTTAGGAGGAGAGGGACCTCCAGTTCCCAGCTTCCATCTATTCCAATTTTACACTCCATGGTACTCCCTATGTCTCCTTATTTCTTAGTCCAAGCTTCTCCCTGTCTAGCATCCTAGTCTGCTCCTAGTTTAGTCAATATCTTCTATGCAGTGTGCTGGTTTAATCTACAGCTTTCTGTCAGATCATTCCTGTCTGTTCTAATAGCTCTCTAAATGGAGAGAAATCAGTGTTTTACAAGAGAGTTTTATTGCCTGAGTTGTATCTTTTTTTCTGACCAGACATATTCTTATGTCCAGCCATAGTATGTTACATTGTTACATATCACACCAAGAGCCATATTATCAAGTATGTAGACGGCAGGTAGAGGGATTGATTATTCCTCTCTGTTTGGTACTTGTGACACTACATGTGGAGTACTGTGTACAATTTTGAGCTCCCCAGTATAGAAAAGACACTGACATACCGGGATCCTGCAGAGGACCACCAAGGTTGGTAGAGAGCTGGACCCCATGACACAGAAGGAGAAGCTGAAAGAACTGTGTTTTTTCTACCTTTAGAAGACCAAGGGAGATTTATTTTTTTTTTTCCTTTCTGCAGCTTCCTAATGGAAAAGTATAGTTTTCTCCAAGTTGGACAGTAGAAGGATAAGAGGCAATGGACATAAACTGAAAAATTCTGGGAAATTCTGAGTCACTGTACAGAAAACTTTTTTTACCATAGGGGTGATCAAGCATTGAAACAAATTACCAGAGAAGGTGTGCAATCTGCATCCTTGGAGACTGTTTAAAGTCAAGTAGAAGGCCTCAATGCTATTAGAGAAGAAAGTGATACTTAGTATTACATCAGCACACAGGAAGCAGTCTATGAAGAAACACATGGATAAAACTATAGATTTTTTTTTTTCTTGCTTGCTGTTTTTTATCTTTTTCATTCAGTTGATTTTCTGGGAGTTGTTGTTAGGGGGTTTATATTTTACAAAAAAGACAGGCTGTTCCTTTTAAACAATACCCTTTTTTAGTGTCTCATTAAATACAACCACTTAAAATATGATTATTCAAAAACAGAGTTCAGAAACAGAGAAGGATTTTTATAGTCAAAGATGAAGTTCAAGTTTACCTGTGCTTAACTTGACAGATTAATTAATTTAAAGAAATGAATGGCTTGGAATTTATACCTAAAATACCAGAGAACAAAAAAACCCAAGGGGTAAACCAATTTTAATGTCATGTAAGATTATGTAAAATATAGGAAAGAAAACCTGTTGGTTTTTTTTTTCCCCTACATGACAATTTCAGGTGGTCATGACAACAAGAAAATGAAGAAAAAACAAACAGCCAAACAAAAGCCTTATGTAGTTAGTGAAGCTGAAATCGTTTCAGGATTTAATTTCAAGAGAGTATGTAAAAATTAGTCCTCACTTACTGGAAAACCTGAAAAATTGTCCTTGTATAATTTTCTGTTATAAAAGACTTTATATCTCACTTATGAGTAAACAAACTGCATCAGCATTTCTAGGAAGGTAATGATTGTAAACATTTACATTCAATAGCAATTGAAGGTGACCTTAGTTTGGTAAATTAATGATATCAATAATAAGAAACTTTTATGGGAGCAGTTACCTGCTACAGAAACAGTAGACATTAATGTAATATTAGACTGAATCATAGAATCATAGAATCATAGAATCATAGGATAGTTTGGGTTGGAAGGGACCTTTAAAGGTCATCTAGTCCAACACCCCTGCAATGAGCAGAGACATCTTCAACTAGATCAGGTTACTCAGAGCCCCAAAATGTGTGGTCTCACTAACTCAACTTTTATTCTCTGTTCTGAAACACAAGGTCTAATATGTCTTCTTTGAGAACATGATGGAAAGAAAGAAATCTTTGCTACTTCTACTGCAAATGAGAGGTCTTTTCCTAAATTTCATCAACCATCTCAGTTAGCCACTACTAACTGATAAGACTCAAACCATGTTTTCATATCTTAATGCTTAAACTTGTCTTGTGCAGCTTACAAGGGCTGAAAAAACAGAACAGTTTTTGGTTGCACCTTTGGTTGCATCTATTATTCTCACTGACTACACAGTAAGACTATAATAAAAGTAACCCCCATTTTTAGCTATCTTATCAAGGACTTGCAGACTGTATGAATCCACAGTGGAAAATGTGCTATTAAATGCATAAAATATTTGGAAACTCTGAATTTAATCATGTGCTCAAATAGAAAAAGCATGTGGAATACCTGACATTGGCAACAGTCAGTCCATATTAACCATTCCATGATTCAAAATATGTTTATTACCTGTAAGTAAATGTCAGTTATTTCAATAGCATGACACTGACAACCTTTAGCTGTAAGGAACATGTGAAGTAGAGATATGAAGGCAGAAAAAGAGTTTACCATTAATGAAGCTGCACCTGCTTTATATAAAATCTTATTCATAATGTTCCAGGATGTGTCCTCTTTTCAGTCCAGCTATTGTATCATGCTGCAACAGATATGTAAATACACACACACACAAACACAAACACACACACAAAGACATTTCAGCAAAAATCTAGAAGGCTTTTTTCAGACCCACGTCCTGACATTATCTGGTTACTCAGGTTAATATATCTTGGCAGAGAGCAGAGGTGCTACAGTAAGGCTGCCATAGCCATGGAATCATCAAACTAACATATGGCTGGTACTCTGCTCTGCAGTCTTTTTAGTGTGTGTGTTTGTTGTTTGTCAAAAAGCATTCTTATTGGGAACTTTAGGTGCCCTGTAGGTGTTTATCTTGTACAGAGTACTCATCTCCTAAAAGGCTTTAAGAATTCCATTGAAACAAGAATAATATTTAACTTTTATTTTACTGATCTTTCTAGTAAGTTTTATTCTACAGAATTTGTAGGTAATTAATTCCCATGTTAAGTATCAGTTAGGAAGTAGCTATCAGCTAGACTTAGGAAGTTTGCTAGGTTTTTTCCTGTTGTTTTTTTTGGTTGGTTTGTTGGTTGTTTGTTTCTTTTTTTTGCTTTCTGAATCTCCCTTACTGTAGCTTAAGTCCATTACTTCAACAGGTTATTTATAAGAGACTTGGGAAACAATTTATCCCCCTCACCTTCACAACAATCTTTCATCCATTTCAAGACTATTATCATAACTCTTCTTTTTTGTAGAATAAGCAGATACAATGCTTCAATCTTTCTTTATATTGTTTTATTATGCTATTATCTCATACTCTGAAAGAGGTGATATTCCTTTCCAGTTCTTCAACATACCAGGTTCTGGAAATACCAGGAAATTCTATGATCTCCTTTTTTCCCCTAATTACTTATTTCCTTCTTCTATATATGCCACTTTAACTTCCTGCTACTGCCAATCTTTACAGCCAAAACAAGTAAATCACAAATTAAGTGAATAAATAAAGAGGAGGGAAGTTAAGATTGGTGCTTGGCAGTCCAATATTCGGTCTGGCAGAGCTCTTCATTGCTTCTTTACAGTTTATTTTGTTTTATAGATGTTGCACTGCAAACAAAATCTACACATTACTTGACAGTATACTGTTGTTCGGAAGTCAAGGAGCTGTCTCAGATTTGTGCAAGAGAAAGTGTAATTTTACTTATGGAGTGGTAGACCTTGTTTTTCATGTCTTAACATAGATTACACTTAGCTGAATATGGTTGCATCAATTCCTATGATAATCTGATATAAGTAAGGTAATATTCAGCAGTAGCGAAGGTGATAAGGATCAATGCATTATGTTTGAAGCTTTATAAAGAGCAGCATCCTTATTCATCTCAAGCACTTACGTAAACGAAATTATGAAGTTAAAATGTTTTTTACATTTATTTTTAAGAGAGTTTTGCCAACTTTAATTTCTTTATTTGTATTTATATGTATTTTATACAGAATATAAAGATGTAAACTTCATTCGGCAGCCCTGTTTTAGCAGGAATTATTAGATATGTCTTAAATTCCTTATGATAGGTATCTACAGGTAGGAACATGTATAAGATAAACCAGAAAATGGATATGAGATCTTGGTTTTTTGGTGTATGCTGGAAGATAAGTAACTGGTGTGATATGCCCAGTTTGTGTTTTGTTGCGCAACTTAAAGACTGTCCTATTTTCAATGAAGGATAGAACATGACTGATAGAAATGGAGTGGTGAGAGGCAATTAGCAGCCTTTACTTCCTTTTCTATCAAGTTAAGTAATTATTTAGCCTAGAATCATAGAATCAAAGAATCATAGAATCAAAGGATCGTAGAATGTGTTTTGTTGGAAGAGACCTTTAAAGGTCATCTAGTCCGACCCCCCTGCAGTAAGCAGGGACATCTTTAACTAGATCAGAGTTAACCTGCCAACTACCATTTTCTTATACCACTCAGGATATATGCAATAGCAGTAGCAATTATAATAGTAATGCAATAGTAGCAGTAAGTTCATTCCCTCACAGAAAAGCATGGTATCAAATGCACCCTCAGCAAGTTTGCAGATGACACCAAGCTGAGTGGTGCAGTTGACACGCTTGAGGGACAGGATGCCATCCAGAGGGACCTGGACAGGCTTGAGAAGTGAGCCCGTGTGAACAGCATGAAGTTCAACAAGGCCAAGTGCAGGGTCCTGCACCTGGGGCAGGGCAACCCCTGGTATCAATACAGGCTTGGGGAAGAAGGGATTGAGAACCGCCCTGCTGAGAAGGACTTGGGGGTATTGGTGGATGAAAAGCTGGATGTGAACTGACAATGTGCGCTCACAGCCCAGAAGGCCAACAATATCCTGGGCTGCCTCAAAAGAAGTGTGACCAGCAGGTTGAGGGAGGTGATTCTGCCCCTCTACTCTGCTCTCATGAGACACCACCTGGAGTACTGCATCCAGCTCCGGAGCCCTCAGCACAGGAAAGACATGGACCTGTTGGAGTGGGTCTGGAAGAGGGACACAAAAATGATCAGAGGAATGGAACACCTCTCCTATGAGGACAGGCTGAGAGAGTTGAGAGTTGGGATTGTTCAGTTTGGAGAAAAGAAGGCTCCGGGGAGACCTTACAGTGACCTTCCAGTACTTAAAGGGGGCCTACAGGAAAAAGGGGGACAAAATTTTAGCAGGGCCTGTTGCCATCGCACAAGGGGTAATAACTTTAAACTAAAAGAGGGTAGATTTAGACTAGATAGAAGGAAGAAAATTTGTATAAGGAGGGTGGTGAAACAATGGAACAGGTTGCCCAGAGAGGTGGTAGATGCGCCATCCCTGGAAACATTCAAGCTCAGGCTGGATGGGGGTCTGGGCAACATGATCTAGTTGAAGATGTCCCTGCCCATTGTGGGTGGGTTGGACTAGATGACCTTTACAGACCCCTTCCAATCCAAACTATTCTATGAGTCTAAGTGTTCCCTCAGAAATTCTAACTTATCATTTGAAAAAATGTTGGAAGTATGTGGAGTATGTTTTAGATTTATTGATTGGCAGAGCAGATTAAAAAATATTATTTACTAAAATACATGATTTCTTATGGGTCACTGAAGAGACTTTTGACTTAATACTTTGAAATTGATAGAGTGCTAATAGAAGAAATAAGTACATTTTGTGTAAAATAACCTTTGCACTAACATTTGTGAAACTTTTACATGAATGAAAAAAATCGTTAATGACAGACACAGAGTTCACAAAAACCTGCTATTTAGGAGTTGTGGGATTTTTGTGTTGACTTAGAATATCTAAAACAGAGTTTAGGGAAGAAAAGGACTTTGCCCTGGCAGTTTATTCTTGTCTTATCTATTTTACCTTCCAAATTCATTATTCTGGATGTTTTGTATTATATGTAAAAAACTGTCTTTCAGTACTCATATATTTGCTAGTACTTCACGAGGAAGACTTATGGAAAAAAAATCTTTTAAATGTCAGCGTTAATGAGAAGTTAAAGTTTTATGCTAGATGTAGTATTACTCAAAAATTACGTGCCTCCTTGTCTGCTTTTCTTGTACCAGTATGTAAGTGGTATTTTTTTTCTTTCTCAGTACACAAAATGCTTTAATTAATTTTAAAAGAGTTGTCTAGCTTTGTTCCTGCTTTTAAAATACAAATAAATTTGATTTCTCCATTCCTTCAATATTTTTGGATGAAAAAATATGAAACTCTTGGGGTTCTGTTCGACTGAATGTTGCATGGCTTCCTAGATCCTGGTTACACTCTAACCCAACAGATTCAGGACTGCCGCTATGCAAGGGGAAAACCAAAGAAAAGCTTTGTTCTACAAGTGGTATAATGAGTTTCTTGATCCTCAGCAAAATCTTTCTACTCTCTTCCATCCTTTCTCACCTGACAAAAAACACAGGTAATAACTGCAAATGCATGAAGGCAACAATCTTGTTGTACTCTTCTAGTGACCAGTCTGTTCTTCTGGAGAAAAAAAAAAAAAAAATCCTGTTATGAGTGTCATCTATTGATTCCTTATGAAGTAAAGAAGAAATTGCTGCTAATCTGAAACTTTAATTGGTTTACAGTTTCCATGAAACAGCACATGTTTATTTTTCTGTTGTCAGCTGCTTTAAGTTCTAGATACTTTTCATATGGGATCACTAAGAAGTGTAATGGATTTATACGTGCTTATATGTTCTTTATTTGAAGTGTACAAAAGGCACCAATTTTATCACTGTTGCCCAAAATAATCTTCAAATATACTGATTTTTCAAATCAAGTTCTGATCACCGAAAAGTGACAAAGTAATCAGAAAATGCCACATATAATAAAATAAAACAAACAAACAAACAAACAAACAAAATCTCTTAATTGGTACTGGTTGCTTTTTCCAGTGTCTGCTTCCCCTTTTTTCCCTGGGTGATACTACATCATGTACCAGAAACAGAAGTCAGTCAGTGGCTACTGACTCTTTACAGACACGCAGGAGTATAGAAGTTCATCCTCTGTCTAGAGTTTATTGACACCAAGGCTGCCTCTAATGTTACCTGTTCCCATGAGCAGAGCTACCCAGCTCTGTTCAGCCATACCAATTTGCTTAAAAGTGATTTTTTGCCATCCAGATTATTTTTTCCAAGGCAGCATGGTAGATAGTAAATGAAACACTGGACAGTGGAGATCAGACAGCACCTAATGTGACTGGCTGCACTGAAAACTGTGCAGAATCCAAGATATTGCTCTTTTTAAATAATATACATTATTTCATTAATTCTTTTACTGTATCTTTCCTGCACCTTATAACCAAGTATTGTGCATTGACTTCACACTCCCATGCCATCACTTGCTCACTCCCCCTCAGCAGGATCAGGGAGAGAACTGAAAGGACAAGACTGAGAAAAAACTTGTGCGTTCAGAATGAGGGAGCTTAAGAAGGGAAGCAAAGATGCATGCACAAGTAAAACAAAACAAGGAGTTAATTGACTACTTCCTATGGGAAAGCAAGTATCCAGATGCTTCCTGGAAAGCCAGACCTCAGCACGAGCAATGATTACTTGGGGAAAAAAAAAAAAAAGTCATAACCATGAATGTGCCACCTCACTCCTCTTTTTTTCACCCTTTTATTGCTGAGCACGATGCCATACAGTTTGGAATATCCTTTTGGTCAGTTAGGGTCAGCTGTCACAATTGTGTCCCCTCCCAATTTCTTCTGCATCCCAGCCTACTCACAGGAGAGTGGCAGAGTAAGAAGCCCTGGAAACTGTGCCAACACTGTTCAGCAATTCCCAAAACATTGGTGTGTTATCAACAGTTTTAGTTGCAAATCCAAAACCTCAGCGCCATACGGGCTGCTATGAAGAAAAATAACTCCATCCCAGACAGACCCAGTAGACCAAGTGTATAATCTAAACACTAGAAATGCAGTGAAACTTTAATCATAGGAACCATATGTTCACGCAGACTTTGTGTCTCAAAATGCTGTATTTGGGAATTTCACATTCTGCATATCATTTTCTGTATAACACCCTCTATGTAGCTGTCCACGGCCTTTTGATGGACTCCAGACATCTTAGCCTAAATCTAATTCGTTATCAGTCATGGTCCCAACCTCCACATTGCTTTAATCACACAGCTATTATAATTAGATTTTATCTTTTCCTAAGCTTTCAAATCAGCCTAAAATTGCTGTAGAAATTGTGCTTTTAAAGACATAAAAATTAAAGCTATAATGGAACTATTTTAGCCAACTTAGCTGCCAAATTTTCATGTACATCTTTAGCATGTGATGAAGCAATCCTCTGAAGAAGCTGCATAAGTTCTGTAAGTAGTCAATGGACAGCAGTGTCCTTGAGGATTCCCAGAAACTGAGCACCAAATTTAAACTGTCCTGATATCTTCCTGGAGATTCTTGAATACATACAGTCATAAAATATAAGGTCAGCAGTCATTATACAGTTGAGCATAAGGTTCAAATTTAAAGAACGGCTTGTAAGCCTGATTTTCTTCTTCTCCCCCCCAAATATGAGAGTTGGCCTAATAAAAAATACTGACTCTCCATTTTGCCTTACTCTGAGAATGCAAATGTGGTACTGTGATAGTTTTTTCACTGAGAAAGGATTGACCCAGGACTAGTGTTATTCTTTTAACAATCCTCTTAGTAACTTACGGTTCTCAAGATAAGACAGTCAAGTCAGAATCTATTAACGTTTAAAATTTCTGTTGACAAAGTAAAAGATGATTTTTGTAACAATCAACTTCGAAGAAATAAAGTTATCTTTGATAGAGAGAATGATTTCACTTATATAGAACTAATACTTCCAGTACAATAATAATGAAGTAAATGTTGCTCTCAGGGTGCAAAAATAATCATTTTTGTATTTCCTATTGTGAGATTAAATTCATAAATGCAGGTATGCACTTATTAGTCAGATTGTATTTTGCATTGCAGTTGGTAAAAATATAATTAAAGTAGTTTAAAATAAAACCAGATTACGGTCATATAATCCACAATGTAATTCTTTAAATTAAGGCCGGTTTACGAGAACAAGAATTCAATTGTGATTCTTTTTTTTTCTTTTTTAATAATGTGAAAAATATTAAGGATCTTTCTGCTTTTTAGCAAAAAACAACAGTGTTGTTTATTTTTTTATGGGAGATGGACTTCTGAAAAACACTGTTTCTTTGCTTGTAATCCTGTAATTCAGAAAAAAAAAGTCACAATATTGACTCAATGAGAGTAATTGTGTGTCTTCTTTTGTTATTTTCAAAAAATAATATTGTGGCTTTCTGTAATTGATTTGGTCACTCAGCGTGGTCAAGTGCCTCATGGTAAAAGAAAACACGGATAGAAGCAATAATTGACATATGAATCAGTGGAGGAAAGAGAAACTTGCGAAGGCTGCAGAACCAAGGTGAGCATTGAAAATGCGGTGAACATGGGGGAGAAAAAGCTAAAAGACTTCTGAATTTACCTAAAAAGATCATGAGAAATTGAAAGGGCAGAGGGGCCTTGAATGAAGTAGAAAACTGAAATGAGCAAAGGAATCACTGCGGAGTGTTGAATAACAAAGCTGTAAAACTTTACTGGACAATAAAGGAAACCTGTACCTTTATAACATCCTAGAACTTGTTACACTCTCAGACAAAACAAGAGTATGTGGATGAGCCATGTGGTCTGAGGATACAGTAATGAGCTCATATCATTTTCCTGTTGATGAACAGATTAAAGAACGTCTTGTTCTAGTTTATTTGCTTAGATTTCCTTCCTAGAAATCCTCCGGATTACACTTTGGAAAACTGCATAAACTGCACAGGAAAGCGTAGGCAGAAATGAGAACCACAGACAGGTGAAAGAATATTCTATCATAGCATCATTCTAGTCATAACTTTAAACTTTCTTGAGTATCTCTCTACATAAATTTCAGAAGGCTTTTAGTGAGGTAGGCTGTAGATATTCAGGACATGATAAACCAGGATTTTCTCTAAGGCCTAAAGAAAGATGAAGCAGGCGTGGAATTTCTATATTTTTTGTTTATTTTATATTCTGGAACGTAGGGCTTTTTGGTGGTATATTAGGCTTTATTAGACAGTTACACAGATCCAGGATGGATTTTGAGAGCTCTAATGTCCTCCAGTGTTTATTCTATTTATTTATAATGTGTATGATGCAAGTTGAAGTCCCTGCTTTCTTGCTTCCTATCAATGATTCTTTGATCTGCATATCTCAGAGCATTTTAAAGGACGGTAGAGAATGTTTCCCTCTTTCTTTCAATTGAAAGAGAGGGAATCTCAGGTCTGAGATAATTTTTATTGAATTATAGTTAGTTTGCTTTGTGCTTATTTTTAAGTCAGTCTTTATATTTTATTTTATATTATTATTTTATTTTATTTTATTTTGGTTTATTTTATTTTATTTTTTATTTTCCAAACTGTTTGTTTTTCCCATTGATTTAATCTCACTGATTACCTCAGAAATCCGGTATTTAACCAGCTCGAATAAAAAAACAAAAAAAGGAGCAGATATATTGGAAGATAAGGGTAGTTCTTTCTATTGTATGTGTAGTCTACTTGTACTGAATATATGGAGCTTCCACTGGGAAAAAAAAACCCTACTTTAAATAAGAATATTTTTAACCTCTGAATGTACAAAAATATCAGGTAGGTATTTTGCCAATGACAATGTGTAAATCGAAAGTAAATTAATCCTAATCTTTATGTTGCTACATTTATATGTACCTTTGAGACATCTGTTTCTGTGATGGTAACATAGAAAAGTTGCATAAAGCATAAGGAACCACTTCTACCTAAAACATCACACCATTTCTATGCATTGATTCCACTTACAATTATTTTTATACAGGAAATTTCAGAGTGATACCTAACATTTATGAGGTGTGCTTTATTTATACGTGTAGTAGAATATTAGCATTTGAAAGTGAATAAGTTTTAAAATGTCTTTCAAGCAATATGGAGAATTCTAGGATCTTTGATACACAAATTAGTGTCTTTGGAGCCAATAGCAATTCAAATGGGAATATGATTGTAAAATGCCAGTCCAAAAGCTTGATCTTAAACTAGCCCTACACACATTTCAATAACCACTACTAAAAGTGGAATCAGCTACAGGACCATGAAAGAGATCAGCCAGGAAAACATAAAGCCACATGACATTGATGGGAAATCCATTCCAGATTTGGCATCTGGTTTCATTGTTGAAGGAGATAAGGAGAGATCTCTTTTCAGAAGCAAAAAGCATAAATCACTGTAGGGTTGAAGTCACACAATAATGATACACATTAGTTTATTTAGCATCTCATTTATAAAATTAACTGCCTTTAAACTTTATAAACCCAGTTCTGCATTTTTAGGGAAGCTGCTGTCTTTATTTATTTAGAGCAGAATATGGATTGTCACCCAGCACACTAGAAACATGCACAGCTTCCTTTATTTATTTTTTTCATTCATTAACAAAAAATACATATATATATATATGGTTCATATATATATATATATAAAAAATGTTTCCCAGAAACATTTGATTCACATATGTTTTAAAGATTGAAAAAGAAAATAATTATTACTATTTTTAAAACCAAAGTATATAAATTCTACATTAATTACCATAAAAAGTTTTTCAAGTCAAACTTGGTAGAGGGAGTATTTTTTATTCTAGTAAAATGTTGATGTTAAATCTTTTTTATTTCTTCAGGAATCATTCAATTATCTATGTGACCTCAAACAAACATAAAATGAGGAAACATAAAGGTCAGAAAATACAGACAATATAAATTGTTTGTCATATTTTAAAATACTCCCCCTGAAACCATTAATTTCATATTTATAATATATGTGAAATACACATTTCAGTCAGAATTATTATGAAATTAGATGTACACAGATATATGTATGCATATCCACTGTGCAAACATTTGAAATTCTAAATTACTCTCTGTTCCTTATATTTTTCATCATGAATTCTTTCCTGTTCTCCACGTGTTTAATTTATGCTATTTAAAATAATTGGTCGCATTCAAGCTGTTTGCATCCCTTAGCTTTTTTACTGTGTATATGAAAAGCTAAGTTGTACAAGTTTTTGACTAGAAATTCTGAAGGAGATTTTAGGCTGGATCACTGTTAATACAGTCTAAAAACTGCATTATCGAAAACACTATTACACGCTTAGGAGATAAATATGCTCAAGAAAATCTTATTTTAAGGTTAGTCCTAGTTTAGAAAGCCTGTTTTTGTGGCAGTTTGGGAAGCCGCACAATTTTAGCCCTCTGATTCATGTTTGAATTCTGATTTCATTGCTGATTCATACTTGAGAGAACTGTTCTGAAGACTTTGAGGACCAAGAAGATGGCTAAGACGTTCAAGCATCTTGATATTTTACTCACCTCAGTTTGTAGTAAAACCACTGGAGACACTTTATTGATTACTGATTTTCAAAATTTAAAAAGCATCCCACTAACAAAAATCAAACATCTACAGTTTATGCCAACTAAGATACCCCAAAATAGAATTACTGCCTGACATTATTAGTTACTTCTGAAAATCCTACTTATGGGTTAATTTTGGCCTCTTTTTCATTCAGGCACCAAAATAGATAAAAAGTATAAGAGAAAAAATCTGATAAAAGCAAAAAAGGACTGGTGGGAAGCTCCTAGTAATCTTCCCTTGCTGTCACAACAGCTACCTCTAGCCAAAACAAACAGCACCTTGAAGGTGAAATTCTAGATCTGTTAATCTTGGCAGTTATCTCAATAAATAATATATGATGATTAAACTATATAAAACATATAAATTTACAAATATGATGATAACTTTTGCGAACATGAGTAAAGTCATAGAGAAATTAGCATAGTAAAATATCTCTGGTTGAATTACACTCTAATTTATTTTCAGAGGCTACAGCAATGCTACACTTAATACTTGTCAATCACAATAAATTAAACTGAAAATTTCAGATGAAATGTAATAACATCTCCTAATATTTAACAGTATGTCCTGGTTTGAGGTAAAACAGAACCTATTTTCTTTCCAGTAATTCTATATTTCGGTTAAGCTTCTTCTAACTCTGAAATTTGCAGCATATTTTTCAGACAGTATCTGCTTCTAGCAGATAAGGTATGATGTTTGTAGTGAACACCATGGAATGGTATGCAAAGAGGCTCCTGCTTATACTTATTGCTATAACCAAGGTCAGCTAACTTTGTTATTTGCCCTTTTGGAGGGATGGAATCGGAAAAGCATAGAGGAGTCACACCTGTGGGGTGGAGAGGAAAGGACAGATGACCCAAAACTGACCAACAGGGCATTCCATCCCACCGGCATCACGCTTTAAAAAAGCTGAAGGATCAAAGAGGTCAGTCTTTTTCTTCAATGGCTGGCAACCAGGGAGGACTCTGTCTGTTATCCGCCTTTGATCCCAGTCTGTGCATTCCTGAATTCAGATCCTGAATCCAGCTCTCATCCATTGCTGAGTCCAGTCTGGGACTTTCCTAGTGCTGGCCAGTGCTGTGATTGGCATCCTGGGACCTCATTACTGCTTTTCTATATATTGTATATATTTCATTATTTCCTTATTAATATTATTATGTTTCTCTTTATTTTATTATTAATATTTCATTAAAGTAGTTTAGTTTCTTTTCAACTC
>VYZM01002143.1:188337-217919 GCA_013398915.1 Dromas ardeola | reverse complement strand
TTACCTCAAACCAGGACAAATTGGCACCTCCTTTTCCTCTCTTATGGGTCTTATATGGATACCCCGGCTTCCCTCTCTTTAATCTCCTGTCTTGACAAGACAGTGGATGTGGTCTCCTTTTCTTCCTAATACTTCCCAGCTCATTAGGAACTCTCGGGACTGAAGGAAACTGGAACTGTTCCAGGAATTTAAATTATCTTCTTTGCCAGAGACTAAACAATTTTTTTAAGGATTAGTAAGTCGTCATAAATACAAATAAGTCAATCTTTCTCTGAAATCTTTATGTTGAAGCTTACTGTCAAAACAATAGCATATTGAAAAAACAAACTCTTGGAGAAATACGAATCTAAAGGAACAGTGTATCAAGGAAGAAAATCTTGTGTTCTGCACGTGCTTTCATCATCCTGAAGCTAGAAGCCATTTGTGAGTCACACAGAGGGACAAAAGCAATTTACTCTCATTGAAAAGAAGTTCTATAATGGGCAGACTATTTAAATAAGTAACTTTCCAGGGCTTGATAGCACTGTTCTCAAGCACAAATATCCACCCATGAAGACAAAAATTGCTGAGTAGGATACTTCTATTCATGTATGCACAGGCATTCCTTAGCAATGGTATTCTTGAATAAAGAGGAGTTATCAGAATTTCTGCTCCATTTCCAGTCAATATTAATTTTTCTTCAATCTCCAAACTCTCACACTACACTTGAAACAAACTGCTGCCATAGAAGGTCAATGATCTCAGTGTACCTTGATTTTCCCACCTATAAAGTAGGCATAAATTTAAAGCTCCATTAAAAATATTAAATCATGTTGACAAACATTGATAGTTGTCATTATACATGAAATCCATAGCTGTGTGAATTTCTATGTATGCTGAATATGAGTATGAATTTTCTTTTCCTTTCTTTACATTTAATCATCTTTCCCCTTTTCTTCTATCACAGAATGCAAATAGTGAAATCCTGGCCCTATTAAAATTTTTGGCAAAACTCCTAAGTCTGAAATGGGGCCAGGATTTTACTCAGTGAATCTGGTTGACTGCTTTCTGCACTTTAATAGTGTTATATCATATAATTTCTTTTCCCCCCAGGTTGTTTTCATGCTGTCTGCCTTTATAAAAGCTTGTATTTGAATTAGCTAGCATGCAACTGTGAGTATGTGTATATGGAAAAAAAATCTGAATATTATTTTGCCAGGTTTAAAATAGAGTACATGTGAGCTGCAGTCCTTCGTGCTTCTCTGATGGATATTCAAAAGCATCTGAAACCTCTTTTGATTTCTCACAACAATTCGAAATGTCTATTACTTCCAGCATATTTCATACAAAATGTCCTCAGCATTTCCCAGCTAAATTTGTGCCTTACTTTCATTAATGAGGATGACTCTTTTGTTAGGTCTTTTCATCCACAATCCCAAGATGTGCTTTGATCACTTTGGATTTAGTGACAGGGTACACTCAAACTCTTCTTGTAAAAGAACAGGCATGACAGTAACTAAAGCTAAAGAAAAGTCAGCACAAAAGCACTGGTGGAGTTATTCTGTTCAAGAGCATGTATGTACCACATAAAATGCAGAGCAGCCGTAGGATTGGTGAAACAAATAGGAACAATTTAAAATTCTAAACAGGTTTTAAAAGAGAAAGATGTCATTGGATCAAAGAGAAAGTAATTCAGTTTACCTTGTCTCTTACTTAATAAACTTAGAGATGGGCCTCCTTCTAGCCTATTTTTTACATTTTTCTCACTAGAAAAACATGGAGAAACAAACATATTTTCAGAGTTTCAGTCCACCTACAAATGGACTTTCAGAACTAGTTAAGTTTTATGGGTTTTATGTCGAGCTGAGCACTCTACTTAATAGCATCTTACATTAGAGTTACATGACCACTGCCAAGGAGAGAGACAGAGTCAATTCATGTCTTTTTGTTGGGCTTTTATTTGTATTTGAGAGGTGAGGAGAGGAGAGGAGAAGAGAGTTTATATTTTATCGATTTGTTCAAGGACTCTTACACACACACACCCCTGGAAGAGTTAAAGTCTCAGCCATGATTTTCACCATGGTGTTTCACGAGGTCTTTTGAGTATCCTGTGCTCAGGCAATGGAGGCAACTAGAAGAAAAAGACTGGGTCTTTGAATTGGGTTGGGAATCAATCCTTCAGGAAAACAGTGCAGACATTAAACAATTGCTCTCGATATGTTGTTGCAGGCATGCTCCTCCATACTAGCTGGACTTTCCTAAGCATTAATCATGGCTAGGTATACTGACATGCTGTGGTTCAGTTGAAAGATAGTGAAGTTTTCAATACGATGAGACCATGCCATCATGTACCAAGAAGAGAGTTGCCCAAGTTGCCCGACTAACCAGATAATAGAAGGTGGATGGAGAATAGGAGATGGAGTTTCCCATGCTTATTCAATGGGATCTTCCCTCCAGGAAGGGCTTGAACTGTTTTAGTAAATTGCAATGGACCCTGGCATATACTTAAAGATACAGAGTTTTCTGGTACCTCATATTTGAGATCCACCTTCACTAGAACAAAGCGCTGCTTGACTCATTGCTCTAATGAGCTCAGACTTTCTTTCCCAGTAGTCATATATTTTATTTTGTAGGTTTCTAAGAAAGTGAATAACTGGAAGAACTGCATGTTATGAAATCTGTCTGCTATGGATACATTCTAAAAAAATAATTATTGGCACCACTGTGGCTAGTCATCTGATCTCACTCAAAAATACTATTTTAAGGAAAAGGTTTATAATCAGAACCAACCATAACATGTTGACATTGATGTTTAGTGGAGGAATCTGATTCTTTCCCATGCTGCCAGGCAGTGTTTAACGTATGAGCAAAACTTAGCCATTCCTGACTATCTGAACTGTTTTTTTTCCCTTTTTTGTACTCAGAGGAGAGAAAAAAAATTCCAAGTTGTATTTGATACAGTAATTTTTCACCTGACCCCATTTAGTTAGCTCCTCTAGCTGCTCTGTGGCATGTTTTCCACATAAAATTATCTGATTTCATTAATAAGAGGACTGAATTTTTATTTTCTTTTATGAATAACTGTAGAGAAAAAGATGTTTTAACTTTCTGCTAAACTTTACTATTTGTTGTAAACTCATTCCATTTAACAGCTATTCTTTTTCTAAGTCATTTGATTTTAAGGGCAGATATATATACATATGTGTGTGTATATATATATGAATATATGTATTGCATCTCCTTGTGTCTCAGATGGATTTCAAGCTTTAATGAATGTCTATTGAAACTAGAATAATGTTTGAATGGAGGATTGATAGTTTGGTCTTTACGCTGCATGTTTTTGCACAACAAGTCTAGCTTCAAGTGGTAAATGTTGCTTCTCTTCAAACTTAATGACAGTATTGCCTTCAACTATCCCTGCTGGCTGATGTTCTGAGAGGAAGGAATATATTCATGTTCTTTTCTTCTGTTCCTTTCCCCTCTAAACTAATGTTTGTGCAAAAAATTACAAGGACTTTCATTTTTATACTGGGCCCTCCCTTTTTTAAAACAGCTGTTTGTGTTCCTAGCATGTTAATTGAAGTATCATTTAGAAGTTGTATAAAAGATGAGAATAAAATCAATTTTTTTCTGGCATTCAGGACCTGTGATGTATCCATTCCCGATTGAGTCAATGGTAGTGCCACATGGCACAGTGAGACAAGGCAACTTTTTCATTCAATTTTGGTGTCCGTTTTGAACAATTTTTTCAAGATGGGAATTATTTCAACTATGTCAAATAAAACTTGCTGGAAAACCTTCATGATGATCAATACTTTTGTTCTCAAGCTGTAATACTGGTAGATATTCCTGAATGAATCATGGTGAAGGCTGTCAAATATTTAGACAAAACCTCCTCTGAAAACTACTAGGAATAGGGGCAGGGGAGACTCACAAAAGTTCTCTTCAGTGACAAATCTGATGGTGGAAATCTGCTTGACAATCACCTAGGGTGGAAACCAGCCTGCCCTTTACCACTTCCTTCATGCTGTTTCAGAATGGTCTGAAATATCCTGCGGTAACATTTTGTAAGATAGTTTAAATCACGTACATAGCTTTTCTTTAGTGTTACAACAGTAAAGTTTTTCCCTATTTTTCCAAATGTTTTTCATTGAACTGTAGAAAATTTGTCTGGGAGAAATCTTGACACTGTACCTAGCTTGTTCTTGCAGATGCATTTTTCTTTTGTGAACTTCTTCAGTGTTTATGTGATTGTACCACATTCTTAATCATTCCTGTGCTTTCCTACATTTAAGTTTTTGCTAGTCCCCAAATGATACCTGATCTGCTGCAATCTAAGTTAAATACATCTTGTTTTTTCCACAGGGGTCATAGAGATTAGACTATTCTATTACTCACTGCAACAGCCTTCTGCATATTGGAAGATTGTTAAGTGTCCTTTCCCATCTTCACACCTTTAAACCAAATAAACCCAGCTTCCGAAATATCCTGTTTTCTGGACCTTACATCTCTTCATTTCCATGAATTTTCTCCCAGCTTGTGAATTCCCCTGATTTATGGTACTGGGAAGATGTCTTAGCAAAAAAAAACCCCACCAGATTATTGTTAAAAGGGGATACTTTTTTAGTTATTTCATTAAAAAAGGGGACTGAGGGAAAAAAAATAATATAGAGCATGTGAAGTTGACACTACAATCCATAATTTTGAATAAATTTGAAATACAAATATTTGGAGATGAGATAATCAATAGGAAGAAGATTTTTAATTTAGTACTTCGTTGACTTCATTACTTTTAAGACTTTTTCAATAGTCTGTAACATATTCATCTTTTGAAGTGTTTGCTAAACATACATTTTATTTCATAGGCAGATCTTTAACTAGTTTTTAGCTCCCCATTGAGATCACTAATAATAGACCATTATAATTCATAATTATTTATGGTTTGGGCAGGTTTTTTTTTTTTTCAAATTTGCCTTTCTCACACAGATTTTTTGCCAGTCTACGAAGGCTTCTATCGTCATAGTAGGTCAAAGCTTTTGTTACTTCTCCCCTAGCTACAGAGAGAGACGTCCTGTCTAACCATCTTCTCCCTTCGAAGAGGACTTACCAAATCATGTTACTGATTACATGAATCTGAATAGAGAATACCAAAAATTATTCCTGTCCTAGATCAGATGAACTTTTTTCCAAAAGAACAAAATCACACCATAAATAACTTAGCCATGGGACAGACATGCTAGCATACAGGAAAATCAGCAACGTTGTGACATTTAGAGGTCCTGTTATCTTGACAAGAACATTGTCAGGAAACCTCTGATCTTCTGTCATCCCAACTTTTATAAAAAGCTCTTTTTATAGTGAAATATAAAAAATACAGAAATATCGAAAAGAATCAGCACAAGGTAGTAGAATTCAACTTGCGAATGCTTATTCATGATACAAGAATGCTGAACACCAGTATAATGATAATTGGGATCAGAAAAGGAGGGGAAAAAATGTGATAGTACGATCATATAATCTCTACCAATGCTGTTTTCTGCACTGTAACAAGACCTCCTTTGATGGAAGATGAGATTTTAACAATCAAATATGAAGTTAGTGCTACATAAACACTTTCCCTTTTCTCTCTTTTTTTTGTTTTAAGAGAACAATGAAGTGTTTTGGTTTTTTATTTTCTTCAACTTCAGATGTGTTCAGAGGATTGTGCTGGAAAGAAAAAAAATTGACCCAAAGTCTACAGATCTGGATCTCAGTCTGATTGCCATGTGATCACAGAATCATAGAATCACAGAATATCTCCAGTTGGAAGGGACCCCTAAGGATTATCGAGTCCAACTCCCTGCTCGTCACAGGACCTAACACTAAACCATACAGCTAAGAGCACTGTCCAGAAGCTCCTTGAAGTCTGACAGGCTTGGTGCTGTGACCACTTGCCTGTGAAGCCTGTTCCAGTGCCCAAGCATATTCTCAGCGAAGAACCTTTTCTTAATGTCCAATCTGAACTTCCCCTGATGCAGCTTCATTCCATTTCCTCATGTCCTATTGCTGGTCACCAGAGAGTGAAGATCAGCACCTTCCCCTTCACTGCTCCCACTGACGAAGTTGTAGACTGTGATGAGGTCACTTCTCAGCCTTCTCTTCTCCAAGCTGAACAAACCAAGTGACTGCAGCTGCTCCTCATAAGTCTTGCCCTTGAGACCTTTCATCACCTTGGTCGCCTTTCTCTGGACACACTCTAATAGTTTCATGTCCTTCTTGTATTGAGGCACCCAAAAATGCACACAGTATCCGAGGTGGAGCTGCATCAGTGCAATGTTAAGTGGGACAATCACCTGTTTCAACTGGCTAGCTATCCTGTGCTTGATGCACCCCAGGACACAGCTGGTTGTTTTGGCTGCCACAGCACACTGTTGACTTATATTCAACTTGCCATGAATCCAGACCCCCAGCTCTCTTTTGCCAGGGATGGTCTCCAGCCTCTTGTTCCCTAATTTGTACATATAAGCACGATTACCTTGTCCAAGGTGCAGAAGCTTATTCTGATTAAATTTCATTCTGTTTGTGATTACCAAGCTCTCTAGTCTATCCAGATCTCTCTCTAAGGCTTCTCTACCTTCAAGGGAGTCCACAGTTCCTCCCAATTTAGCATCATTGGCAAACTTACTTAATATACATTTGACTCCTACATCCAGATCATTTATAAAACATTAAAGAGCACTGGCCCTAAAACTGAGCCCTGGGGAACCCCACTGGTGAGTGACCTCCAGCCTGATATAACCCCATTTACTAGATCTAGATTTACACCCATAAATACAGCTCCAATAAAAAAAGGATATCTGTGCCCAGTGTTGGGAGCAAGAATACACTTCATCTGCATAAACCTGTATCTTTGTCTTGACACCAGAAGCCCAATGTGCTCAAGGCTTTGGTCTTCACAGACAAAAATGCTCCATTTTGATCCTTATGACCTCTCCAGGAAAATTGTGTAAGTTCTTACCTTCTGCAGATATGATAGGAAGCCCCTTGAGCCCCTGACCTTCATGCTTATATCACAGAGATTCAATCCTGATACTGCAGGAGTCAGAGGAAAGACTCTCCTTTGCTCCAGCAGTGTAAAATAAAAAAAGATGGTGCTTTATTCTGCAGCCACATTACCATCAACCAGAGGCAGAGCCTCCTGCCTCAGCCTCCTCATTCCCTCAGAAGCTAAGAAAGTGCACTTTGCCTTTCTGGCCCTGTGGCAAGACCATTCAAGCTGGAATTTACATACATATGTCTGCTTAAGCATTAAGACACAACCAACCTGTCAACCATCCTAAGCTGCACCTATATTTATGTTGAATTTCTTATCTTGCTTCTCAAGTGGTGGAAACGGAATGAAACAGAACTTTGTTTCCGACATACTTGACTGTGGCAGGAAAAGCAGTAGGTGTCACAAAGAGTGTGCAATATGAATAGCTGAAATTTGCAATTTAATCTTCAGATCTTGTTTTCCTTTTCATGGAAAAGCGAATGTATTAATGCAGTAATAATGCAGAACAGGAAGGCTGCCATAGCAATGGAGAAAAGAAATAAAGTTTTAGCTCTGAATAACAGAATATTATGTTCACAGAATCAGTTAGGATATCATGGACATCTTATTGTCTGATGGTATATTCTGTTATCATTTTCGTCTGTCCTTTAAATATATTCAAACTATACTACAAAGTTAATATCTCGATACCAGATACACATTATACAAGCATCCTGCTCACATAAACATATCCTATAAAGAAAAGTCATATATATATATATATACACACAAAACATATCTCACAATAAAGAAAAGTCGTACGGCAAGTAGTCTATTTTTAGAGAAATGTTGGTCCTTCAATTGGAAAAGGGACTGGGAAGTTGAGACTTCTTGGTTGTGTAAACTTCTGAATGTAACTTGTTTGGTAAAGCTGGTGTGTTCAAACTGCCTTTGATGTCACGCATCTATCTGCAAAACCAGAAGACTTAATACCTTGTACATCTGTGATAAAACTGTATTTATGGACTATTTTAAAACACATAATTACTCAAATATACAACATAAAATTATATATACTGAATAATAATAATAATATATTCCATATCAAACTTGGTCTAAGTAGATACTCAAAATATAGGACAAAAGAAAAAGGAAGAGTTTTTATTTACTAGGTCTGGCTGGCATGGTGTTAGTTTTCCTCATAGCGGCCTGTATAGTGCTGTGCTCTGCATTTGTGGCTAGAACAGTATTGTCAACACACCAATGTTTTGGCTACTGCTGAGCAGTGCTTGCGCAGCATCAAGGCTTTCTCTCCAACAGCCCCCACTACCACCAAAGACCAGTAGGCTGTGGGTAGGCAAGAATTTGGGAGGGGGCAGAGGCAGGACAGCTGCCACCAACTGACCAAAGGGATATCCCCTACCATGTGATGTTGTGTTCAGCAATAAAAGCTAGGGAAAAGGAGGAGGAGGAGGTGACATTTGTGGTTGTGGTGCTGTTTTTTTGAAGTAATCACTACATGTGCTCAGGCCCTGCTTCCCAAGGAGTGGAGGGACATCTGCCCGCTGATGGGAAGTAGTGAATAAATCCCTCTTTTTGCTTTGTTTTCATATGCAGCTTTTTCTTTTCTAGTTAAACTGCCTTTATGGTTAACCTACCTAACAAATCACCTCAGCTTATTTTACAGGCATTAGCGTATTTGTTATATACATATATTTATAGGTAGGTAAACTACATAGCTATGTAACAAAGATTATATACTATTAGATGTATCAGTTCATACTAGATGATACAAGATATCTATTTCTAATGTGCTGAGAAGTTCAGTAAAACTTTCAACTGTATATAGTTTGTCTTTATTTAGGCTAATTGGAAGTAAGAGGACCAGAAGATACTGGAAGAGGAAAAAATAAAACTGAGAATGAGCTGAGATTTTCTGAAAAGAAAAGTCAGAAGCCAGCTTAAGTGTATAAAAAATAATAATAATTGTTTGCCTTTTACACAGATTGTTAACTTGCTATTAATAATGTCCACTTATATTATTCTGTTTAGATACTACTATGTTAATAATAAGCAGACAAAAGGTCTTGGGATGATGTTTCTCTTTCCCTAAACTCTGTTCTTGCAGAAGTTTTCATCTGCAAATGCCCCTAGTTTTCTTTAGAATTTAGTCTTGCAATTTAAATATACCCAGTGGAGTTTCCTCCCCAATAGGCTGACTCACTGACACAGAATCATTGAATAATTCAGAATGGAAAAGAACCCAATCTTAAATGTACAATTTTAAGTGTTGAGTTCATATATTATTTCACATTGTATACAGTAAGAGGCTTTCTACTGCCGTAGTATGTGACTTTCATGTTTTCTTAGCAATTAATGATTCTTTATTTACACACTGTTCTTCAGATGTGAAGTAAAAAAAATAATTATCTGGTAAAATCTGGTTATGTAGAGTAGCTTTCTTAAACTGCTATAGGTCTCACTTTATGTCCAAGAATCATTAGGAAATTACTAAAACTTTTTGTTAGTTAGCTTAAAAGCAGATAGAACCAAGAAAGAAATGTTAACTTTTAATTTTGTTTGTTTCTGGTGCACAAACATATGGTATTCCCAACTGTAATGTGACTGTTTAACTGGTAAATTTTATTGAACAATCAGCATATTTCATACCATCTGACAATTAGATTGATGGTTGTGGATCTACCTCTGACCGTCAGATAATAGGAATTTGAAGTGAACAGAGTCAAATTTTTTGCATTATTTCATCTGAAATCACTTCAGGAATGATTCACACCAGCCCACCATTCAAGCTTTCTTAGCACAAATCTTGAATTAATAGCTGTCAAATATTTTCAGCTTCTTGCATTATGGACAAATCCACTGAGTGTAAGTCACAAAGTATTTCTTTTTTATCTTCCTACCAGGAATCTTATACTTGCAGGGGAAAAAAAAAAAAAAAGGGAGTCTGTGGTGTGAAAGAAGAAGAGTATCCAAATAATTCCCAGGTTTATGATCTCTTGTATCACTTTCACAGTCAAGAATGCAAGCATATCCTTCAAGCTGATGAAAACACATATAGCATACACATTTATTAATCAATTTCTGATCAGGACTGCAATTCAAATATTAGCTCTGTAGTAATGTACAGTTTAACACACACAGCTGGGTGAAGATTGGTCCTTCTAAGACCACAGCCTCATGAGACTGGCATGCCCATATGATAGTCACATGTCTATCAAGGATACCAATAGAAAAATCAACCAGCTTAATTATGTTTTCAATTTTTTCTGTAGCAACTAATACAACAAACTGAATGTGAGACAGTAGAGAAGGTGATTTTTATTTAAAAAAAGTAAATTATTTTACTCAGCTATTTTTATCCTTTCACACACAATTTTCACACTCACAAGACACAGGACGTGTATTTCCAATTAGTCTGGACAAAGTTTCATGTGTGCAATCCAGAAGAAAAGGGATGGTTGCTCTCAAGTCCTTCTCATGTACCCGGTGTTACCGGGTGGTTTTCAGACATGCCTTTGGTACCTACCCACTAGCATATGAAAGAATTAGATCTTTTTGCCTTTTCACCCTACATCATCTGTCATGAGTCAGTGGGCAACCTTGCCAATGTACTTTTATTGTTCTCATTTGTCTGGGAGTCTTAACACTCCAGCTCTGCTCTTCATCTTCCTTCCACCTTTTCTCAGTGGCTTCAGTTTGTCTTTATTTTTCTCATCTTGAGAAATGCTTCTACCATGGGCTTTGATATTGATGACCTGCTTTTCCAGGTGCTATTGATACATAACATTTTTTTAACCTTTCTCCTGCCATTTCTTCTTGTGCTTTCACAAAATTATGTTCATACTTATTCATACAAATGTTAATATTCCTAATGCAAATTTCTAGACTCTCAAATAGCCTCAAATAGAGGACATACATGAAACCACCCCTTCTCCTGCAGAATATGGACTCTTCACATCTAAGGAAGCAATACAGTCAACTACTTTTAAACCAAGAAGATTCATGTCCACAGCAAATAATTTCTTACTCTGAGTTATAACCAATATTCATACCATTCCCCCAATTCCTAGTTTTGTAGAGCTTAAAGCAAGACCAGTCACAGGTTACATTCATAGTTCCAGCAAAGGCCCATTGTATAAGGTCTGCATGACTTTAGTGGATGGAAGCTGGTTTTGGCAGTCCAAAGAATTATTTGTGGAAGTACAACATTAGAATTGAGGCTGAATTCCATCTGAAACTTCATCCCAAATATTGTGGACTATGTCTTTAAAGCAACTAGAACCATCTGCAAGGTGTAAAAGAGCTAATTTAGCACCAATTCGGACTTCTAGAGTCTAGATTACTAGCCTCTGCTCTGAGGACATCTGTTTTTCTTCATCCATCAAATAGTTCATAGGGACTCCTAAAATTATTTTATGTATTTTCACTCACGAGCCAGACTACCATAACACAGCAGACAAAATATGTTATTATTTTCATTAATGGAACCACACTTTCAACCAACCATTAATAAATGGCTCATTACATCACCTATCAGTGAGTATTTAATTTCTAGATTCAATTAATTCAGTGAAGAATGGATCAGAAACAAGCATTTGTGGCAAATCCACCTTTTGTTTTTGTTGTAAAGACAGTAAAAAAGTGAGACCTGCCTACATTAATCTCACCAGTTCATTGCTAGTCAGAATGAATCTTTACTGATGTTTTCCCCAAGATTTAATTCAGGGGTGAGACACTATGCTGTATACCTCAGGTGTCAAACAAACACAAGTAATTATCTCCATAGAAGGCAATCCATTCACAAATCACCTGACACACTTGGTTGCAGAACATTCAAAGGAAAACTATTTTTGCCTTGGATTTTCAAAATGTATTGCTGGTTGTAAATGGCAACATGTGATATTAATTCAATGACTCATTCAAATATTCCTGGAGCTTATTCACTACAGATGTAAATTAGACTGCCACATGCTTCAGTAGAATTTCCTTAACTGAAATGCAGTGAACAGCCACACTGAGTCCATTCATATATTTCCTGTGAGTCCTGAGGGATGGCATCAGATGAGACCCTCAGACTTGTTCAAAAAATTCCATGTGGAGGAAACCATATGCCATTCATGAAGTTTAGGATTCAGTTGTAAGAATAAAGAGCTACAAGTAAACTAAAAGTGGTCTCTTATAGATGGTTTTTAATCATGACTCCCATAACTTGACCACTTTCTCCACAGTTTGGAGTCTTATCATCCGGATTACAGGTGAAGACAGACCTCAGAGGCAAGCTAAAGTGGTTTTTGTTGCTCTCCTCTGTATGCCAAAAAGGTTCATGCAATGAACTGGCAAAATACAGAATAGAAACAAGGGTCATTTTCACTCTCCTTTGATATAGTCAGATATCCTGAAGGAGAACATGATTGCTAAACAAAAGCAACTTGCTTTTGTAGTCATAGTTAACTCCCTTTAAATGTTGTAAACCTAAGAAGCAATTAAAGTAGTTCATTAAGAAATTCAAGTCTTTTTTTTAGTGGTTTTATTAATATATGCTACTTTATGCATCTTGGAAAACTGAAATCAGACTTGCCTGCTTTGCTTCCTCAAGCTCCAGGAACACCTCATTGCTGTAAAACAGCACTTTAAAAGAATATAAAAGCAAAAGGAAACAACAAAAACTTTCTTGTATGACAGTGCTTTTGTCATAAAGCCCTTGTAGTAGACTGCATTTTGAGAAATCCATTACTTCTTTTTGTTGTTTTCTTTTTGTCTCTGTTCATACCTTGACTGCTTAAGGGTTGTGGAGATCCTCTGCACGGTCTCTACCTGGGGTGGACTTTTATCCATAGAATCTTTTTAAAACAGTGGTATCAGGGATATTTTGTGTTCTGCCATTTCTTGGAAATCACACAAATACATCTATGAGATTGCTGATCTCCATAGTGTTAAAGTTGTGTAAGGTGAACAAAAAAACACTGTGGCTTTCAATATTACAGCTGTGACAACTTAGTACTATTTTGTTTCACACAAGGGGTGTATGCTTCTCTCAGGTTTTCTTTGTAACAAATGTCTATGTGAAACAGCAATAAAATTTCAGCTGTTCCCAATCAGACAGGACTTCCTTAATTCTTGACCCAAATTTCCCAGACCCACAAAACCACTATTTTCCTGTGTTGTTGCAAGTAACAAACATTTGAGGTGTTAATTTCAAATCCTTAAAAAAATAATGCCTGCATCATGAGTTATGGAAGAACATCTCTCGATGCAAACAAGAAAAAAACCTTTTCACTGAAGACAAGACTTACCCCTTACAGAATGATTGCTTGAACTACCTATTGGAGACCTAGCTAATATTAGAGAAAAGCAGAAAGAGGCACTAGTTAATGTGGGCAGGGGGAATCAGGGCCTGATCTTGTTTTCAGGAAAAATGTCCAAAGTCAACAAAAGTTCCATGGAGCAAGCACATAGTATTGGTTCACATAAATTTACAGCCCCCAATCCTGCAAGTGCAATACCATGAATAGTCCTGTTGATACCAGAACATACACATAAAATGACTCCAAAGTGTGTTTTCAGAATTGAGCTGGGTTGAAATGGCTGTCATAGTTGAAGTGCAACAGAAAGATGTATATTTGTGTTTCACAACTCATACATACCATGCTGAGGAAAGCTCTCCATTTCTCAGACAACAGCAGGTTTGCAGGGCAGGAACACATCCCTCCACTGTTATTTGTGAAGCATGCTGTCTGAAGAAACGTAAATATTCAGCTAGTGAAACTAAACTGAAGTAAAAGAATATTTCTGGTGAAATGTTAGCTATCTGCCAAATTAGGAAAATCATGCTCTATACTCCTGCCACGCTAGGCGATTCTTTTCTTCCTATGACATCCTCTATCTTACCTTTAACATTTCTAGGTTCTATTTTAATAGCCATGTGGAAAACACATTAATATGTATCTTAGTTTGAAATACATAGTAGCTTATATTCTTACTGCCACTTTAAACTGTGGGTGGTATCACATAAATATATTTATCATATGTGTCAATCCGTTCCTGACACAAAGGAAGAAAGACTGAAGATTTCTGTAGGTACGCTTGAAATGGAGTGTACAAACCTCCGTCATTTTCTTTAGAGTTCATCCCTCCACCATCAGTTTCCTGCCCTTCTCCTTCTTCTAACATAATCATATCTATTTTGTAATATTAAGTGATTCCAAAGTATTTTTCTTTCGATATCACAATCCTGCTTTCTGTAACAGATAACTATTTAATCGTGTGATCTTAGTTTAACAATGTTAGCTACATTACATATTTTAATTCCTGCATATTCTGGTTGTATAAGCAAAAAGGTGACGGGTGCAAACTTTCAGGGTCTTTGCTTTATAAGAGTTTTCAAATTTGGTGATGAGTACACTGGAAGACTGTGGCACCCATTTTTTGCTCCTGATCATTGTCAATAAATTCTCTGTTTAAACTTGTCATGCACCTCCTAACACACTTTAGATTGGGTGGCTCTTGTTTTTATATTAATTGTCTTACTGTAATAATACTTCACACAGAATAGCTCTTCTTTTACTTCACCTTTGGAATCACTTTAAGTAGTAGTCCTGATTATCAAGATAGAAAATCCATGTAAATATCCATTTATTCATGGAAATGGATCTGCTAATTACTATGCTTCCAAAGGTGGTGCTTTGATTGTGCTCTTCAACTCGCCTTTTTTATACAGAAAAGTATATGATTTTTTGAGGTAGCTTCTGTTTATTACCGCTTGACCTAATTTCCTCATAACACCATCCAATTTATAAGAAACAGCAAACAGAGGGTGGAGTGGGTATAGAATAAAACAGTAGAGCCATAGTCATTTTGTATCTATCAACAATATTTTGCTTACGCATACAGGTCATTAGCTGCATTGTTTCTACCTCCACTTTTTTTTTTAAACTCGTCACATTTAATCAGTAATACAAACAATTACAGATTCAATCAGGTCCTTGATTATTGTTGATAGAAAGCTCAAAAAAAGTCACACCACCATGTAAAACAAGGGCATATCTTACACTGCAAATATCAAAGTCAAGGTAAACTAGACGCAAAATTTGGTCAGGAAAGACTTTAAAAAGAAAAACAAAGAAGTTTTATCTGATTTGCTCTATAGTAAAAACCTCTAAACTGTACTGTATCTAAACTAATACTGTCAATTTTGTCATTTGAAAACCAAACAATTAAACATCCAATAATACTTAATTGTAAAGATTATGTCCTTTGCTGGTTTTGCTGTTGATAAGAGAGAGGAAAAGAGAGAGAAACACAGCTCTTCACCTAAGATCTGTTAGGGACACAGTAAGTTATCACTCCTAATAACTAATACAGATTTGTGAAATTGGCTCTGTACATGGAACATGAGAAGGCAGACAAGAGGCAACTGTAGGCTCTTTTGGCCCTCCCCTCAGGCTGCCAGGCATTTCACAGACAAAATTAGTAATACTGAACATCAGTGTACGAAAGAATGTAGTGACGACAACGTCTTTGAAGAGGTTATATTTTCATTAAAGATCCCTGAAGCATAAACTCTATCCACTCCCAGATTTGGAAGAGCAGGAGTTCTTCCTAGGCAAGCCATTTGGAAGACTGGAAAGGCATTGTGTACGGACATCGCAAATCTGTTTCCAGTGTTTAAATACATAGCAGATGCACTTTGTAAGCCATTCTACAGTTCTGGTTCGCTGGTCATCCAGACCACAAGAGGTACAGAAACATAGCCGGCTTCCTCCTGCCTGACTACACAGATTTTACACTGCAAAAGAATCCAGAGTATGCAAAAGAATGCTCTCAGGTCTCGTTCAGTTGGGACATAGTCTGGATCCAATGAAATGCTTTTAAGGTTTCCCCATCTGGATGTACCCAGTGTGCTTCAAATCTATTCACTCAAGTCATTTAAGTGGTATTCTTCTCCAGCATCAGTCACACCTGCTTATTTGATGCTTGTAAGTTTGTTATCCAATAACCCTGTGTATGTGTGTGCCTGTATGTAAAAAGCATTTATTTTCAGGCTGATACTCAAAAGACATTACAATCCAGTTTTACTACCAGCATACGTCCTACTCTTCTCTAAGATATCGTGTATATCATGTTGTACTGAGCATTACAAATAAGTTTTCAAATCAGTCAAGTGGTCGTTCTATCATTTAAATAATATTTCATCCCTTTCTTACATCCCATGCTCAGTACTGAGCCACATTAATCAAACAATTAAAAATTATACAAATACAGAACTGTGTCAATTACCCAGTGTTCTCTGCTCCTTCCATTTTAGACATGTGTGTCCAAGTCACATTTCTTTCCCTGAATATTAAGCAACATAGTAGCACCATAAAATGTAAACTTTCCTGCATTGCTAGGAACATACATATGAAATATGAAAATATGAAATGATTCAGGCCTGCGTGAGAATTGTCTGACTTGGTGTATTTACTAAACCCCGTTTATCATAGGATTATGATGATTTTGAAGTCAACAACTTAGGGAGAATGTAATTCCTGGCATGTAAGTGTTAATAACAGGTTCTGAAAGAAAATCACAAATAATTGCAAACTCTTATTCATTTAGATATTGCAACTTCAACAAGCTTGTGTTATGACTTTGAAATTGTATCTACCAGTAATAAAATAATTACAGTTATTTTAACATATGCAGATTAACTGCATTAGCACTGTATCTTTAAAAACACCTGTATAATTGATTGCATTGGTTCTTAATTTCCTCTGTATCTCCTGCTACATTACCAGCTGAGGTGAACTTTAGTTTTATGCAACTCAGAGCAGAAGAATGTAACTGCTCCCCACACTTATGTTGAAAAGAGGTGGTACATAAGGGAAGACTTATTTTTTCTCATCAAATAACGTGGTTACGTATAGTGGGATGCTGCTGCTTGCTCCTAGAGCCTGGTGAAGTGAACACTTTCCTAGAAAGATGCAGAAGAAAGGAACAGCTCTCTACAGAAACAAATGTCATATTGCATCTTGATTGTATTCACAGGAGAGTGCAGTTTAATCCTCTGAAATATTTCTGGGCAAGATAATCGGTACACATTAGTGAATTACAGTGTAGGCAACAGCTTTCCTGTTTACTTTTTATTATTATTATTTTTGACATTATCACTGTTTTGACTTTACTAGAAAATTATAGGGTGACATTTCCCTGATATGTCCTGATTTATAGGGAAATAGTGTTTCTGTCTCATATGTTTACATGAGGACTTTTCAAAAGTTATTTAGGAAAGCTCAGAATTGCCTCCACAGAGAAGGATGCTTATCCCTGAAGTAGGATGAACGCATTAAATTGTAGAAAAAATTAGGCTGGAAGGGACCTCTGAAGATCATGTAGACCAACTACCTGCTCAAAGCAGAGCTAACTTCAGAGTTAGATGGGGTTGCTCAGTGACTTCTCCAGATCAGTTTTGAAAATCTCCCAAGATGGAAATTTCACATTGTCTCTGTGTACCTCGTTCCAGGGCCTGACCCCTTGCACCAGGAGCGAGCTGGTTTTTATATCCAGCCAGATCTTCACTGCTGTAATTTATGACTGCTGCATCCTGTCCTTTTGCTGTGCACCTCTGAGAAGTGTTTGGCTGGTTAAAAATACAGTATGTCCATCCCACCCTAAAGAAAACTGCTTATTGGGATGTAAAGCACAATTTTAGATATCACATAATTAAAACGATGTATATACAGATGGCAAAAAAAGATGTCACTTGTGAAGGAAAAGAATAGGTGCTCTATAAATCACTTTGAATTTACCTCACCTGCTAAAAGTGACTCTTCTTAACAAAATAGCTGTTCCCACATATCTTGCATTTCCATTATGATCAGCTAAAGCGACTTTTCAAGAAGCTGGTCACACTGCAATAAGGATACACTGGTATAAAGAATTTGGCAACTCATCACACTTATCTCAAGTACACAGATATCTTGTGGCCAAATTATGTGATCCACCTCTGTCTCTGGTGCAATGAGAGGCTTTAACAACAACATCCCTTCTGTGCTGAGTCAGAATCCCCTTTTAAACACTAATGTTGGTTAGACAAGTTTTATCAATCATCATGCTAGAACATGCATTTGTGTTTCAACAGCACTTTCACAGCAATTCAGACTTAATGGAGGAGACTTAGAAGAGCGGTGTTCCAGTCAAGCGAAGTAACAGACACCCTCATAAAAGAGGCCCCCAATTTATTTACTTATAGCCTCATTTCCTCTCATGTTCTTTCAGTTTTCAACATTCCCTTTGCTGCACAGATCTCTATATAGGAAATAATATTACAAAACTGGCAGCAAAGCTCAGAATGAGGCCTTTATAGGAAGAAAAGGTGGTTTTATTTTACAATAAAATTTCACCCATACTGTCATATCCACATACTCAAAAGCACCAAGAAGTGTGTGTACAAGAGGTCTGTCAAGGATCAGGTGCCACTAAACATGCAACCAGGTGTCTTTCCAGCATTCAGACTTCCTCAATGATGCAAAGGACAAAGTACACAAACTATCAATCTTCAGCACTTCTCCTAGGTCCCTTTTTAGCTTACTAGTGAAATGCTAATTCTGGACATACCTTTTTTTTCCTCTTATGGGATGGCAATGACAAGTGTGTTAATCCTGTCCCATTTCTCTGAATCACCAGGATTTACTGATTGTCCTTTAAATCCCAATCTGGGTGCCTTGGGAAGATGCACACAGACTTCATGAGATCTTGATGATCTCCTAACCTAGGTGTCATCAACACGTTCCACGCCTACATCTCCTCTGCTGCATTTGTTGCCCTGGTGCTTCCACACCCAGAAACTCCCATTATTACCAACCTTTCTATCACATTTCTCTAGCTAAACAAAGAGTCATTTGTGAAGACTTTTCAGCAGTGGTGCTAGTTCACACTGTTGCCGACTCCAGACTTCTCCAGTATGTATGTATGCATGCATGCATGTCTGTGTGTAACCTGCAGTGGTCCTGACGCTATTCACAAACCGTTGTGCAAATACTGTGTATGAGGTGGTGAGATGGTGAGAACCACCTGCAAAGAGGGAGGTAGCAATAGCTTAAACTCCGCTACTGATGAAGGTGCAGCTGCAACCTAAATCCCCATTTGACTTTCCCTGCTCCCACTCAGAGTGCATGCTGATGGCCAGTCCATGTTACTTGTCTCCTCTGATTTATTAGTTGTCTACACAAGAAAAAAAAGATTTGGTTTCTACCTACCTGATGGAAAAGATACCTTTGGATTCTCTGGAACCACAGGCAGAAAACTTCAAGGACCACCTTCCTCACTCTTGCTACAGTATACAAAAACTATGTCTTAAAACTTAAGATATTCAGATACTACTCTGTTGCAAAGACTGATGATTTCTGCAAGCAGTAAAGACTTCATTGCATGGGGCTAATTCTAAACATATCCTAACAGCCTGAACTTATAATTTAGTTCGCTTTCCTAACGAAAACAAATCCACTCCACATGAAACATTAATACGAACAATTTGCCTCAGTATTTTTCAAACAATTTTCTTTCTGCAGTATCTTTGCTGGGAGGCTGGTTAACTTATTTCAGATTCATTAGATTCATTAAAAAGTCAAGCCAGAACTGTTTGAGGCAACTTTCCTATACTTCTCAATATTGATTTAATTCCTATGGGATATTATTTATTTTTCACAACAATCAACTGATTTTAGATTATGTAATTTTTTATCACCGTGGAAGAGAGTTAAAATAAAAACGTCACAAAAAATGAAAGTGAAATTCTAGTTCTGCTTAGGCAGGAATATGTTTTCCTCAATGAAACACCTGAATGAAAATCCTTTGTGTTTTTTTAAAACACAACAGATTGTTTTGTAACCATCTGTTTTATAGGGTCTGCAGGGTGTAGAAAATAGTATAGAAGAGTAAACTAATCAACTCTGTGCCATGAGATATCTGAAACAGCACACTGAAGTATTGTCAATCACTGCTCAGTACAGGCCAAAAATATATGTTCATAGAAGACTGGGAGAAAATGCATTTAGAACCATCCACTTACCTGTGTTCATGTGAATTTTTATTTTAAAAATATACAGTACATGGAAACATTCAAGATGTTTAAAAAGCAAAGGTAACTCACAGAAAGGAATGGAAGAAACTGTTGATCTGCAATGATAATGACCACTAAATACTACTACTTGGACGTTGGGGTGAAATTAACAATCTGCTTTCTTGAACTGAAACCTAAATGCTAGATATATTTCTCCTTCAAGTTACAAAAGGTGGAAAAGATTTAAAATACAGGTGCTGAGAATCCCTGCAAGTTAATGAGCTCTCTTAATTCCTATAAAGATTTACAATGTGATCTTTATACTGCATACTAACTGTGTATTAGAAATATTTGTTGTCTGGCTGCTACGTGTTGGCTCCAGACTGTGGAAGAGTGCTCAGGCTGACTACTCCAATAGTGTTATTAAATACAAACAGACTAAAAAAACTGTCGATTACAGAATTTCATTACATGAATAGTCAATACGTGTGGTAGTTTAGTTAAGTTTGGCACAAGAAGCATGGGAAAGTCTTATCAGTCTTCATCTAGGCATTTAGGCCCACAAGAATGTTCAGTCATAGTAATGCCAACAGGTATTTATATACAAAGTAATTTCTGTCATTGCATCTACCAACATAACAGTGAGTTGGAGGAGAAACCAAACCAGCTGAACTTTAAGTTCTTTTGAGAAATCAAACAGAAATAGCACACATCAAGCTAAGCGCGTTTCCTCTAAATTTAACTGAATTGTACTAATCAACATAAAAAACTAGAGAAAAAACAATGCTCTGCTCTCAGGGTCTGGCAAACTTTAGCAATGGATAGTGTAAAAGTGAGTGCTAGTAGTGAAAATCTGCAGAGAAATTTTAAATCACACCCATATAGAGAGAAACATGTCAAAATACAGTATTTTTATTAAATTTAGTTAAGGATTGTTAGTCCCCTGTGTGAATGTTTGCTCCCAAGTCTGTTTCTGAAGGTATTCTTTCTATGTCCCCAGAAGAAAAAGACTAAGGCACAAAGGGCAGTTATTTTGTGAAAAATACACTACTATTAAATAGGTATCTCCATCCTTCATTGACACATTCAATACTGATAAGCAGTGTTTGTTCAATTTAACCCACACTGTTTCCAGAAAGACATACAATGGATGAAATGGAATATATCACATTCTGCTAAATGCATATATAGAATTCCTATATTTTGGTTGTTCAGCTGTGGAAGGCACCCATTGAAACGGTTGTGAAGATCTGCAGGTATCTGCAGGTTTATTCATTGTTCTGGTGCAACCTGGTTCCATTTGTTGTGTGGTCTCCCAGAAGCCTAGCCCAGATGAGTCTCATTGGGCTGCAGGGAAAGGGAGTTTATCCGACATACAAACCTTCTTTAAATATATTTAATGAATTCTCATACAATTTTCAAAGGAGTCGTATAAAATAACCGTATGAGTTATCACTTCATATTGTATTAATTCTATATAGTTTTTTTTTTATTTTTATTGCAGTGCTGAGCCTCCCAAACAGTATTTCCCTTGTGTTGCCCTTATTTTGTGAATTCCTTTTAAGGTTGAGTTGCAAGTGCAGCTGTGTTTAAAGTAATTAGGGCTTTTATGCAAGTATATGTTTTAGATGGTTGCTGGTTTTATGAAGGTGGATGTGTTAATGTGCAAGATTAAGTGCACCTAGAAGTCTACATGTTGCTATTTCTTTTTATGGTCATCACCTTAGAAGCTTACTGGATAAATATCACTAGCAAAGTAGCCTAATTTGTATCCTTATACCATCATTTCTGAGATTACTAAAATACAGTAAATCATTCTCCCAAGTTAGGTACATACTCCACCTTCAGTATCAACACAGAACAGAGTAAAGCTTAATTTTTACACAACCCATGCATAGGAACTAGCAAATGCATTTAAACTGGAAGTGACATGACTGTAATTAAAGCAAAAAAAGTAATGAAGATATTATACATAAAAAGTGAATGGTCAACAAAATATAAAGTAAAAATTATGTTAAGTTCTATGGAAAATCAAAACAGAATGAGGCATTATGCTCATTATGTAACTTTAGAATAGTCTGTAATATTTGCTAATTAATCCAAAATTACTGGAAGCAAAATCATATAAGATTATCTACATTGTATTTTCCATCTCATAGGGAAATAAACTTGGCTTCCTTAAAAGATCGATCAGTAGAGATCAGGCTCTCTTTCATAAAGAAGACAAATTTACGCAAAATGCAGTCTTTTGTTTTCCTTTTGTCAACATCTGAGGGCCTCTACAGACACTTTTCCTAGTCATGTGAAATGCTAGTTAGCTGTCAGGTAGCTGCACACTCTTGGGCTTCTCAGTACAAACACGACCACCTACACTTCCTCAGATGACCTGCATTACCATCGTTTGGGGGCAGTGTAATGCAGAGCTCCAAGCTTGTGCTCAGGCAATCGCTGACTCACACAGTCTGTCAGAAGCAAAAGGTCGGATCCAAAGCTCCAAGGGTTAAATGGTTAGGTTTGCCCTGCCATGCCTAAGGGTCAACCAGGCAGGAGCTGTGAGCAGTTCAGAAGAAAGAACAAATGGCCTTGATGGGCAGCCAATCTCAAATGCTTTTCAATCAAGTGGACGCTCTCCCATGTCAGCTCAGGAATCACCACAGTTGTGATGGGCATGGGATGGGAATGCATGATCACACATTTCTCCTTCCAGGCTTGAAAATGCAGTCTCCTTCTGTGGACAATTCCCAGTACCCACAGAGGACTAGGAAGAGTGGTTAGCTCTTGCAAGAGTTGTTTAGCACTTGATGATCCTGCTCTGGGAGGGTTTTCCAAGGTAATGGCTCTCTGGAACTTCCCTTTGTTCCCAGGAGAAGAAGAAAACTAGACTACCCTGACGCAGCCCAGGATTAACAGTATTAAAGTTCCCCTTTTAAATTGCCCTCCCCCTGTTAGCATAGAGGAACTACACTGTAAGAAGTGAGTGTAAGAGTGAATGCAGACCTTGCTCCTGGGTGCAGATATCCCTCCAGAAATCACTCTTTCTTGATTTCACATTTGGTCTGATGACTTCAGGAAGCATTTCCAATACCAACACCTGGTTGGACTCACACAGTATTTCATTCAAGATGCAGCCACGTCCCATTTTTGTTTTGTGGCCCATAAACTGGGAGACAAGCCCTGCAGTAAAACTGGAAGGCTCACGAGTGAGGGTGGGTAACTGCAGTTACCTGCACTGCACATTTTGGTCTGGCTCTCTGGATGCTCAGAAGTAACTGGACTCTGAAAAACAGTGTATCTGGAATTGGTTCTTACAGAAAACAATGTAATTGTAATGGGCCTGTAATTTAGTGTGTTGGGAGTGATAGTGATAGTGTTTGTGTAAAAGCAGCACAGGAACTGCACAAGGTAAAACAGACCACACAGGTCATGCTAAAAAATATCTTAAGGAGGAAAAGGATGTCGTTCACCTCTATGAGTTTGTGACTAAACAAAGGAAACACCTTGGAGCATTGGCTGTTTTAAAGCAGCAGATCCCATCTCTGCTGCCTGTGAAGCACCATTGCAAATTGGCAAAATTGAAAGGCAGTAAAACCAAAGCATTTGGACCCTTTTGTATGACTTGTATCATGCATGGGATCTCCCAAGAGAAAAATTTGAGGAAGTAAAGAATTTAGAAAAAGAAATACAGAAACTGAAGGATGGTGAAATTCACAAATTAATAGAACAAAACACTACCTTAATCAGAAGACAGGAAGACCTTAGATCTTGTTTACAAACTAGAGTTAGACATTGGAAAAGTGCAAGATTAGAAACTTGCACTTTTAGGGTTTAGAGGGTTTAGAAAAGTATCTAGAAAAAGTTAGAATAGCAGCTCAGTTTCTAGCACAGAAACATAAAGTCACCCAATGAATGCATCAGTGCAATGTAACCATTGAAGATCTAATAGAAAACATTTGTGCACATGAAGGTTTAATAGCTGTTGTAAGGGCAGAAGAAATTTCTGTTATTTTCCTAACCCCTGAACCTTCTTGCCCAAGAATTTATTCTGAAACTTGGGAACCCTCTCCCAAAGACACACTGTCAGGCACTCCTTCCAGCCTTCAGCTGAGGGACTTCATCCCATGAACCCTATAGTAATCTGAAAGGTTGAAAGGACAGGAAATAAAGGAACAAGTGTTCACGAAGAAGTAAGGGAAACAGTCCAACAGAAGCCCCATGAGGCTAAATCCACTGTAGACTAGTTAGGTTCTTTACACAGAAGTGCTCTGACTGATGCACTCGAGTGTGGAGCATGTATCCACACTTTAATGGAGAAGATGTAACCCAGCTGGCTCGTGGAAGTCTGTTTAATACAGATGCATATATGTCTAGGGAAGATTTAAGCATTTTGTCCAATCCAGACACAAACTTTTAACAGGTGGATAAGAGTTTTTAGCCCAATTTTTCCCAGGGAAGAGTCTTAATACTTGTTTGAGAGTGACTGCACTGTTGCTGGATGTTGGGACCATTAGGAGGGCCAGTCAGTTGCAATGGAAGAACTCTTGTGAGGCCGTTCAAATTGTGATTCATTCTAATCATGGCCCTCACTCTGCTTCATGCAGAAGGGCAGAAAACCTCAAAACCTCCAAACTTCAGTGATTCTTCATGGTCTAACCTTTAGCCAGAGGTGACCACCTTTTACCAAAGCCACTTGGTTTTATCAGAAAACTAAGGGCATCCAAAGGTGTAATTCAGCTTATTGCCTACTCATAATCCTTAGTCAAAATTCTCCTGAACTCACAGAAGATCCATTCAGAAATCGTCTCCAGAAAGAATTAAATGAGAGGTGGAGAAGACATGACAATCTACCATAGTCAAATCTACTGATACTACTACATGGAGGCTCTATGAATAGAGCGAAAAGATAAAGGCAAGGACTACAGCAACTTCCCTTTCCCCTCAGTGAATCGGTATCAAGGCCTGTAAAGGGAGTTTGGCCAACTTGGCAAGTCCCAGACAAGGTCTGCAGGTTCTGCTAGGGAGGCCCAAGATCTGTGGGCTGGCACCACAGATCCCGGCACCTTTGCCAGTGGATTCTTGGTGATGACTGTCAGTCAAAATGGTCATTGGGAACTCAGAAAAAATTGCTCCACTTATTAACAGACACAGGACCATCCATGAACGTTCTTGAGATGCCTATGGTAAACTCAAGCAGAAAAACTGAAGTGCAGGTCACTTGAAGTAGTTAGGGTGGAGCCCACCAGCATGCCCCTGTTTGGGAAAACATCCCCTTACCACTAGGAAAATTAAAGGGAGTAATGCATAGCACAGTTAGTACGTGCCCAGAAGGAGGAATTTTAGGGTTACCATTTCTAAAACAAAACTGTCCTACAGTGGATTTTGCAAAAAGAAATTTGTTGTATTTTGAGGGAGGACCCTCAGTCATTTCTGCTGTGCATAGGTGGGCTGCACTCAAGGTACCAGACCCATTGCTACCATGACTGCTTGGGCAGGAAATCCATGAAAGCTTGGGCACAGAATGAGATCAAGTGTGGTAGGATCGAAGCAGATATGATGATCTTATAAATGAAATTGTTCTCATAGAAATGCCATCTATCCATAATGCTCCCCTGTGGCCTGTAAGCAATGCAGACCGGATTGGAAGCTTACAGTGGACTACAAAGGTCAGAATGCCCGTACAACCCCGGAAGCACTTGTGATTGCTAAATACAAGGAAGTTGTGACAGCAGTTGCACCAGGATCATGTTGATATAGTGTGACAGATGTGGTCAATGCTTGTTTTCTGTAACGTCAAATCAAGCTTGCTGGTACAAATTTGACGTTTTATTTTCAAGAACTCACTTTGCCTTCACTTGCACCCTCAAGGTCACCACTCTTCCCCTCGTATTTATCACATGCATATATTATGTATGCCAGAAAAATTGTGACTAGAGTTCAGAAAGCATGTGATTATAAGTGGATGACATTTTAACCCACTCACCCACCAAGGAGAGAAAAAGAAGAACTCATGGAAGAAGTGCTGCTTTTCCTAACTGAAACAGGACTTAAACCCAGTAGGTAAAAAGCTCAGTTAGTTCAAAACTAAGTCAAATACTTAGCGATGTCCTTGGATGAAAATGAGTCAATCCCTGCACGTTCAGATTGGAAACACTGTAAATCAGCCCAAATCAATGCTCACCCATTATGGTAATTTTTAGGCTTATCTAATTTTCCCCAAGACTTTATCAAATCCTTTGCAAAAAACCACAAGCCTCTATATCAGTTACTCAAAAAAAAATGTAAACGGATGTGGGGAAAGGAACAGAGTGAAGCACTCTAAACTTAAAAGATTTACATAAAGCCACTGCATTAGCCCACCCAGACCTTTCTTCTCACTTTTACTTTCAGTTAGATGGTTACCCTGAAAGCATGGGAGCCACCCTTTCTCAAATTCAAACAGGGAAACTAGGGGTTATTGCATATGCATACAGACTTTTGGATGTAAGTGAACAGAGTTCACCCCATGTTAAGGGGTTTGCCTTGCCCTAGTACAGAGCCTGAAACATTGGGATGATTCAATCAGAAGGTCCAAATTAATTATGCAAACTGCAGACTCTTCTCTAAAATAATTCCAGGTAAAATCAAGGCCGGTCAGTTTAGCAACCCCAGAACTGCACAGCTTTAGTAAATCATGGTGCCAGCTTCAAAAGCACACTCCAAGAATCTGCAGCCCCAAATGGTTGCTGGTGGAGGAAAAAGTACGCACTTTTCCCTTCCCCAAGGTAGAGAAAGTCTCTTGGCCTGCAAAATGCAGTGAATCACAAAAGGCAGCTGTAAAAAAAGGTTTTACCGCCTGCTACACAGATAGGTCCCCCCTTTATGACAAATGGTATTACCAAAACAGGATACAGAGCTGTTATAACCCAGATGGTAGAGTACTGTCTGGTCCAGCATGTCCTCAATCTGTATAAACTTCAGAGCTGCAGGCAGTGTTGGAGGTTTTGAGATTCGAATCGCCAAATATTCTTCTGTCAGTTTATATGGACTCAGACTGGACCATGTCCGGCAGCAGTCTGGCCTCCTGTTTGGCTAGCAAGAAATCAAGAGTCTTCAGATGGCAAACCAGTAGCACACAATGCTAAATGGCAACAAATACCTAATCTAACCTAGAACACAAAAGAAGTAACCTGGATCACACACAGTCCTGCCCATAGCAAACAGCAAATGGCAGCAGCATACTGTAATAAACAATATGGCTGAGCAGGCTCTATACAAGTCTGAGCCCAGCTCAGAGCACAATCCTGACTCCGTCCCTGCTGCAGCTGTAATAACCCATGCTCAGGGCAGAACTGGAAGAGTTATCTTAGATTTAAGTACCTTCCAGGAAGGAGATGCAGAGATTAAAGAACTGGCTGAAGCAAGAAAAGACCAATCAGGTCAATTCACCACAGTACAGGAAAGTAATAGCTACTGAGTTGCAGACATAGAAGATAGTAAGCATTGGACTGTGTTTCAGAATACAGAGTTATCTAATCCAATTCATACGTTAGCAAAGTTACAGAGCTAAGGCAAACACTATGCAGAGTGAAGGACACTGGCTGGTGGCCTCACAGGAAGAAGGATGCAGATTGCTGGTGTGAGTATCGCCTTCCTTTGTGCACAAGCAATGCAGATTGTGCTGGACTAAAGGCCTCAGTCCAGCACCAATGTATTAAATGCCCATGAGTATGACTGCAAATTGACACTGCTGGACATTCATCTCAAAAAAGCAAATACATCTTGGCATTATTACCCAACGCCAGCTCAGGGATCACGACAGCTGTAATGGCCATGGGATGGGAATGCACGATCACGCATTTCTCCTTCCAGGCGTGAAAATGCAGTCTCCTTCTGTGGACAATTCCCAGTACCCACAGAGGACTAGGAAGAGTGGTTAGCTCTTGCAAGAGTTGTTTAGCACTTGATGATCCTGCTCTGGGAGGGTTTTCCAAGGTAATGGCTCTCTGGAACCTCCCTTTTTTTTCCCTAAAGAAGACATCTACAACTCCCCTAACTCAGACCAGGATTAACAGCAATCTTTTATTCTCTACCAAATAGAGATTTAAGGGACCTTTTTTGTGGGTGTGAACTGGGAACTTGGATTTTACCCTGTATATTTGCTACTGTTGAACTAAGAAATTCCAAATGCGTATCCATCGTTTGAATCAAATTGTCCTTTCCCCAAATCAATTTCACTTCTTGGATTCCGAATGTACATGTGGCTCAGCCACATGCAAAAGCCCTACACATCACAATACTTTATGGGTACCATAATGAATGGAAGTTTGTCTTACGATTTTGTAACAGAAAAAAGTAGCATCATGTCACAATATACTTCTCAAGCTCTACTTTGAAAATTTTCAAAGTACCCATTTGATTTGCTAAGGTGAACAGCTCTTCACTTGTTTTCACTGTAAAATTACTTAATTTGTCAGAGATTATAATCTTACTTACTTATATTTCCCATTTGTCAGTCTAAAGCTATGAATGTCTTTTCAAGTCTATGCTTGAATGATGTACCAAACTGATGGACTAGGACTCCATGACACTGCATGACTTTATTCTTTCCCATGATTTTAAGGGCTTACACACAGTTTCATCTGAAAATTTCTGGTGTAGTTTACTGAATTTCCTCCTTATGTTCAACTCCATCTAGATAGTACACACTTCATTAATTAAAAAATGCTCACCATGCCAGTTAAGAAGCTTGCTGCTTCTCTTCTAGATGTCCTGGGACTTAACACTGAAAGTTTAGTAGATGACACTTATCTGTGGTCTGCAAATTGCTGAATAAACTTGACTACTTGCAGATTTTCCATCAACTGCCCTCCGAGTATTGTCTGTCAAGTCTACTGGCAGCCAGAAGCTGGGAGCACCCAGGACTCACAGCATCAAGGCTGCATAAGGAACTTGTTACCAAAGCTTTTGTTCAGCTGCTATTTTTTAAGTCCACCCCCTTTTTTGTTTTCCTGTTCCAGAGATGACAAGGACACATTTTCAAAGGAATCTTGTAAGTTTTGAAGAAACGATTCCTTCTCCATCCCAATAATGTTGCAAGAGGACAAGCTAGTGCAAAATGCCACCTTTTGCCTTTCTTTCAGAGATCACCCTATCCTCAGCACACCCGAGAGCCTCAATTACTTGCAACACTTTGCCTACTCAGATGAAATGCTAGTCAAGCCTTCAGGTATCTGCACACCTTTGGGCTTCTCTGCACAAACACTATCACCACCACTTCCCCAAATCACCCGAACATTGCCCTAGGGTTGGAAGACGACCACGGACACCGCAGAATCCCGGTGGAAAACGCTGGACACCCCGTCAGCCATGAAGCTGCCAGCCATGGCCCCGGGCCCCAGCTCGGTCGCGGCGCCAACGCCAGCCCGTGAAGAAGCCGCTGATGGTGAGCAGCACCACCGCCACAGACCTCTGCGGCCCGCTCGGAGGCGGCGCCGGGCTCGCTGCAGGGAGCAGGCGGGGCGGGGCGAGGCGAGGCGAGGCGAGGCGAGGCGAGGC
>VYZM01002143.1:154150-187095 GCA_013398915.1 Dromas ardeola | reverse complement strand
GAGGGGGCGTGAGTGCGGTATCGGCCGGGCCGGGCTGCGGCGCTGCAGGCGGACGGGGGATCCGCTGCGCTGCCGCCCTGGGCTGGCAGCGGCGGAGTTGTGGGCAGCGTTGCCGCTCTGCGAGGCGCTCTGTGTGCGCACTGCGCTCAGGCTGCGCCGGGATCCTTTGTCTGCTGCTGCCGCCGCCGCCGCTGCTCTCCCTTCTTCCCTCCCTTCCCCCCTCCGTCCCCCCCTCCCTTCGCTCTCTCCCAGTGCCTTCCTTTCCTCCCTCCTCGTCTTTCTCTTTCACTCTCTCCCTCCCTTCCTCCCTCCCTTTTTCCCTCCGTTCCCGTCTCTCTCAGACTCAAGTGCTGCTGCAGCTGCAGGTTTGTAAATACTGGACCAACACACACACAACATGGCTGACGCTCGCCCTGCTCCTCCACCAGGGTCTCCGCCTTCTCCCTCTGTCTCCGCCGCTTAGCCTCTCCTCGGTTTAGGCTTTTGTTTCTTCCCCTTTCCCCTCTCATCTCCCATCCAAAAAAAAAAAAAGAGGAAAAACAATTCATTCTCCTTATTGTGCGCATGGCGGGATTTCAAGGGTAAGGATCCTCGCTTTGGAAGCTTTTCTCCTTTCGTTTTGCTGTTTACAACAAAATGAAACCTAAAAATAAAAGGGAATTCGGGAACCTGGCAAGGCCTGGGGCGAGGGAGGAGGGGAGGGAAGGAGGGGGGAATCGGATGAGCCCCGCTGAGAGAGGCTTGATTGGAATGTGCGTATCTTTTTCTCTTTTAGGTGGGGGGAGGCTGATGCACCAAAGTGCTGGCAGAGATGAAATACTGTATTACACTTGCAGAATGATCTAGGCCGGTTCTTTCATTTTAGGATGTAGATCGGTATAAGGTATCAACTCAGTACAATCACATTAAAAAGACGTAAACTAGTTATGTCAGAATAGGCATTGTGTATGTAAAAACCGTAGCATAGGCATTTTGGATTTCTTTGCGTTCCCTGTGTCTGCCTGTCAGTATCTTAAAGAGCTCACAAATCACGGGGTACAAAACTGGAATTAACACTTGCCAAGTCTTTGTGTTGCTAGTTTTCCTGTCACAGATTGATTAGCCGTTGTGATGACAATAGCACAAACCGAAGCATTCCCTTTTTGCTACAAGGAGCGCTCCTGCCTTTCAGATTCCTTTTTGTAAAAAAGACATGGCATCGTGAACTTAAGTGAGCTCCCAAGCTGAAACAAGACAGCATGCTTCTGACCTCTCCTAGCACAAGGCAAATGCTTAGTTCAATAGCCCCCACCTCAGTTATTCAGAGCACCCCCTTCTGGCTTTGATGAATATGGCTTTTTTTTTCTTGCTTATGACGTAAGACCAAAATAATGTTTGAAGGTAGTTTGCTGAGCATATCTAAAGTTATCAGCCGTGAAACAGATTTATGTCTCGGTTTTAACGTAAGGATGAATGCATCAGGTGCTAAGACATGATGCTTTATATTGCTTTCTAGACATGTTACTGTAATTCATAGTAAAAGTTTCATTTTTCAAAGATTATATTTAAAGACATGGTCTTTATTCAGTTGTATACACATGGATAGCTGTGGCTTCTGTTAATATCTGAGCACTGTCCTAAAGTAACAAATGGCCTAGCTATGTCATCTTTGTCTGCTTTGCTTTGGAAGCTTCTAGTGGAGAAACACTGGCATGGTATAATCATACAGCTTTTACTGAGGTAGAAATAAATACTACACTTGAATGCTAGAATTAGGTATCATATGTTATTACTTCTTTTTCTGCTGCTTTTTTCATCACCATTAACAAGTGTTGATTAACTGATGAGGAGAAAATAATTTATTATAATGAGTTTACAACAACATAACACTTGAGTGGAGTCATCCAAGTTACAAGATCATTTTGGAACGTATATGTACGTCATGGCTCCTGAGCCAACTGTACTGCTTTCAGATGGAAAAGTCTGAATAAAAGTCGGTAACTTGATATATCAGTAGATTCCTGCAGCAGTTGGTTACTTTTTTTTTTTTTTACATTTAACAACCTGAAGGCAATATTGGTGAAGCTACTAGAATAGTTTACCAGTTGTAGCTAATAAGTAATTCATTATGATAGCCACCAAATTTTGAAATTACTGCTCTCTTACTAAAAGTGTGAAATGTATTCAGGTGCAAGCTCTTCCTGCAGATATTGGATACTTAAGCTGATTGTTAGGCTGAAGAGCAAATTAAATAAAATAAAAATAGTCCATCCACAACACATCTGTTTAAATAATCGATCACTTAAAAATTATGTTTCTTAAGTATGGTACATTGTAGTTTTGTTGCTACAATTGAATTTTATTCTGTAAAATTCAGCTCTACTTTATTAGCTCTGTGAAGTTTCTTCTTTGTAGTGTCTTTGCTATAGCTTGCAATTCTGTTCTTTTCTGTGACACTTAGAAAGTTTTTCTTTCTGTCTTGGTTGTGTTGATGAGTTGGCCAAAAACCAATATTGTGTGTCTTAGTATCCCATGAGGAGCTTATCTAGTTGAAGAACTCGCCAAATGCTTGTGTCTTTGGTACCACTAAGTGAAGACACTGCAGTGTTTTGTCATTGTGGGTAATACTAGGCTGTGTTTAACCAAATTAAAAACCAGGTGCTAGTAACATCATCTTTTCCAAAACTGTTCACTTTTTCATATTGGGAAGTGAAACTGAGGAAAAAGAAAACTGCAAGAAATGCTGTCTCAGTGATCAGCTTGCTGGAAGATGTTAGAAATTAACCAATTTCTTTTAATAAGAAATACTTTTCAATGAGTCTTTGATCATGTAAATCATGACTCAGTGTAGTTCTAAATATTTATGAAATTACCAATTAAAATACAAAGTTCTAAAGGCAAAAATACACTTTTAGGTGATCTTGTACTTTAATACTTTTTATATGTTTTCTTGATCCAAGCAGTATTCTTCCGTTGACTTCTTGCCCTGTATCTTTCCTTGCTATCTGTTGCCAAGCTTCACTCTTTGACATATTCAGACCTGTAAACATCTAGCTGATGCAATAGCTGGTTTTTAAAGTGCTTTTTTAATGTAATGCATCATTTGCTTAATACTTGACAAATGAAAGATTTTCAGTAAGATTGTATTTTCTGAAGAAAAGAAACAGCCATATCTATTTTTTTTTTTTTTTTTTTAGAATGAAGCCTGTTGCTGTAAACTTCATGCTTTCATTTTGGTTTTGCTTGCCTCCTTTCTTTTCTTGCCCCAGGTATTAGAAAGATCAAACTGGACTACTTGATGGTAAGGCATGGGCATATGTTTTAGTAGATGACTGAAACTGATACAAAAAAGTGGTTTAAAAGACCATCTTTCGAAAGCTGCTCACTGAAGCTGAGGAAGAGAGAGAATCATTACTATGGAGTTATTTCCTCTTGTACGGTGAGATTGTTTCTCATACCAGGTGTTAGGGAATTTTTCATTTGTTGTTTTTCTCATTTTCCTTCTCTTAGTAATCTTCAGAGTTCAGTGGTTTTGTGATCGGAAGGCGAATGTGGAACTCTCTTGACACTGTTTTTCATAATGAGTACTTTTTGTATATCAAGATGTGTCCCACTTGCTATCCAGATACTACCCAGATGTCAGGTGTCTTAGAGGAATGGGGAATGTCGCCTTCATTGTACAAATGTGCAGACCACATCTCTATGACATGGATAAGTGATGAGTTCCTTGAAACGATGTAGTTAACTAATTTGTATTTATCTATGAACAATTGATTCTAGTGACCAAAAAAAACCACATTACTGATCCATTTCAAACAATGGTGAAATAATTTTATTCAAACTTGTTACTTTTGCCATGTGGTGGTTGCAATTAACTTTTGTTGTACTGGAAAATGTGAATTTGCCGATGGCATGTGAAATTCGGGAGATAAAATGATTTGGTTATAAGGTTGTGGAGAATAGTTCTGCAAATCTGTGTTACCTTTTTATGTTTCTTTCCTGTAATGTGTGTTGTGAAACTGCTGTAAATCTTGGCTATATGAGGTCTTGTTTGACTTGCTTATATGGAAACTTTATTGAAATGGTTCCACAATATATAGATATGTAAATATATAGAAATTGTTCTCATTACCTGTGGTGACTACTAGCCTTAACTATAGCCTAATCGTATTTTAATTCTCTGCAGTTACTGCAGGGTGGTTGAGATGTTGTTGAAGTATCTTCCAATTATATATTTATTTTCTTTTTAGATCTGCTTGCAGAATAAAAGTTACTGACAGTATCCTGCAAGCACTTGCAAATAGGTTTTTATAGACTTTTTTGATAAGACTACAAAGCTTATAAACCCCTAAGAACTGATTAGTGCTTGGTTTGGGATTTTTTTTGTTTGCTTGGTGGGTTTATTATTTGTTTTCTTTTAATATTACTGTGCAATGTTCCAATATGTTATTGGAGGTCTGAAATTTGAGGTCTGCATCTAGAAGTACTGGTAAGAGTAGATACTATTTCAAGAGCAGTTCTGTGGATTTCAATGGTTTAGTAAATAGTGAACTTACACAGAATGCCTGCTGAACTTTAGACCTTCTGTTCCATATGGTAGTTTGAACAAAATGGAATTGTATCACTTTAGTTACTCCTTTGTTGTTGTGTTTTCCATTAGTTTTTTCAGTTGTTCTTACATAGGGAGAACGTTTTTATCGTGGTGACCAAGTGTTGAGTCTACTTGCTGTCTTTGAAGTCATCTCTTCATTTTCACTTCACCACTTCTGGCCTAGCTGCACACACTTCCTACTCTCTGACTGAGTGGCAGCTAGTAGTCCCCTTCTAACAGGGCCAGTTACCTCAGCTGAGGGGCCCTGGCTTCCATCACTACAGCTGTCTTTCTTGAGTGGTTGGTGGTGTGTGTTAACCTAACTGTTCTTAATGCTGGATCCCAGAGTTGTTTGTTTCTAGTGTCAGCGTTGGGGAGCCTGTCTGGTGAAGTCTAAGACTTATTCACAAGTTTGGAAGTGCTGTAGAATTTGTGTGCTCCAATAAAGTGCATTGCTTTCTTAAAGGTCACTTTTGTTGAGATCGCAATATTGGCAAAGTAACTTTCTTGGAGTAGCCTATTAAGATGACAGTTCCCTTGGAATGTGTATACCTCAGTGGCTTTTTTTTTTCTATCCATTGTGTTATTTTGTTTTCTTTCCTAGATTCCTCTTACAGCAGAACAATTAATGAACACAGGGAGTGTTTGTAAATTTATTCTGTTTTAAGATTACTATGCTAACTAGGTTGTAAAGTGTAACATTACCTGGCAATTTAATATCCACCACTGATGCTGCTTCTTAGAGTGGTACTACTACTCTACCTAGATGTGGCCAGTCATATATAAAATGGAAAAGTAATAAGCTTGACTTTTTGCCCCAGTAATATTCTTTGACTTACTCTAAATTATAGTAAGCTGTTGTAGCTAGTCTATGCCGTCATGCTGAGGTCTGTAAAATTTCACTTATATAGACTTAAATTTGACCTTCTTTCAAAACAAATACTTTTTTCCCTCTAAACTTTTATTAATCCAATTTTAATGCAAAAATGAACTTTGCTAGATCATCATCTCTTATCCTAAGTGGGTAAGATCTGAAAGATTTATTAGGTATCAGACTTCTGTTCTGGTATTTATTAAAATAAAATAATTATTTCTGTTGCAAAACTCATTTTCCTAATTTAGTATTTATGTTCCTTGCACAGAATTCTTCCCTAGAATGCTGAGCAAAGGTAGCTGAAGTCCAGTGTATAATTTTGTGTTTGCTGTTGAGTTTTTTAAATATGGAATTTTGCAGCTTTCTAGATTTAATGTCAGTGTTGTGAGCTCAGTGGCATAGGACAAGTCATGTTCTAGGTGGATATTTTTCTGTTAAGTTTTCTTGGTAACCCTTTCCAAATGCCTTGACAAACATAATGCCTGCAGAATTCAGTACAGTGCTTAGGTTTCTAGTATGAAAAGGTAAGTACCTGTGTATTGTGTCTGTTCTTCTGCATGTCTGTAACTTATCTCTGGTCTTCAACTTGAATTGTAACAATGTTTGCAGCTTAGAAAATTGAATAAAGACAGTCTAGGACATATGAAAAGAAATAAAAATAATGCTTGGAAGCATGTAGGTCATGTAAGTTTTATACTTGGAAGACAGCTGGCTATGTCTGCATGATTCTGGGCAATTGCTTGCCTCTCCTGCTTTATAACCACGTGTGTTTTAGGCAATGATCTGAACCAAAGTGAAATCAGAATAGGAGCAAATATGTTTGAGATTAATTCACTACTTTCTTCAGTGCTTCATCAATGATTTAGACAGTGGGATCAAGTGCACCTTCAGCAAGTCTGCCGATGACACCAAGTTGAGTGGTGCGGTTGACAGTCTAGAGAGATGGGATGTCGTCCAGAGGGAGCTGGAGAGGTGGGCCCGAGCAAACCTTATGAAGTTCAACAAGGCCAAGTGCAGGGTCCTACACTTGGGTTGGGAGAATCCTCGTTATCAGTACAGGCTGGGGGATGACATGATAGAGACTAGCTGTGCGGAAAAGGACTTCGGGGTACTGGTAGATGAAAAACTGGACATGGGCCAACAATGTGTGCCTACAACCCAGAAGGCCAGTCGCATCCTGGGCTGCATCAAAAGAACCATGGCCAGCAGATTGAGAGCGGTGATTCTCCCCCTCTACTCTGCTCTCATGAGACCCCACCTGGAGTACTGTATCCAGCTCTGGAGTCCTCAGCACAAGAAGGACATGGACCTGTTGGAACAGGTCCAGAGGAGGGCCACGAAGATGATCAGAGGGCTGGAGCACCTCTCCTATAAAGACAGGCTGAGAGGGTTGGGGTTGTTCAGCCTGGAGAAGAGGAGGCTCCGGGGAGACCTTCTAGCGGCCTTCCAGTACCTGAAGGGGGCCTACAAGAAAGCTGTGGAGGAGCTGTTTGCAAGGGCATGTAGCGATAGGACGAGGGGCAATGGTTATAAACTAGAGCAGGGTAGGTTTAGATTAGACGTGAGGATGAAGTTCTTTACAATGAGGGTGGTGAGACACTGGAACAGGTTGCCCACAGAGGTGATGGAGGCCCCATCCCTGGAGACATTCAAGGCCAGGCTTGATGAGGCTCTGAGCAACCTGATCTAGTTAAAGATGTCCCTGCTTGCTGCAGTGAGGTTGGAGTAGATGACCTTTAAAGGTCCCTTCCAACCCAACAGATTCGATTCTATTCTATCCCTATCCCTATTCCTATTCTATTCTCTACTGCTGAAGGGAGGAGCAAAAGGCATGAATAAGGATAGAAAGCTCTTGTAGTTCCTGGACTGCAGGACTGCATCTTGGGTGAATTGCATCTCTCTGTCTTCTGCATCTCCATTTTGTCAATAAAAGCATACTTTATTGTTAGGTGCTAGCCATAAGACAGAGAGGGCAAGCAAACTGTCTTCTGGTGCATGTTCTCTCCTAACTGTTCAAGTTGGAAGGGAGATTCACTCCTACCCTCGTATAGCTGTGTGTGTACCTATGGCTTGTATGGAGAGAGATGAGACAAATTTATGTTATTTCATATCAGTAGGGACATGTGGCTGTGTTAATAATGGGTGAAAAGTACTTTTTAAAGTGGTAATATCTTGCTGTGACCTTAGTGGGGAGCCAGGGGTGAAGGAAGCATTGCATTACAGATAGTTTTAGGCTAGATGCTCGAAGAATGGAATTTATATGGATTAACTTGAGATGGGTTTTTTTGTTTTGCTTTTCCCCATATGTATAAAATTAATTGAAGGAGGAAAATGAGGGGTGGGATTTTGCTGTGAATAAACACCCTAGTTTTCAGTCATACTTAGGCATCTAACCACATTTCTAGGAGACTTTATGGTTGAGTGTGGGTGGTGCAAGATTAAATATGAAGCAGGGATCAGCACAAAAGGCAGCAGCTTTGGTTGTCTGTCCTTGTGTGTGCTTTGCTTATCTGTAGAACAGACTTCTAGAAAGCCTCATCTGCTTTCATGGGGGAGGATATCTCATTTCATTTCCATTTGTGCTGCATGCACAGGGAATTAATTTCAAAGCAGGGTATTTGATCAGAGCTTATTATCAAAGTGTAAGAAAGGAAGACATGTTTGCTGTGCGATGAGCAAAGTATGGTAGGGAACAAGTGATTCCAAGGTGGTTCTCAGTTCTTAAAGTCTTGACTTCTGTTTTGCCATCATTTTGTCGCCTTTCTGCTACTACAGAACAAGAGGAATTCAATGTTTTAGGGCAGCTGTTTCTGAGCAAAAATTGTCATACACTCAAAGTCATGCAGGTGTTCTCTGAAAGTAAACTTTTTCACAGTCTGGTAAATAATTTTTCAGAGTAACTTGAAACAGTTCTTCATCCTCTTAAATTCTTCAAGACCTTCTGATTAGTTTAATGAGTATGCAAATACCAAAGCAGTTTCAGAACTGGTATTTGTGCATTTTTTTACATGTTTTAAAAAGCACCAAAAGTTCGAGGAGTGGTCTGTTCTGGTGCCTCCAGTGCTTTCAGGGAGATTCAACTTGATTTTTCTCTCTGTTGTCCTGCCCGCTTCTGACTTATGCAGGATGTGTTGCGTTTTCCACCAAAAATCTGAAAGACATGTAATGTTACAACACCGATGGTTCTCATCTTTTATAGAAAAAAAAGTGTGATCAGCAGTTTAGTAAGTTGTTATTTTCCTTGCTGATGAATCCAGTGTTGACTGCAGTATTTAAATTAGTAGTATTACAAATCTCTGATAGCTTTTCTCTATGATTATATGACTCTTCTATAAGTAGCAATTTTTGTTCTAAAGTACTGTTCTATCATCAACCCTTTAAATTTATCAAAACCAGCATAGTTAGCTGTAACTAGAGCTCATGATACAATGCTATATATTCTGTTACTGCATATTACAACTTTAATATCTATTGCAACTCTTCACCATTTAAAGCTGATAATCTGTTTAAATTGAGATGTTAACATTGTAAAGAGTGAGTAAATATTCTGTGTCTGGTCTGGAAAAATGAAGATCACATTGGTTAGTAGTAATGGCAAGAGACTTGTCATTCTTAAAGCAAATGCTTTTTAGGTTTCCAATGTTAACAGTTACTTGAATGCCTTTGTATGAGAACTGCTTTAATCTAAGCTAAAATGGCTGAAAGTGAAGGAAACAGGTAAGACAAACTCAGTTCATGACTGGTTGCTAAGCTTTTTCAAGATGCAGATTAAAGGCAAGAGATCATTTTCCCCATCCTTTTTTTGCTTTTTTTGTTCCCCTGATCATTTCAGAGATAGGATGAAAATTACTACTGATTTCAATTGTCTGATCTTTTCTATAAACTTTTCTTAAAATCGAGTTGTAGGGAGAAATTTTTCTATGCTTTCAGAATGGGTTTAGGTATTGGTGTGATCATGCTTCAGTTTGCAAAATGTTACTGCTTACTTTTTCATTGCAGTAATACCTAACAAAATTATTTGTCTATTTTCTTGTGACTAGAGGAGGCCTAAATTTACCCAATAACTTAACACTAATTCCTCCCCCTACTCCCAGCTGATTTAAGAAAGAGAACTAAATTTTTATCAGAGTCAGTATTTGTGTCCAAGAGAGACACAAGTTAATACCTCTGATTCATTAAATGCTGTGTAGTATGGTTGTAGTTCTTGTGTTATTGGTGGTGGGAGTTTAGGCATGTGTATCTCAAATCTATGAATAAATGGGCTCATAGTACAGCTGGTCATAGTGTTGGTTGTATACAGCTAATGTGGGTAACTGTGTTTTCTAACCTGGTCCCTCTAAGTATTGTGGCTCTGCTTTTCTGTTGGTGGGGTTTTTTTGTTTTGTTTTTTTTTTTTTTTTTTTTTTTTTTTTTTTTTTTTTTTTTTTTTTTTTTTTTTTTTTTTTTTTTTTTTTTTTTTTTTTTTTTTTTTTTGTTTGTTTTTTTTTGTTTTTTTTTTTTGTTTTTTTTTTTTTTTTTGTTTTTTTTTGTTTGTTTTTTTTTGTTTGGGGTGTTGGTGTTTGGGGTGTTGGTGTTTGGGGTGTTGGTGTTTGGGGTGTTGGTGTTTGTTTTTTTTGTTGTGTTGGTGTTTGTTTTTTTTGTTTTGTTTTTGTGTGGTGTGTGTGTTTGGTTTTGTTTGGGTTTTTTTTGGGTGTTTGTTTTTGTTTGAGTGCTGAATTACTACTTATTTGTCAATATCCTTATTGGTTACTTAGATTGAGGTTCATAACAATTACATTTTGACTTTCTAATTAATGCTGTGGATAATAGCTTGTCCTAATAAGAATTTTGAATGCTCGTGTGTTTTGTTGCTGCTTTTAAAATTGCTAGGTAGTCACTGTAGCACAAGTCTTAAGTATTGATATGGCCTACTTTCCCCTGACACTGTTTTTGATTTCTTCTGGCTCTCTACCCCAAGTTGGTGGCCTGCTGCTGCTCATTTTGAAGACAAGTAGTGATTATGTCATGAGTAAGTTATAAAACAGCTGCAGAAATTGGATGTGAACAATAAGAATCAATGATTGTTAAAGCATGAACTGTCATCTCTGAATGCAGGAAACAAAATATATTCTTTACTGTGGACCTTCATGAATGAAGTTGTAGAAGCTTGCTGCATTAGAGAGAAAAAAATATTTCAAGTATGTCAGCAAACTGTTTGCTCTTGCAGAACTAACTGATGTCACAAATTCTGAAGTTAGGCTTAGGAAAATATTTTAATTATGCTCTTTTTCAATTGGTGTTGCATAGGCATCTGTTAGGCTCTAAGGTCTCAGAACATGTGTCCAGGAATGATCTGTTACTTACAATCCACAGACTATTCGCGAGCTAAAAAGCTTGAAAGTGGTCTGTCAAATGGCAGATTATTTTTTTCCCCTCCTCTGTAAAATCTGATACGAAACTTACATTCCCTCAGCATTGAAAGGTGTGTGTAGCAGCGTTACTAGCCCGGATTGTTGAGAACTGGTGGCTGTACACTTGAAATGTCACTTGGAAAGATCAGCCAACCTCCTGAAGAAGTGTGAACTGAAGAGTTTGATTTGCCATGATTAATTAACCTAACAGACTGAGCTAAGTGCAGTAACTTAGAACTCCATTACCTTCTAACAGCAGGGTTAGGTATGTTTGCCCTGGCCTTGCTTTTGCAGAATGGTTGTGTGATCCTTTTGACTCTGGAATTATGGTTCTCAGACTAACACAATAGCAGTTAAACCTAGTCTTCAAACAAAGGCTGATGACTTAAATATCCCCTAGGAGGAGACATGTAAGCAGAGAACAGAGAATTGTCTTACTCTTTCAAATAGACATTTCCCTCTGGTTTCCAGAGACCTGTCTTTGTAACTGTTACCAAACCTAACTGGGTAAACTTGCTTCCAATTATAATAAATTATTTGGGTTAACTCCATCTATAAGACCATGAGTAACGGCAAAATGCTTGCATTGTAATATTTAAAAGTGTTATAATCACTTGCAGTTACCATAGAATGATAGCACGCATATAGCTTGTACAGTAATAAGGTGCTGCTGTTGTAACCTGGGCAGCGCTTATTTTTGTGCATATGTTTTTTGGATTCAGGGGATGAGGAAGATAGCTACCTATCAATAAGGAGAAGCTAAGCTGCTTCATATTTGCCATGATGCAGAAGTGTACAACTTAAAGCAATTACACTGACCTGTGACAACTTGCTGCCCTGGTGTCTGTGCATGTTCTTGCCCTGTGGTTAAATGCAAGGTAATTTGCAGTAGGCTGAACAATTAGGAGAGAGTTAAAATACACCTTTGGATAAAGGGATCCAGGGAAGGTTCTCCTGGCTTTGAATAGATACTAGATTTCTTCTTCAACTTTTTTATAAAAGCATTACCTTGTAAGATTTTTTTTTAAGCATGGAGGGCTATGCGTTTCTTAAATGATCAGTTGGCAAGTTGGAACATACACAAGGTTTAGTCAGTGAGTAGTTTTGCATTGCCTGTAAGAGGGATTATGTGTATGCTTAAAAACGTCATTGTGCCTCAGAGTCCTGGTATCTTGTGTAAAGTCACAGGAAGAATTGTAGCAATGGTGTGAAAAGAAATGAAATAATATCTTAATATTACTTAGTAAGTGGTAAACTTTACTACTGTTTTTAAAGCTGTTTGGCTAAACTTTCATAGCTGTTTATGATGGTTCCATAGTAGAAGGACAAAAGAATACTGAAACTGAACTGTGCCTTCTGTTGGCATAGACAAATCATTCCAGCATAAAAAAAAAGAGGTTTTGCGTTTCCATGCTGATCGAGGGAAGCGTAGACTATAGCTCTAAAGAAACTCTTTAAAAATGCTCTATGCCTGTATCTTTTTTGTTCTACTACCAAAGGTGTGCATAATATTGCAGTAATGGGCAATTTTATTTTACTTTTTTTTCAAAATAAGTTTTGCTGTGCCAAAGAATGACTGAAAGGTTTGTGTGTAGATAAATATTTCACTTGTTCTTCTCAGCTCTTGGAAAGCAAATAGACTAGAAACTGATTGTTTTTTTTTTAATTTAAAAACTGTTTATGAATCAATGCAGTACTTAAAATTTTATGTTGACAAGCACGTTCTGTTTTTTAATTAAGCTTTTGTAAGCTCACTGGGCACTAGTCAGTAGAAGAGCCAGTGTGGGTGCTTTTAATTCCAAATTTCATATCCAATTTTTTGGATGCTTGTGTTCAATTTTTGGTATGTATTTTTTTTTTACTATTGTGCGAAACAAAGAATTTTTCAAAGGGCAAGCGTATGGCAAAATGTCATTGAGTCTCTTAGCCAAATATTATTGAATCTGGTTGTGATATTGTGAAGGTGGGAGGCAGATCAAATTAAAAAACTATTAAATTTAAATAAGTTTAATTTTAGACAAATGCTTAATACCTGTGGATAAGCCCTAAAAAACAGCGTAAACCTGTAAGGCTTTCTGGAATACATCTTCGGAGAACTTAACTTTCTTTTGTTTTCTGGGTCACTTATTTATGTATTCTTAAAGTGGTAGGCACATAGTTGTCCTTTCCCCCTGAAACCTGGATGGAATTTTAGAAAGCTAATTGTTTTTAGTGTGAGACTAAACTTCAAACCTGTAATTGGAAAGAGCTTTTTTTTTTTCCTCCTTACTGCATTCTGGATATGGCATGCGTCTGTCATATTCCATTCCCAAACCTTTTTACCTCAGGAATTTAATTTTTCTTTAATTATTTTGTCAATCTGTTTTTGTCATTGCTTTGGTTTTTTTGCCTGTGCATGTTGATGACTAGCCCTTTTCCTTTCCAGGCAAAATCCTATGCCTATAGTTTGTTGTAACCATCAGCTGATGTACTGATAGCTTGTCTGATTTAGTGAACATGCAGTGTTGACACTGTCACTTACTTCTAATCAGCCTATATGACCTGAGGTTTAGCATTTAAAGATTACTGCGCTTTGGATGTTAATTCCATAACCACTGATGTACGGTTCCTTTATTAGTGGGTTGTAGGCCTTTCCTGGCCTTTTTTGTTTCTCTGAGGAACTCCAGGAATATATAGAGCAGCACATAATTAAACATAAGGAAGGATGTATTTGATCCAAGATTCCCAAACTGTTTCCAGTTGATTCAAAAACCCAAACAGTGGTAAAAGCCTTGATCTGTGAACTATTGAGATATCATCTCAAGATGATCATCTCTTGCAGGTGCACCTGTCTGTTCATCAAGTGAAGATCAAGAACTTTAAAAAAACTCTGGACAGAGGTGAGCTAGTTCCTACACAACAGTACTGGTCTGAATCATTTACCCACTAATGGAACTTCTTGCTGCCTTTTACAGGAAAAACAAAGGGATGAAAAGTACATAAAGCACGATGAAAGTACACTTTTTCTTCTCATGAAAGTGAAGTTAGTTATCGCCTTTGTCCTTCTTTCTCCATCTTTTTTTAATTCCACAAATGGAAAAAATATCTGGCACCTGGTTAGCTTACTTGGTAGCAGAGGGACAGGAGGAGTCAGTTTTATGTACTGCACTTACAGTGCTGTTGCAGAGGTTACTCAGCGTATCTTGTACATGCAGGTATGACAGAGGCTGCATGCAATGCAAGTTCCTGAAGTTCAGAGAATTGTATTAATTTGCTGGTTATACCCAACACAAAGCTACGTAGAAAAGTGTTTGTCCCACGTCTTGGATTATTTTGGTCATTAGAGCTAATAAGCCAAATTTCATTGCTGCCTAGTTGAGAGGTGTCCAGTCAATCAGTGCTATTAAAAGCTTGTGAGGGCAAAACAGAGGAGTTCTTGGTGTTGAAGTTCATTGGGTTAATATTCTTTGTGTTCATGATGCAGGTATTGAGGTAAACTTACGTACGCTTATGTGGTGAGTTTTCAGGTGTTTGTGTGTATCAGATTGCTTATCTGGAAATCTGTTACTACCTCATCATTATTTACTGATTTTTTTTTTTTTTAAATAACTGAATTTTTTCTCTGTAACATTCTGTAACAATGGTTACAAGAGTTCTTGTGAATTTTGAAAAAGAAAATGCATAACCTCTTAGAATGGAAGTGTTGGGTTTTTGTAAATACAGTGAAATATTGTGAGGGAATTGTATCAGAACAGATGGATTTCATCAATCAGCTAGCCTTCTTCAAATGAAAATGTCACTTAATTTAACCTACTTATGGAAGCTGTAGGTATAAGAAATAAATTGTAAGTGTGCACTGAGAGGTAGTTTTTGTTAGGAAGGTTAGCTTCTTATGCTGTAGAAGATTCTTGCAGGTATAACTTGCTATGTGGTCTCCTGGGGAGTTCTGATAAACCACGCTTAGCATGTCCTTGGATAAGTTTTCATTCAAGTTCCATTAGTGACTTGAAAGAAGCATGCTTACAAAATCTGAGAAAAGAATTTTAGGCAGCATACTTAAAAAATAAAATGGGAAGTATAGAGTAATAGTAAATAGAAAACACAAGACTTGGAAAATATGCTTTAGCTATAATCAGTTTAACCTACTATCAAGTAAACAGCTTAAAATAGATGATCGTTCTGAGAAGTTTTTTAAGGTCTAGTTCTCTAAGACGCTATTTTATTATACATATTACAGGGAGGGGGGGAAAGCACTTCTCTGTCTTCGAAGCCTTCAGCATACAGAATAATTCAGGAGTAGCTGGAAAAGCTGTACATGAATAATGTAGACATTTCTGGGAAAACTGTTGCTTTGGTTTTCTTTTTTTTTTTTCCAATTTTTTTTTTAAAAGCTAGTAAAAGAAAATGCTGATAAAACTCAAGTACAACTTGAGTTCAGTTTAGTTAGTTTACGAGGGTTTTGTTTGGTTAAGGTTTTCTTGCATAACTTTTTTTTTTAATGGGGTGGCACTGTATGGATCATGTTGTTTGCTGTTGACGGAAAAAATGTTTTTCTTCCACTGTTCTCCTATGCCATGTTGACCTGGTGCCCACCAAGCTGCTCTATCACTCCCCTTCTAAGCAGGGTAGGGGGTGGAGAAAATAAAATGGAAAGGAAACTTATGGGTCAGGATAAAGGCAGTTTAATAAAGCAAAAGCAAAGGCTGCATGCAGAAGCAAAGGAAAACAAAAGGTTTATTCTCTACTTCCCATCAACAGTCGATGTCCCACCTCTTCCTGCTTTGCTATGTGTAGGGATTGGTTTGGAAGACACACATCAATAGCTAGCAACACCTTTTTAGCTACCAATACAAAGCACAGCACCATGAGGGCTGCTATGGCAAAAATTAACTCCATCTCAGCCAGACCCAATACTTCTACAAAAAAAAGCTAGAATAATATATTTCTTAAGACATATGAAGAGAATTATAAGGTGTGATAAATTCATCTTGCTTTGAGGGCCAGGATTATCATATTCTTATTAAGTGACTGGACTACCTATGTATTAGTAGAATTAAGTGTTAAGGCTTGTAATAGAAGAAATAAAATTCACGAACTTGTCAGTGAAGTTGTAACTTAATTGCCAGTGTCCTGGGGAATTTAAGGGAGGAGAAAGCAGAGAGATTTCTTTTCAGCGAAATCTTACGCTTACAGCAAAGGCATTAGCTCAATCTCCAACTCTACCAATACAGAAAGGCATCCTTTTGTAATACTTTTCACAGAAAAAAATCACATTAGATCACACCTTGCCTTTTCCTATTTAAGTGTTGTACTGCGTTAGTAGGAGACCTCAGCAGAGGAACTTGATTCCAGCCAGCTTTACAGGTGAACAGAAGTTAAATGTAATGTGAATGGAGATTTTAAAATACATCATTGCATAATCTGGGTGTTAAAACAGGTGATGCGGAGAACCTTTCAGCATTGACATTTAAACCTAGAAAAGTTAGCTTTTGTTTTAGAGCACTAGCAAGACCCAGCCTTATGTATGACTGTTTTGTAAGGAGGTGCAACCCACATGCCGAAGGCTGAATTACAATAATTTCTCATTTAAAAAAAAAAAAAAATCAACAGTGCAATGCATTGCTAGTGGAACTAGCTACCGTGAAGAATACTTGTGTTTCTGAAGGCATTCTAGAAGCACCTGTATTTGTAGAAAAGCTCAAGATGGATTTTGCAGTACTTGGATTCTATTAAAAACAGCATGAGAAGGAGATGCTGAGTTGCTGAAAAATTGGGCCAGGTGTTGAGTGCATTGTTCACAGCTGGAATATTTGGCCTCTAAAAGGGTAATGACAATGCCTAAAGCATTTCTAATACCAGTAGTTTTTGTTGTTACTGATTGCACGCCATGTAGAGCAGAAAAAGTCATGTCTTAATTGTGACACAAGATACAATTGAAATAAAAAAGCTATAAATGAGAACTGTTCCTGCTCTGAAAACTTCTTTAGCTGCAGAAAACAGGCTGCCTGCCTGTTTGGGCGGACTTTGCTGCATAACAATATTAACTAATTTTGGTTTTTAAAGTTGTGGCTAGTAATACAAGATCAAGTGTATGAGCTGTTGAGTTTTATGTATTGTAATGGAAAATAGTGCTCTCATTTAAAGTACAAAGGCAATAGTTTGGATGGCTTAACTAGTATTTTGAATAATATTTTAAAAACATTTTCTCTTAAACTTAAAAAATAAGAAATTGCAGTTTACTTGCTTATACGTGCCCCGTGTTTTGCTGTTGTCTGGCTAAGACTGTTGAATACTTAATTGAAAATTATTTATGATTTGTCTTGTCAAATACCAGTTAGTTTTCTGACAAATGTGTTTCATTAATACAGATTCAGTACTTCACTGCCATGAGTATTTGAACTAAGAGCTGTCAATATGTTAGAAAGCATATTCACCTTTAGATTTTCATTAAGGTAGTACCTAATGAACTGGGTTTCTGTTATAGGCTTTTTATTAATTTGGATGGCCTTATGAATTTATTTGTAAATGAGAGATCATTGGGTGGAAGGTGGAGGGGGACCACTGGTTCTAAACCTTTGTGGAGAAACATCCATCCTCTAACAAATTGATAGAAAGAACAATGTGTAGAAGCTGGTCAAAATAGATTGGTGTAAGATTAGGCATTGAAAATTAGTTCTTTTTATTGCATTTTGGACTGATGGGATATTATTGTGGCTGGGAAATGCTTCTAAATAAGGCATGTAAGAATTTGGTGGTACTGGGGGACAGTGGTGCTGTAAGTCTGCCCATGGTTCTGTTTATGCTGGAAGCTATTTCATGTTCAGATCTAGGAGGGCTTATTTGCAATTGCTTTTGACTGTCTGAGATTGGTCATTAGGATTTGCATCTCTTACTCTGGATGTATGCTTTAAGCTCTTTTGGAGTGAACTTCTTCTAAAACTTCTATCAAAATTGCTTGATTGTCTTCATGAGGCTATAACTAGAAAAAATAGGGTGTTTTTTTTTCTGCAGGAAGAAACTGTAGCCTTCTTGATCCAATACCGAAACTTTAGATCAGAGAGGTATAACTAAAGAGTATATATATCTTTGATAAGGCCATACTGTTTGGGTTTTTTTACTAAAAAAGCTAGTGAACTGTTAATGAAAAACTTCAACTCTGAACAAATAAGCACTGAGCAATTCCTGTTCATGCATAGTTAGCAGAGACTCATTGGCATTTGGTAGCAGAGCTCCTTAAGTCCCCATGTATGTTTTCTTTCTATCCAGCATTGTGTAGGCTAGATAGGGGTGCAACCATAATTCAGTAGTATGTCATTTGTTATGCTGCTGAAGACGACCAGTGAGACTTTTTCTGTTTCTGTTCTGTGTTCTGCTTTATACTTTTTTTTTAATTGGTTTAATTTTTTTAATTTTTTAATTTTAATTTTATTGACTGAAATGCAGAGTTTTTCAGAGGTGATGGCTAAAAGCTATCTACGACAAGTAGCCCACAGTGAGAAACCAGAAACCACAGAGACGCATGTACTGCAGCTAGTTTTGCAAACAGGCTAGGACAGAAAAAAATGCTGCAGTGATCCCAAGATAGTATTGGTATGAGGAACTATGTAAAAAAAGTTGGGCAACTGTTGAACTGGTCATTGTCAAACGACTGGAGGAATTTTTTCTGTGAATCAATGGTAAAATTACTTACATAAATGCAAGGAAGACTGGAGGCTGAAGTGCGGGAGAAGAATAATGCAGAAAGTGCATAAGGAAGTGCTTGGGAAATAAGGTCTTGAAACAAAGTTTAGAAAGAAGTGAATGACTTCTTGATTTGCTTTAATTCAGTGTTCTGGAGTGGCAGACAGCTCTAGAAACTGTGGTAGAGTGACAAGTGGTTTTGAGAGGTAAAAAGACCTAACCAATCTAGAAGGGTAACTGGTGTGTAATAAATGTGGGCAGAGCCAGGCAAGCTAGGTGCTGACAGTGGCACAAACTTCTTAACTTGATGCACTCAATAGAAGTGCTTGAATGTAATTAATAGTCACTTCTGTTGTGCGCTCTTTAAGGCTTATCTCGCCTCTGAACCAGTTATTATCCATGTACTTAAAATGGTGTGAAATGTGAGAAAAGCAGAGCTCTATAAAGAACAGGGAAATAATTAATTGTGTTTTTATTAAGAAAACCATTATGTGATTAGAGTGAAGCAAGTGTAATGGGTGCACGACTTTGCTCTTAATATTTGTTTAACTTTTATTAAATAACAGTGCATGATGGCAAGTTTCAAGGATCCTACTAGGGAAAAAAAGTTTGTAATGATTTATATGCTTTAGAGTAAGAGGAAAAATTTCCCAGAGTTCTATAGAATAAAAGTCTTTACGAAAATTTAAAATAACTTAGAAGCCTTTTTTAACTTATCAAGCAGTGTCTGTACGCAAAAAAAGTTGAATTTAACTTTGATATTTCCAGGGTTTGATTTCTGAATTGTACTTTTTTTTAAATGTAATTTTTAGATAAGGTTCAAATATTTTATATTGCTTTCAGGATGCACTGCATTGTATGCTGCTGCTTTGCTTTGTGCTTGGTTTGCTTACTTTTTGAGCAGTTTTTTTTTATTGCTCTGAAATATGAAATCTAAGTAAAATCTAAACACTAGTTGCATTGGTGTCTTGGAGTTTCTACAGCTTGGGCTACAAAAGCTCATATTGTAATTCTGTAATTGTGGGCTGTGCGTTACAGTGTTCATAGCACAGAATTTGCTGAAATAAGATCAAGGGACAACTGTCTCATAGATTTAACATATATGTTGTGAACATATACGTTTAACATGTATGTGTTCTCTACCAGATTTCATTGATCAAAAATGTATGTATTTGGGTTCTTGTTCCCACTTTCTCTTTCATTTAGCAGCTCTTACTCTCTTAAAAAAGTCTGAAGTCATCATTTTAGGCAATTTCGAATGTATGAAGTGATTCTGATATAACCGAAGTGATGAAGTTTAGCTTTAAAGTTTTTTCTTAATATCAGTGTCAAAATTGTCACTCTTAATTATTTGGCTTTTATATTTTGACTTACTACATTTTTCTGCTGCATGAAGTCTTGATGATCCTGAGACATAATGTTGAGCTTCTGAGGACATTTACAGATCTTTCTGTGTTAAGTGGCAGAGACATCCAGTTCAATTTCATACCTTCTGAGTGGCAGTCTGCGTAGGGTAACTGCTAATTCTGTGTAGCACTTAACTTTCTTCTTAATATCTAATCATGGTGCTCTCTAAAAGTAGTCCTCTGACCATTTGTGAAGTCAGCAAGAAAATAGGTGAAGCTTGCTTAACTTGTTAACAGTTAAGGCTTAAACTTCTGATCAAGTCTATCCTTTATCCTTATCCTATGATCTTAATTTCATGCTAGAAAAGAAATATCTTTATGGGACGACATTTTGTACACTGATCTCATAGTTCTGTAAACTTTTTAGAGAAGGATTTCATTACCATAACTGCACGTTAAAGCTTCGCACGCAGTGATTCCTTGAACTACTTGGACAGATATTTGTGAGTTAATAATGAAATTTCTTAGAGGTGATGTTGAGGTTTCTACCTAACTTTTGTATGTAGGAAACTAGAAGATACTTCCAGGTCTCTGATGAATCAGGCTTCAACTTCTGTGTTTGTTTGCTAAGGAATCTTCAGTCCGTTTGTTCTAAGAGCTTTTTTCCTGCCCCACTGAAGAATAAATAGGAAAAACTAGACTGGGACAACCTGGGGCTTTGTAACCCTGAAGGTAAATACCTGTTCTCTGATGATGTGTTCATACATACTTAAAATATTGTCATGTGTTCAAATGCGCTGAAAATACTATCATCCACATGAAAGTTTCTGCAGAGGAAGAAAGCCAGATACTCTCTCTAAGGGGTATTCAAATGGCAGATGAAAACAATGGTATTGTGCAAACAGATAACGATTATATGAAGATTGGTGGGATGGAACTGATAGAGAGAGAAGGAAAGAAATAATATGAAGGGATTGCGGGCTGCACTGTAGTACACGCTGCACTACTATGTGTGTGCCTAATTTTTGGCTGCTGTTATGGTCAAAAGTTACTGCTAATTATCTGCAATGGCTTTAATCTAGACTGGAAAAAAAGAAGGTAAATTGAAATATATCTGGGGTAATTCTGTGCTTTCACTGTATGGATGTTCAGATAGCTGAAACTGACCTGCTAGTTTGTCTTGGACAGTTTACTGTTTACTCTCTGGTTCCACTTGGAAGTGTAAATGCCACGCATTTCACACGGAATCCCTTGGAACTGTGTTTATGGTACGCCACTTGCGGAGACTGCTGCTTTTTGGGTCCAGAATCCCACATTTATGTTGGATATGGAATTTTACTATATACTGAGGGCTAGCATGAAATACCAAGCCAGCCAGATGAGAATGAGATGACATCACTGTATTTTGTAGATGACCAGAAAGTCTCAAATAATCCTTTGATTGCAGTAGAATTTAGATGCACTTTAGAAAGTGCCACCTTGGTATATTTCTAAAAAGGAAGAGTTTGATTCTAGATACCTAAACTTTCAAAAACTTAGTTCTTATCTGGAGAGGCTTTGCCTTCTTCAGTGCTTAATTTCTAGACAGCCAAACTTTAATCATCAGTTTCACTGAGGTGGCACTAGTCAGATCCATCAACTGTTTTCTTGAACTGGAAAACGTTTGGGAAATCTCACATTTTACATTTGTTTTTCACCTATGGATTTTATTTATTTTAAGAATGCAATGCATACATCTGTGAGTGTTTAAGATGAATACCCTACCATTCCTTGTAGGTGATTAGAATTAACTTCCTGAAGTTGATTTCTCTCCCAGTAATCCAGGGCTTTTCAAGGAGCAGATGCCAGCAAAATATTTCCAAATGGGATATAGTATATTGTTGTAATTTTGAGCAGTTGTCCAGGATGGTAGTGCCGAATATGGTTACTCTGGAGTTTGGTTTTTTGTTTGGCATTTTTCAATAGAAAGTGAAAATTCCTACTTTGTTTTTTGTGTGTTCCAGGCTATTGATGGATCTGTACTCTAATGCAGACAAGAACACACTTAACTTCGGTACCTTGCATCTCCCACAGTAACTATTTATGTAAGCATAAGGGTAATGCAGACAAGGCTAAATATTATTTTATAAGCTGTTGGAGGAAATAATAACTTTTTAGCACTTAACCTGTTACAAGTGTTTTTAAAATCGGAAATAGGTGAATTCTGACATGGGGGCTGTCAATACTATGCTCTCGTGCTGTCTTTACTGGTGCCTTTACTACAACTGTTGCGGGGGAGTTCTGAAAATTAGTCTTGCAAGATGTTACTCTGATGCTGGGACAGTGGTTATTAAGTTCCTGAAATTAAAAGAGATAAGCAAGTTTGTTTAAAATACTGTTTTATTATACTGGCTATAATGGAGTTCTTGCTGCTGGCTTTACAAAGTGGCTGAATTATATACTGTCAGGATTTACTTCAAATTACATCTGCTGAAAAAAGAAGAGTTCTTAAATGCTAAATTGGATTAAGTGAGACAGACTGCTTTAATGATGTATGTTGTGAGAAAAATGCAGTGGAAATAAAGAACAAACTGTACTGTTGTCTCAGTAATAGCTACATTTTGCTAATTCTAGAGGGAGAAAACAAGCATGGCTAGGAAACATTGGAAACTATACTTCCAGGATTTCTCTCTGGCTGTTCTTTCCTTTTATTTTTTTTTCTTGGTGTGTGTGTGTAAGAATTTTGAATGCAGTCTTTGAGAGTTACCATTTGCATGTGTTCTTGTAAAACTATACTAATGCTTCAAGTTATTGAAGTTAATTAAAAAAAATATTTTAAAAAGTCCACATTTCACCTGAAATACTGTTTCTAACTTTAGTAGAGCTATGGTAAGGATATGCACTGAAATATGGTTTAGACAAAAGTGCCTGAGATAGAAGACTTCTGAAGGATTAGTATCCTTTGGAAAACTACATATCTAATTCTGAGTGAATGGAATAATTCTTCAAAATAATATTATTGTTGATAGTTTCCTACTGTAGCATTTTCAGGTTTTTTTTAGGATTCCTTGTATCGTCTATCTTATTCCCTGGTTTTGTGCTATAATATCAAGTTCTTGTCTTCAGAACTTAACCATCAAACCCTTTTTTGCTCTATATGGTGATAAATAGTCTGTCCATTTGTTTATGCTAAAATGTCTTAATAAATAATTTTTTATAAATAGAAATGGCAGTGTACTGTCTTTTGACACAAAATTAAAATACAGGAGTTTGCTGAAAGGTTAAAAACATTTTTATTCAGTTCCAGAATCATCATATAGTATCATAGTCTGATCCCTAGAATTCATTGCATGTATGTATGTGCTGCTTCCTCTTTAGCAGAAACTGTCCAGTATCTGCAGTTGCATCACTAAAGCATTGTAGTGTGAAGGTAACTTTACATTTTATTTGTGTATCTGTCATAGAATGACATAGTGGATTGTGTTGGAAGGGACCTTAAAGATCATCTCGTCTAACTCCCCTGCCATGGGCAGGGACACCTTTTACTGGATCGAGTTGCTTGAAGCCCCATCCAACCAAATACATGTGTATTTGTGTGTGTTTGTATGCATGCCAGTGCTGCTTGTTTCTGTACAATTGTAGGCAAATAGCACATCTATGGGTAGAGAAAAAGCTGCAGAGGCTATCATAGGGGAGGGATAGTAGTACTTTATTTGGGGCTTTCAGCTCATAAATCTATAGTTGAAATGTATGGTTCATGGTTCTGAGCTGTAAATCACTTCCATGGTCAGAGTTTACATACTGTGATCTTTCTTCTCAGACATCAGATGTTACTACCCACACAAAATCCAAGTGATAGGATAAAAAAAGTTCTTAATAACCAATATGCTGGATGAGCCTGTAGGATACTTCAAAACAAATTTAAGTTTGAGTGGCTGAATTCTTACACTGCAGGGAAGCGTTTGGGGTTTTTTGTTAGGGAAGAAAAAAAAAAGTAATGTGAACTAAAACTGGGCATATAATTTTATTCCCCCTGTTATTTGAGATATATTTTAACATTAAGATTGCCTTTGGAGATGGGGCTAGTTAGATAGGCTAGTTATAGCCTCATGAAGCTTGCACAGGATGATTCTTTCTGTTCATATGGTAAGAATTAGGGAGTCTAAATAATGTACACGCTTCATCCAACTTGTTAATGCTGAAACCGTGGTACTACTTCAGCTGAAACGTACCAGCAGTTCTGAACTGAGTTACGGAACTTAAAATGCTGCTTACCAAGAAGCTGATGGATTTAATTTCAGAATGACTCCTTTTGTTACCATAAGCCGTCAATTAAAGAGACTCTTAAGACTCAATTTTGGAGTGTTAGAAAGCAGGCATTCTTTATTGCAGTGCTGAGTGCACAGGGGATCACTCCGCCTAGTGTGTGCACTGAGTTGCTCAACTGCAAAGGTTATATGCAATCAGAATATACATATTCATTACATTTCCCAGAAATTATTAACATATTCATATTATCACCTAGAACTCATTCATATATGCAAATGTCCTTGACGCATGCGCATGCATGTCCATTGGTGGTCTTCCAGGGGCCTCTGGTGGTCNTCTTTTGGCTTAGTTTGCAACTCTTATTTTCACAAAACCAGCTTATTCTAGCATCTCTTCCTGTCTATTCTACTCAAGGATACATGCCTCAAGACTTCCTTTTATCCAACTAAACCTAGCAGTTGTTTAACCCATCTGCTTACAAAGTATTTCAAACTTAGCTACATTATTCCAGTAAGGAGGGAACCATATGTTCTTTTTAACTAGGTATCAGTAATGCCTGAGGGGCCATCCACCCCAGTGTTTTGTCCTGTTCAAGGCTACTGTATTACTTCCAGCGCAGTCTTGTGATGTGTTGTGATGTGCTGGTCCTCCACTGAGCAACTCCCAGTGCAAACTTAGAATGGGGGGCCTTGCATGCAAGAGAAACGTAGATATCAAAGTGAAAATACTGGAGTCCGTGAGGTGGTGCCAAAAGGCCTGCTCACGGCCAGCTCTGAAAGCAGGAGCAGATCTCCTGAGGAGCTGTGAGCCTGTAGTTAACACCAGAGGGTGTATAATCTGAATTTGCAGCTCTGTATCAAAGAGATACAAGCAACAGGTGCTATTACCCTCCCTCTCCTTCAAACTTTTACCCTGACAGCAATGCCTCAGCAAATGTTCTGATACCATTTCCTTCTGTTTTCATGATGGTAAAATGTAGATATGCTGTTTAGGAATGAAGCACTTAACTTTGTGGTTTTGGTGCCATTAGCATTAATTATCACCACTGTGTTTTTGTGCTACAAACATCCCTCTTCCATGGATAGTGGGGTCATGAAGCTTTTGCTAGAATGCAGCAAACAACATTGTGCTGTGTGTTGCAGTGAAGTGCATGTAATTTGGTGGAAAAACAAGCATGGAAGTTAACTGAAAGTTAAGCTAGAGAATTATTTTAGGTGGTTACACTTATTTTCATGGAGTTAAAAGCTCATGTAAAAGCATTTTAATGTTTCTAAGCTAAATTTATAGAGGGGCTTAAGCTGGTTCACAGTGAAAGCTGCAGTCTGTGTGAACGCTAGTTTTTCCTCCTTTTGCCTTTATACTCAAAAAATAATTTTTTTTAACACAGCTTTTTTCTGTCTTAACATTGTGTCTTCCTCCCTACTCTGATAGTATGATTTTACTATTCTTATTAAAATTGGTATGATTGACAATTTGTAGGGCTTGTGCTTTCAGTCGAACACTTAACCTTCTGTGAAACAGTTTGCAGTAGTTATAACACTATCAGGCAAAGTAATGATCTAATTTCTATGTTGTTTCTTGGTTTTGTGTTTTCTGCTGTGCTGTGATCCAGGAAGCTTTGTAAAAGCAAACAAGCAAAACACCTGGTCTGGTGACTAGTTGCAGCTGATGACAAGTTGAAAGAATGAATGCTTGTCTTTAAGTGAAAGCTGCAGCTGCGCTGCTGGTGGCCTGTACTGTCAGGTGTTGGGGAAATTGGTGCCTAACTGGTAGGCAGTGGCATTTCTCTTCTGAAAGCTACTGGCAGTCTGTAAAGACTAGTATAACTTGGTTTGGATGTGTCAGTTTGGATCAAAAAAAGCTACTTGTGTTCTTTTTGCTGTATCTGCTGCTATTAACAGAATTACCCTAAAATGTTGATTGTTTCATAAGTCATCTTATATGCATCCAAACAAAGAGTTAGCAGGATAGCTTATTGCTACTGAGCACATCAGAAGCATGTTAAAAACTTCTTTTCAACTTTTATGTGGAACATGACATTCTTCAAGACTTCTAATAAAATTGTATAGTAAAAGTTTTTACATTTTGTGAGTTAATTTTTTTTGTTGATGACGTCCCATATTAAGAGTTTAAGGTATTTGTGTGATGGCATTAAATGTATTGTTTTGTCATCCATCATGTTTAAGAATTCTAAGTTTTATGGGTTTTGGTTTATTTGTTAATCCAGCAAGTGAGGCTTAGTTACATATACTTTAAAAGTCAAGATGTTCTCAAAGTACATCAACTTATTTTCAGAAAATCAGGTTTTATCCCTCCTTATTAATATCTTCAGAACTATCAGTGTGAAACTGAAATGTAAATTGAATTCAGAATGCTAGTTTTAGGAAAACTCAAGTGTCATTTGCTTTCAGTGAAAATCTTCAGTGAGGTTTTGAATTAGTGACAGTTAGTGGCTTAGTTCCTAGAAAATCAGTTTGAACTGATGAATTAAGTTTTGTCTTCAGTAGCCTTGTGTTCTTAGGTTCAGAGGACACAGTGAGGCACTTCATTAAGTGCTAGCAAAAATTGTGACTTTAAAAGGATTAGGAAGTAACTTTCCTTTTTAGAGGTATGACGTCAGATCTGTGGTGTAGTATTGCTTGGGGACATACCAATAAAAAAAAGTTAACTGATAGAAAACCACAACTTTTGAGGTGTTTTAGTTATCTTTACAAACATGGCTACTTAACAACCAGTGAAATTAAAAACATGTAGTACTTTATATTTTTGCCACGAATTGGAAATCTTGGGGCAGGGGGAAGTATGTAATACATACAGGTATTATGAAATATTTACAGCTGCTTGAATAGCAGGTCAACGGCTTACTGCAAAAGGGTATGTTAGTTTCTAAATCTGAAGGATTTTCACAGTTTATGGTTTTGTGACAGGGGAGTGTCTTGGGTTTTGGTTTTTTTGGGTGTTGTTTGTTGGGGGTTTTTTTGAAGTAGAAAAATATAATACTAGATTACAGTTGATTTTCAACAAATACCTCCCCTGGAGGAGAAAAAAAAGGCCTCTGTTGTATGCTTATGTTGTGCCTGTGAAACTGAATACAGTAGTATATCACAGCAGTGCTCTGGATTCTGTTTGTTTTCGTAGTCACTGATGCTTCTGTGCTAATATATTTTAATTCGTAGTAAAATACTTTTGGGTTTAGTAAAAAGACCATCCTTATGCTGTGTTCTAGTAAAGTAGTTAGGCAAGTTAATTGCTTCCTATTGTGTCTTAAAGTACTTTTTAAAAGTTGACTGTTATCGCCCTGGTATCATTGTGTATAGATTTCAGGGAGAGATGAAGTGTGGAAAAACTACTAAGTTCCTGTGAATCAATTTTTAACTTTAATTTCACAAATTTTTACAAATTCCTGACTGTGAATGTCTAAGTTAGCTCTTCCAAACATAGTACGCATCTTTCTGAAAATTGGAAATGACTGAATTTTCGTCTCACTATTGCGGTTTTTTTCCTAGGAGTATTGCTCTGTGTTTCTGTAGTGTCCCTAGAAGTTAATGAGTGCAGTTCATGAAGAATTGGCAAGTGTTGTTAGATGCAAATGCATTTTTCCACATAACGGTTCTATCATACCTCAGGGCATGTCCTTGGATGTTCCCTTATTCAGTGAGGCACGAACATAAGGTACACTTTTTCCCTCATCTGGGTCACTGGTTAGGGGCATTCCTCTGTTTTTAACCCCTGTATGAAAATTGGCAGCAGGTTCCAAAACTGAGGTAAGAGAGAGAACACCAGCGCTGATTAACAGATTACAGAGAATATGATTGCAGCAATGACATTTCTTAAGGAAATGAAGCTAAAAGGATGAACTCAATTCACTTGTATTAGCCGTATGCAGCACTGAAGTTAGGGGTTAATCTTGATAAATGTTTCCTGTCTGAAGTAAGCTAACCTGTAATTCGTGACATTTTCAGGTGATCACAAGTTTCTGTAATTAAATCCTGAAAAGGACTTTTAAAAAGTTATCCTTATTTATCTCCCTCATCCAGAGGAATGTGATGACTAAATGTTTTAGGAATCTGGTGAGTTTAGGTATAGAGAATCACCAAAAACTTCTGCAGATCTGTGAACCAGTGGTTTAAACTGCTGGCTTCAGTAGTCATTGCAGTGGAATCAGTGTTTTGGTACCTCTTATCTGTTGGATTTTTTCAACAGACTCTTTTTTTTTTTTTTTTTTAACTTACACAAAGCAAAGTTATTTTCTATGTGGGTGTGAAGGTGGTTTGTTTCTAATAAATGGAAATAGTTGATTTCTGCTTTAGCCTCTAGTGAAGGTAGTACCATTTCTTCTAAGCTAGTAGTCATTCTTCCCTGTATTAAGCTCAGTGGTTTTTAAGAAGCTTTCCTTTCGGTATGTAGTTGACTTTGATGTGGTATGGAACTTTCCTAAGAACCTATGAATATGAGAGAAAAGTAACAGCCCTTGTATTTGTTTTGCTGTATTGTTGCCTATATGCTCTCTGTTTGCTGAATGTTTTCAGAGTAACAAAATATGAAGGAACTTCCTGTTGAGTATGAAAACAAGCATTAAAGTGAATAAAAATATTTTTATCTTAACCAAGTCAGTTAATGCTTGTCATAACCAAGTCTCAGATCAAACTTATACCTGTTTTGTTTTTCAGAGTACTGTAATTGAACGTGCATCTTCTACGTTCGAGGAAGGACAAATTCATGATTGAATGGTGGATTAATAAGGAGCTGGTTTATTCCAAGAATAAGACGATATCCTGGGAGTTGGGAAGAACTGGATTTTCACCCTAGTCCAGCAGCTTTGCTGCTCACTTAAACACAGATGAATGAAGACCCCATTTGGAAAATCACCAGGTCAGCGGTCCAGAGCTGATGCAGGTGAGGTGGTTTTCTGGGTGGTTTTAGTGGGTAAAAAGTGTTTTTACTTCATAGAACTTTTTTTATATGTTAATATGTTAATGGTTTTATTGAGGTGTTATCATTCCTGTATTAAAAGAACATTTACTTTTGTTATATAAACTGATGAATTGAAAAGGCATATATAAATTTAATTTAGCATTACAGACATACATATAAGAAGTGTTTAATATAGTCTATAATTTTGAAGTTTTATTAGAATTGTAAGTTATGTAAAATTTTAAAAAGGAACAAAACCAATTTTGTTGTAGGATTACACTGACATATTAAGGGGAGAGTTTCTCTGTTGTCATCAGAAGTGCTGGAACATAAAAAGAAATTTATTCACCATGTATTTATAACAGAGTAAAACTCTTCATGGTTTTATAGAAGCTGATCAGCTAGTAATTGTAAAAGAGAATCTCTTGAAAACACTACAAAAATGCAAATACTGTTGCTACTGTGTGTGCTTTCTAAACTGAAATAGGTTAGTAAAGCAATTTTTTTATTCAGAAAAATGCAACTTTGAGTAAGCTTTCATCTTCTTATCACTAGTTAGGCTTATTCAAAATTTTGCACCTTGAAAAGATCTTAGTCAGTCTTGTGTGCTGTGTAGTAAGAATTATCAGCAGTGATGCAAAAAAAGCATCAAGCGACCAAAGAAGAATTGTTCTGTAAGTTGATACTTGGTCCTGTATAAATGTAGCTAGACTCTGCTTCAGCTGTGCATTGTGGCTGGAGTAGTGTGGGACAGGGACTAGAAGTTATCATTTGCAAGTCAGGAATTCTACAGACCAGCATTTTGAGGATGAAAAGGTTACAGATGAATGTTGTTCATCCTTCTGTTAAATTACATGTTTTTTAGTTGAACTTATTTATTTACAGGTAAATTGTTTTGTATATTTAGTAATTTTTTTTCCTGTTACGAAGTTGCTTTGTGTTTTTCAGTTGGGGGGAGGCGCTCTTCCTATCCTATGCTGCAGCAAAACTCACTAGTCAGTGACCTGTGCCAGGAAAGACTTTGTAGATACATGATGCAGCATATTTTCTGTCACCAACCATTGTGAATCAGTGCTTTTCTAAAAGTGTCAGGAAACTGTCATGTATACTTGGGAAAGCTCAGTTAACTTTTAAAATACCCAAGCAATAGTCCACGCTGGTGCTATCAAGTACTCATCCAATTCATTGAGAACTGAAACAACTGATACTGGAAAATTTCTCTGAAAGCCTTTGGAAATTTTCAAAACTGTTTTGCCTGTGATGAACTTTACATTAATGTGTCAGTTTGCTGTCACTCATTTGAAACATCTACTGATTTCGAAGGTAACTTAGACAAATATTTCTAATAAAAGGCTTCAAAAGAGACACCCGTTACGAAGTCTTGAACATATGGTTCAGTGAGCTTTCATGCAGTCAACTGATGAGTCAATCCTTCCTCTTGACACTAGCAGAATACCTGTGGAAGTAGAATTGTAGGTGTAAGAGAAAAGAAAGGAGAGCAGGCTTTGACCTGGTGCTTAACTTCAGTCTTGTTGACTTCTAAGCATTAACTAGGCACTGTGCCCAAATTCAAAGAATTTAGACACTAGGTATTTAAGGTAACTGTTGGAAGTATTTTATCTAATGACTTCAATGTGGTGTGTGACGAACAACAAAACTACAGCACAGATTTGAAGTGTTATATAGAGGGTGATTATGTGGCTGGATTTTTCTTCTGAAAAAACAAAAAAGTTAAGCTAGGACATTTCACTTAAATATGTTGAGAAGAAAATTTTGCTTCCCATTTGTTCTTTTGACTCTTTAAAAAAAAACAACAAACAAACAAAAAGAGAGAGAGAATTCACACACTCATTTTTAAGAGTCACATTTTCCATTATTCATTATAGCTTGTCCTATAACTGGCACCATGACAGATTGTCATTCAAATTGACACACTTTATATGCGGGGGGAGGGGTTAAGGAAGGGTTGTGGAATTATCTGCTGTTGTTTCTTGATTATGGATATGCATTAGGAAAGAGTCCAGCAGGCAGCTGTCATTAGGAGACTGCATAGGCCATTCTACAGTGAAAGTTGGTCATGGGAGTTTTAAAGGCAGCTCCGGCGCAAGAGAGGCAGAATGTTTGTTTATCACAGCAGTAGTTTCACTGATAGTGTTCATGTTCTTCCTTTGAAAAGGACAGCAAAGGTAGTAATTGAGTTCACCGCAGTTTGTAAAATGATGATTTTTTTAATGGCTGGAAGAGAGGCCTTGCAATATTATATAAATTAACATTATAGAGAGTTAGTTTGGATTTTTCTATTTCTTAGAAAGTGTCTCTAGGAGAAAAAGCTATTAAAAATGCAGCCAGGTAAAATGAGTGGTCTGTCTTCTTTTTGGAAGGAGAATTTGGTTACAAACAGGTGAAAGGATATTCTTCCTTAGTTTTTTTTTTTTTTAAAAAAACTGCTGGGGAAGAATGGCATGTGGTGGTGTTCCATGCTTTTGAATTAACTACGTGTCAATGATCCTTGTGACCTTTTATAGACTTCTAAGTGATTGTGGCGATATTTTGGGTGGGCTTTGTTTGCTTGTTTTCTTTTTTGGGGGGGAATATTAAGGATTTACCATAGTTAAGTGATTACTGAGCTTGATAGTTACTTTATTTGAAATAATTAGTAATGAGAATAACAGTGGGGGGAAGTATGACATTTTTTACATGCATAATTGGAGAGATATGGGTTTGATGGATGTACTGTTGTATGGATAAGGAATTGGTTGGATGGCTGAATCTAAAGTGTTACAGTCAACAGCTCAATATCTAACTGGAAACCAGTAATGTATGGTGTCCCTCAAGGCTCACACAGAGGGACCTTGGCAGGCTTGAGGAGTGGTCCTGTGCAAACCTCATGAAGTTCCCAGAAGACTAAGTGCAAAGTCCTTCATCTGGGTTGGGGCAATCCCCAATATCAATACAGACTGGGGAGTGACTTGGGGGTGGCTGGTGGGTAATGCAGCATTACTATATTCTTTCTATTATTTCTCCTCCTGATGAAAAGATATGGTGAACTGTTACAAATGTTATATTTGACCTGTTAATCATGTAAAATCATAAAATCATGGGATTCTAGGAGACTCTTGGATCATGTACAGGGTACAAAAAAATATTTGGAGGTACAGATAAATTAGTGGTTGTGTTAAGTATTCATATAGGCCAATATGAGTACTGTTATAAAATGTAATGCATTATGAAAGCTTTTTGCAATTGACTTTGATTTCATCCTGTTGTAGAGTCTTACCAATCAGTGACATTACAGGTGTGGTGGCTTCTTTGAAAAAGCCAGTTTTCATCTGTCCTGCCTGTCTGCCTACAAAGGAAATGCTTTTATTTGCTGTAAAGTAGAGGTAGAAGAGCAGGACACTTAATTAAAACATCTAGGTTTTTTGAAATCTGTGTCTACGGGAAAACATACTTCACAGTTCCATCTTGAGGAAATAAAAGGTAGAATTGAAGATGGAGAAAAGAAGGAAAGATAGACTTTTTATTTTTTCACAACAGTAGAGTATATGGCTACAGCCTATATGAGTTTGTTAAAGTATAGAGTCGCTTTCCAGGATATAGTTCCAGGAGATCAACCAGCTGCTCCTGGGGAGCATATAGGGGAATACAGATTTTATTTTTTTAGAATTAACATTATATAGTATAATCGATTGTAAAATAAGTTGTGATTACCCTTGTGTTTACACTTCTGTTTGACCTAGTGATAACCTGTAATGCCGTATAAGTGAAAGGCATGGTCCTTTGGACCTTCCTAGCAATTATCTCCCAGAGGTACGGAATCCCAGCAAACTGCCTGATGGTCAGGAGCAATTGTAATGCCTTTACTGGATGATTTGAAAACAAAGTAATTTCTTAGTAAAGAAAATTACTAGGAGACATTAGGTCATATACAGGTTTCTGTAGTC